>PVIA01000763.1:0-363207 GCA_004024845.1 Tonatia bakeri
AGCTGCTATCTGATCTTTTGTTCAGCCGTCTTCTGACCCTCTCGGACTTCTTTCTCTTTAGAGCTTCTCTTTGCCCAAGGAAATGCTGGACTACTTGTAATTTATTTAAATGGAAAAATAGCTGTTGTGCTTCAAATTATTTGTTATAAAAAGAGTTACTTTCAACTAGGATTATATTGTATAATTAAAGTATTGCTAATGTGAAATATCTGTGCTTATCAAACTTGATGAAGACTTTATAGATATCATTGAAAATATGAAAGTTGTTGTTTAATATTTAATGTCTCAGTTTTAAAACCAGAGAGTTCTAGGCTTATAATTTAACACCTCTAAGTTACATATGGATATCTATATGAGCAAACTACTTACCCACTTAGTGTCTCAGGGTTTTCATGTAAAAGTTAATACCTACAATACAGAGTAGTTACAAAAGAAAAATTAGTTAAAGTATTCATATGGAAAGCCTGGGCACAGCAGGACCTCCAGTGACATTGTATTTATTATCAGTATCTAAATAATCCAGGTCAATGAACCCTCATACTGGCTTTCAGAAAAGTAGTGTTAAATAGCATTTTAATTGCAACAAGTATTGTTCTTTGTCATTGCTCTTCATATTTGACCAGTCTTTATAATGGCATTGATTTATCTTGGGATGAATAGCATTGCTAACATGAGTGTCTGGGCCACCCAGGCTGTGACTTGTAATTGTCTTTGTCTAAACAGGGACGTCTTGGTTTCTGCTACAATCCTCTCCATATGTAGTCCTGCTCACATTTCTGAAGTAAGAAATCTTGCATACATCTGTAGCCAACATTTTATATTATTCAAAGTATATTCCCAGTTATATCTTACAGTGCCATAAATAGATACACTAGATTATTAAGTGCTGTTTTCTTTTAAAAATAGAATTAACAACCTCAAATTGCATAATACAGCAGATCCCATCTACACAGTACGAATATTCTGCTAACTTGACTTCTACCATGAACTATTTGAATTAACATGCACATTGCCTTTATTTTAACAAAAGGTAAATTATAAGTTAAATGAGTCCATTTCTAAGTAAATACATTTTATACTTTTAGATCTCAAATCACCTACCAAATATTAGTTTAGCAATTGCAAATACATTCAAGATATATTAGAGAATTAGCTCTTTCTTTGTATTGCTGCCAAAATCTTAGTTTGTAGTTCATGACATCACTAACACCTACAATGGTGTGGAACATATGGAGTCAGGATGTGTCTAGAAAGAACAGAAGCAAAATAAACCAATTACAAAGCTAGTTCTGAGCTCCATTTACATTTGAAAAATTAAATCCTTTACAATCAGACTTCTGAAGTCACTAAGTGACCTTGCACAGCTAACTCTTTCAGAAGAGAAAAATGCATAAGAAGACAGGCAAGGCAAAACATAAAAAAAGAAAAGAATGAGAATTTTTCCAGAGAAGCAATAGGTTCAGTAAAAGCTGAGAACAAAATGTGCTTTCAAAAGCCATCTTGAGATTAAAAAGTTGTCTATAAACAAAAGTGAGTTTTCAAAAGCTGGAGGCATATTAACTATCTGATTTATTTCTTCACATTTCAAAGAAAAACAAAGCTTATGATCAAAAGCAGAGATTTTGAAATTTAAAGAGGAACTTAACCAGCATCTTTTGACAAATGGAAAATTTAATTATTAAAAAGTTAAAATTCTTTGAGTGGGATGTAAAAGCTGTTTGTTTGTTTGTTAGTTCAACAAGATTCTCCCTCCATGACTTTCTTCCCACTGACTTCCAATCTCACCCGTAATTCATAGCAAAAACGTTCCCCTGGACATAGTAATGGTTCGAAAATGAACCATAAAATATCAGACATTTTTTTGACTCTCACTTTGGACATAGAGAAAAGCTCTTAGATTGCAATCTGTTGACATCCCTAGGTCCCCAATCACGGGAGGTAACCCATCTACAATAAAAATATAAGACTAATACATTGGGGTTTTTTTTAGCCCTTGAGTCCTGCTATGTAAGAGGTCAGATTCAACCCTGCGAAAGTTCACTATTTTCCTTTTGATTTGTGTGACTCTGAATTTGGTTTCTGATCTTGTAACTGAAAGTATCCTGTCTAAATGCATATATATTATTTGTCCTTCAGAAGTACATACTGAATATCATTTTCATAGCAACAAATATAACTTTTTGTCTTCTGTCTTTTCACTCATTTTTATAATGGTATTATCTATTCTGGAATGACTGTGTGCTCCTACATGTATTTCCAGAACTAGCTTGGGAAATTAAGTCTTCTAGGACAATTATCCTTTTATGGTAGAGCAAATTGTCTGTTCCTTCATGTTGTAGGGGAAAAAAATCTTTTTTTTTTTCATTTCTTCTGGTTAACTGGTTAAGCCCATGAATCATACTGATAAAAGACAGATTAACAACAGAATAAAAGTTTTAATTATGCAGTTTTTCTTTGTTAATCCTTATTATATAGATTGATCATCTCTATTTCAAAGGTATAATAGAAGAATTAAACAAGTGAAAGAGTTAAAGTTGGCATCAAAAATCTTTCCCTTTTACTATAACACATATAGATCCATCGTTTGTATTTGTCTACTTATGGTAGAAAAGGGAAAATAAATCTTTTTCCTTTACCTCTCTTAGATTTTCTGATTGGGGCCCTATAAATTAGAATGGCAAAGACAGATTAACAAGAGAAAAACAAAACTTATTAACATGTGCATCATGTATATGCCCACAGATCACTCAATAATAAGTAATCCAGTGGAGTGGTTGACATTTGCATCTATCTACCATCTTAGATATGATATAGGTGGTTGTTACATTACTCTCTATACTTTCCTAGTGCTTGAAATGTTCATAATCTTTGCTTAGATTCTTCATTATAAAAATAAAAATCATGGCACAACTATCTTTTTGTGAATTATATATATCAATCATCTGACCTTTCTATTGCTGCTCGATTTGAAATTATTTGATTATGAAATACTTTTTGTCTGTTAGCCACCAAGATTTTAGTTAGATTAGGTGCTATTAGATAGTAAAAGTTACTCTTTTTTATCACCTCACCAACTGTGATTCACTTCTCCTCCATTTTTTAAAAAGTGAGGTCATTTAGTGAACAGAGGTAAACTCATTTTTATATACAATGTAATAGACATCAGAAACTTGAGGCTTGAAATACTGGATTCCTTTTTGAAAGTATCTGCTTTAAATTTCTTGGTTTAGGCCCTGGCTGGTGTGGGTCAGTGGATTGGATGCCGGCCTGCAAACCGGAGGGTCACTGGTTCGATTCCCAGACATGGCATATGCCTGTGTTACAGGCCAAGTCCCCTTTGGGGGGCATGCAAGAGGTAATCACACATGGATGTTTCTCTCTTTCTCTCCCTTCCTTCCTCCCCCTTCCTCAGAAAATAAATAAATAAAATCTTTAAAAAATAAAATTCTGGGTTTAGGCAGAATAAATAATAAGGGTAAGATATAATTGAGCTATATACCTAATGGCAACAGATTATTTTATGACATGTGACAATTAAGAGCTGATTTGGTGCCAAGGCTTGATGGTTCAGACTTCATGCTTATCACTGACAGCATGCTTTTAATTTAGGATGAGTAAAGCTTAGAGTGGTCAGCAAGAAAATTTTTGCCTTATTTCTCAAGAAAGAAAACAAACAAGAAGCACTGTTTAGCAAAATAACATTTGGGTTCCAAGCTTGTAGATCTCAGGTAGATTGGGAATCTCTATGACTGCTTCTAGAAGGGTGACTCACGAGACAGGTAAAGGACATGACAAGAAGGAAGCAGCTGGATTACAATAGTGACAGTTACGATCTTTCCAGGGAGCTCTGTCATACCTCTAGCATTGAGTCACATTATTTAATTACACGAAGTCTTTTGTCATCAATAGTTTATAAACAAAACAGCACTTTTTCTTCCATCTTCTCTTTTCTTATTTTTCTTCAATTTTTCCCCAAACAACTTTCATTCATCCTGTCATTCTATCTCCTTAAAACAGACTAAGTGATATAATTTATGCCATGTCATTACATAAGTTTTATAGAAATAGGCATGCTTATTCTAAAATTTATGTGGAAAGACACATGGCTTGGATAAATAAAACAGTCTTGATAAAAAAGAATAGAGAGGGTGTAATTTGTTCTACTGACATGAAGGCCTACTTATAAAGCTGTAGTTACCAAGACAGTGTGATTTCAGCACAGGGATAGACACACAGGTCAATGGAACAGAAGAGAGAACCTATGAATAGACACACAAATTTGACCAGGTAATTTTTGACAAAGTTGCAAGCACAATTAAATTGAGAAAAGATAGCTTTTTAACAAATCTGGAATCATTGGACTTCCATACATTTAAAAATGAATATCAATCTTAACCTTATGCCTTAAACAAAAAGTAACTCAAAATTAATCATGGATGTAAATATAAAATAAAAACTTTAACACTTTTAGAAAAATAATCTTCAGTATTTAGAGCTAGCCAAAGTGTTTTCAGACTTGAAACCAAAGCACACTGACACAAAAAAAGAGACAAATAAGATTTTATCAAAATTAAATACTTTTGATTAAAAAATGTTATAAGAATGAAAAGACAAGCTACAGACTAAGTTAATATTTGCATATTCAACAAAGGACTAATATGTACAGAACTCCCAAAACTCAATAGTATAAACAAACAAACAAAAAACAAATATTTCATCTAAGAAGGTATACAGATGGCAAATAAACACATGAAAAGAGGTTCAAGATCATTAGCCATTAGAAAAATGCAAATTAAAACAACATTGACATATTACTAGATGTCTCTCAGATGGCTAATATGAAAAGCAGTTGACAATACAAAATGTTGATGAAGATGCAAAGGAATTCATTTATCCCAACATAGAAATGTAAAATGGTACCATCACCCTGGAAACAGTATGTCAGTTCCTTAACAAACAATTCAATAAATATGCAATTACCAAATGATTCAGCAATTGCATTCTTAAGCATTTACCCTAGAGAAATGAAAATTTATGTTCACACAAAAATCTCTACTACCTACAATTGCCCCAAACAGGAAAGATTCCACATTTCCTTCAATGACTGAATGGTTAAAGAAACTGTGGTACATCCATACCATGGAATATTCTCAGCAATAAGAATAAACCAACTATTGGTACATGGGACAACTTGGATATACTTCCAGGAACTCATGCTTAGTGAAAAAAGCCAATCACAAAGGTTTATATACTCTATAATTTTACTTATCTTATAGTTCTGAAATGACATAATTATAGAAAGGGAGAACAGATTAGTGATTGACAAGCCTTAAGGAGAAGGAGGAGAAGGGTGTGTCATTTAAAGTGTTACAGGAGGAATATTCATGGTGATGGAACTGTTCTGTATCTTGACTATGGTGATAGATACACAAACTTACATATACAATGAAATTGCATAGACCTAAATGCAATTGTGTTCGTGTGTCTGCACACACACAAACACAAGTGAATACAAGTAAAGCTGGGGAAATTCAAAAACAATTGGTAAATTTTATCAATGTAATTATTCTGGTGGTAATATTGTTCTATCATTTTGAAAGTTGTTATTTTTGAGAGAAATTGGGAAAGAGGTACTCTGAATCTCTGTATTATTTTTTATAACTGCCTGTGAATTTGCATTAATCTTTAAAGTGTTTTACAAAACAAACATATTTGGTGTCTTAATGATAGCAAAGCCCTTGTTTTCCTTTATCACCAAAAGTTGACTCCAGGGTCATATAATGGCAAATACTTGGGATGGTTCAAAACACTTTCTTCCATCACTCACTTCTATGAAGTCAGGTATAGAAACAATTGGATCATTGTGAATGCACTCAGTGAAAGAGAGCCAGGATTTGATTGTGCTGACAAGGTTGAAATAGATTTGAGGTAGAATACTGTGCTTCCTTTGAGAACACACTCTATGCAGACCCAGGCAATAATATATTCAAATTTACATGTGCTACCAGCAATTTTGTATAGTAAAAGGAAGTTGATAAAAAGAGAAATTAGAATTGATGAAAGTTTCTAGGGGCTGTCCAAAAGTCAAAGCTATTTTGATAGTTATAAACAAGCTGCTGAGACCTGTCTTTCCCCACTTCCAGTTCACAAAAGAATTAAAGTGACTCCAAAAACAAAGTTGCTTTTGTGATAACTAGTGATTGCTACAAAGCTGTCAGTCATCTGCTTTCAAAATGAGTAATCTTTTTCCACGGGAAGCCAAGAATTACATATTTATGTGGTTGCAGTCAACTTTTATGTAAAAGGATTGAAAGGTCATTGCCAAATAGATTGGGACGCAAACTGTAAGACTGACAAGGGCACTGAGTTTGGTTTCAACACACGACGATGACTTTCCAGGTGTCCCTAGGGTACTTCCACTGATTTCACAGCATTTGTAGGCAGGTCTAAATGCCTGCTGTGCAGAGATGTCTGGCTTCAATTAAGATAATGAGGAGACATTCATATGTAATCATATATATGATAATCACATCAATATCTTCAGATCATATATTGTGGGTAAAGACTGGAATTCATGGTGAGCTTGGACTTACTCTTGTAACTATTCGATGACAGAGAGCTGAAGTTCATTTATAATTGTCTCCTACATTTAAAAAGAATTGTTCTTTGAGCTGACTTTATTTATAAATAAAGTGGTGTATAGATCCATCTTTAACAAAGAAAATGTCACCAAACTTTAATTTCTTATAGTATCCTTAAGTAATTTTCCATCTAATAGGTCAGTAATCATTTATTAGAAAAACTGTTATTCCCATTTTTAGCATACATATTTCTCAGTAATCCATTTTTACTTTAATTTAATTGAGGACTAAATAAATTTACCCTTGTTTTTAAAATGTTTTTGCTATATTCTGGGATTGTCACATGAACTACTTTTTTGAAATATAATATTATGCAAATGAATTTATTTAAAATACCAGAGATTTTACTTTCCTATAGAATTTGCATTGTTAGGAATATATAGCATAAAAAGAACCCAAATGCTATTAAGGTTTTTAAGCTGTCAACTGAATTCTGCACATTACACTTATTCAGTTCCCATTTGCTACCAAGGAAAAGTGCAAAGTCAAACATGTTCTTACAAAAAGCACTACAAGCTGCATGTAAATGAGCAGAATTTTCCTGAGGGTCTATCTTCAATTTGATGGTGCATTTAAGTGCTTGCTTTCACTTAGAATAGACTGAAATACACAAATAGAAATTGAGAGCTGTGAAAATGCCATTTATCCAAGATTTTCCCCAGGAATAAAAAATCAAAACAGATTATGTTCTCTCTTAAAAGCAGCTACTAGATTAATTAAACAATTACTTTCTATCAAGAAACACAAACATTAAATGTAGAAATAAATGCTGTAGGCAATAACTGACCAAAAAGAAATACGAAATTGGAAATTTTATTGACTATCACTCTTAAAAGATTCAATTTCTTTCTTTTCTTTTCTTTTTTCATGTTTGGCCTAAATATGATACTGATAACTACAGATGTTTGGCATTCATAGCTACTTAATTTGCAATTTCCCAAAGACAGGAGCTCTGTAGATATGTAAGCCTGTTAATTCAGATAAAAAAATAATAAATCTGCTTATATTTCCTTCTTTAGTTCATGATTTATCGACACATCTTACAATTGCAATATTAGTTGTTATGGCCTATGTTATCAACATTTCGCATATGACAAGTTATTTTTGCAGTGTTTTACCAAACGGACTCTATTTCGGATGAGAATTACTTTGTAAGGCCTGGTTACATAGTGGTTGAAAAGCATAACTGTTGTCAAAACACACCGGGGCTTAGATCCTGAGTCTCCCTCAACTACCTACACCATAGAGTGTAAGTCACTAAACCATTCTGAGCTCCTTTCTTTTCCTGTACTATCAGTATACTCTTACCTAACTCAGTGGAATAATATTTACGAGTTTCATAGAATAATCCTGGAATTTAGAAAGCGCAATAAATCTTAGCTCTTGTTACTTTACCCTGCCCCAGCTGTACAAGGTACTGAAAAAATTCTGAAGATCAACTTTGTCCATGAAGAGAATACTTTTAAGTAATATTAATTACAGCAGGTCAACTTAGTTTGTGAATAAGATTGTGCATTGCTTGCAATAGTCCACTTGCCTCTTTTCTGTAGGAGAGCCCCTCCTCATCCCATTGAAGTGGTGTTAGTTCAAATGATACACTTAAGCCAATGAACATGAGCAGAAATGATAGGCTACTTCCCAGAAGAAGCTTAATGAGGCATCAAAGTCACCACAAGCTCTGGTGATCTTTCAGACATGAGAACTAGAATGACCCACATAAAGGGACTCCTCAGCCTAAGTCCTGGAGCAGAGCTGAGCAGAGCTAAGCAGCAATGAAAATACAGCAGTCAGCACATAATTAATATGAGTAAAAATAATTGTTTTTATTGTAAGCCACTGAGATTTAAGGATTGTTTTGTCATTTCAGGATAATTGCTTAATACAAAAATTGATACTTGAAAGTAGGGAACATAACAAAACTCTAAATTGTGTGGCTCTGGCTTTGAGGTCAGGTGTCTGTATTGAGAAAACTATTATTGCAGTCTGGCAAAGTCTGAGAAAATGTTAACCCATAATATGCAATGGCAAAACAACTTGGATGGCAAGTGACATATGGAATTAATCGGTGGCTTTAGACAAGGACTTGCACAATTTACCATTGCTAATATCACTTGCTTGCCATTTGTTGTATTGGACAAAGTGTGGCAAGAAAGAGGTGCTCTCAGATGCATCATTCCTCAGGAAGGAGTAAAAGTGAGAAAAGAGAATCTAGATTATTTTAGGACTTGTTGAAAGATGCAAATATTCATCTTCTGAGTCATAAATGTTAGCTTAGTTTTGATGTTTGGGCAAAGACCCAATTAAGGATAAAATCTTCAAAGCCTTTGTTGAAACTTCTGATTGGATTAAGGTGACCCCAGGAAATCTTCTCAGTTAGACAGAACGGCAGAGCACAAAGAGACGGAGGATATGGTCCTACGGAAGCAAGGAAGGTTAAGAATATACCTATCATCATCTTTAGAAAGACAAATGCCCCAGAGACTGTGGATTGACCACTGGCATATAAAACTAACTGCAATCAAGTGATGAAATTAAACATAACAGAGACTGACTGATCAAAGTGTAAACTGATCTTTAGTTCCTGAATTTTTCAGACAAGAGGTAGCCTAAGACAACTTCGCAACCTGTAAACATATTCTACTACACCTTCTTATGATGTGACCAAAGAAAATAATGTGGGAGACTACTATAGGGTACAACCAAGCAACACGAACATCAAAGGGTCCTACCCACAGCTCGGAGAACCAGGCTGATTCAGGAAATACTGCACACTTTCAAGGTAAGTGTTCCATGCAAGTTTTCCCAGAGGGATTTTTTTTCAAATGACCACTCATCTGCTACTGCTACATGCCTTCCATTCTTACTCTGTTAAGGTTAAGGGAGTACTTGATGCAGTTATCCTCTCTCTGTTCCACCATGGAATACAGGTGTTGGAATGAGATGAGGTAAATAAGGTGTCTTTCTGGATCATGGGATTCTACATCATGGTACCTGATGTAGAAGATATTATGAGATCCCAGAACTAGAGCTTAATGTTGCTACTGGATGAAGCTTTTGGGAATTCTTCTTCAGGGAAGGTATAGTGTGTTTTGAGTGCAGAAGGGAGTTAATACTTATAACTGAGAAGGCAGATTACAATAAACTTTAAATATTCAGTCCCTTCTTCCTTGTGGAAGGAAAATATCCTGACTCTACAGACTTCTTCTTGGACATGTGACGTGATTCAGTTAATGAAATGTGAGCAGATGTGTTGCTTACCACATTGAAACTTTAAAGTATAAGCCTGGGTTTTAGAAGGAAATCCATGGAGCAGAGTGGCAGTTTTCCGTGGGTTCTAGAAGACAGCCTCAGGCTGCACGCGACATGAGTGAGAAACAAAGTGGGCTCTCACAACCACTGACACTGGGGGCCGTTTGTCACACAGTAAAGATAATGCATTTGTCCTGAAACTCTTACTTTCAAATTTAGAATTTTGTTTTTCCTTTACCAAAGAAAGCAGTTTCAGGAAACAGTTACCTGTTTGCCCTCTATCACCCTCAAAAGTGTAATCTTTCTTCCAAAGACACATTCATTATGCATCAATCAATCAAGGAAAATGGAGAAAAACTTTTGGCCACTTTTAGCAAGCTTAAATGTTGATCTAAGATTCTACTCATAAAAATTTCAGAAATTGTAAAACCTAGTTCCAGAGTACTTAGAGTATTTACTTATAATCAGTCAGATATGATGCTACTATATTAGGCATTTTACATACATCTTTTTAAATTTTCACAATGACAATAGGACATAAAGATTATTACCCATATTTTACATATGAAAAAATGAGTACTCAAATGAATATATAGTGTCCCTGAAATCACAAAGTGCCAGTTAAGCTAAACTACTCCATGGTATTGCTGCCTCAGCATCTGCCCTAATTGGCCCAGCAGCCTGCAGAGACTGACTCCCTCCTCATGCAAGCACATGGCCTAGGTGCCCTAGAGAGCCTCAGAGTCACCAGGAAATGCAAGTTCCTGACAGGACTTCCCCAGCAGCCCTAGTGATCCCCTGCCTCCCAGCACCTCCCTCTTGTGTGCTTCAGACAAGATACCATGAGGCTGAACAAAACCCTGTTCTGGTTTAAATCAACCAATTTAGCACAACTTCAAACACTCCAAAGCTCTCTACCCACTAAAGGCATGTCAGGTCCTTTAGACCTTAATAAAGGCATGTCAGGTCCTTCAAGATCCTAATAAAAGCCCCAGGACCTGCGTTTTCTGTCTCTACTCTGACTTGACCTCTTGGTGTGGCCCCTCCAGGCATGCTGCGTACTTTCTTCCTCTGGACCCATAAGTAAGAAACCTCTCTACTTCAGTTTCTCTGTGGTCTGTTGCTGAGTGGGTTCACCATGTAGCAGCCTGTACTACATCTAACAACTGTTATTTTGACAAGTCATAACACAAAGCCAGAAATCCATTCTAGTACAGGCAATGCTCTTCCATCAATTCAAAATAATTTGCTACTACAAAATAATTTTCATGTGTTATCACAATAGGACAGAAATCACAGAAACAATCACACTAAAGGTCCTATTCTGGCTTATTTATTAACATCTTGCAAAATCACAAAAGGATTAAAGCTGGACCAGTTGATGTAATATTCTCTCTTCATTTTCAGATGAGCCCATCAAAGTCATGTGAAACGTGGTAAGATAATCATAAAATTGGCATTAAAACATCTAGAAACATTATTTGACCCCAAAAGTACTCTCAAATGGATGCCTAACAAATGATTAATGGATTTCCATAAAATGTATATCCCTGAAAAAAATCTATCCAAAGGCTTTCTATATTACTTATAATAAAATCAAAACTTTATGTGGCCTAGAGAATCTTAGGTTATCTTGCTCTTTTCTCTCTGTGATCCTCAAATCTTTCCTTTCCCACATTTTTTCCTGAGTTAGATATACTGGACTTTATTTATATAGTTATTGTCCTTCAAAACCAATGAATTCATTTCCATCTCAGAGCCCTTGAACTCCTGAGCATAGAGCATTCTCCCCAAAATTTCACAGTGTTCATTTTAGGTCAACATTTAGGTAACATAAACTCAAATGTTACCTTGTCAGAAAGGTCTTTCCCAACAGCCAACCATACTTTGTTATATAATACTCTTTTATCTTCTCTATAGTACACAGATATTTATCTACATGTTTATTTATTCCTCCATCAACTAGAATCAAAGCTTTAGGAAAACAAGGTACTTGTCTAGTTTACTTTCATATTTATAGTGCCTTAAAAATAGTGCTTGAGATATGATAGACACTCAAATACTTGTGATGAAATTCCCCTATCACAAATACATGCTATGCTAAATTTGCAGATTTTGCAAGTGTATATAATGAGGAAAAGATTAATTCATCCCCTAAACATCTGAGTTTATTAATCTCTTGGCATAGTATTCATAGCACTGTTGACTATGAATATACCTGCTGGGAAATAGAATAGCCAAAGTAATAGAATCACTGCTACTCATCCTAATTTTTTGCTAAAAATACATATTTTATGATTAGCAATTCTATTAATTCTCAACTTCAATTAGTATTCAATAATTATTCCAAGAGAGGAAAATATACTGACATCTTTTATTTTATTTAATCCATAAAATAGAATATATCTTAGCATACTATTTTAATCTAATTTAATGGAAGATAAAGACAGAACTTCTACTAAATGCTAAATTCATATCTATATATATATACATACATACATACACACACACACACATACAGGCATACATACAGAGTGGGGCAAGAGTAGATTTACAGTTCTGAGTACTAAAAATACGAAGTTTATTCTTGTATTGTTATTTATCAATTATTGTATTATTTTCCATATGAACAACTGTAAACTTACTTAGGCCCAATTCTGTATAGTTTTAACTCATCAAAAGAGAAAAAGTCATTAATTTAGGGCTAGAATAGGTAATTAAAAGCTACATAAAATTACCTAATTTCCCTGAAAATGCAAATTATATATGCAAATCAATTATAATGAAAGTATTTTGATTAATATAAGATTTGACATAATCTTAAAGTAGCATACTACCATAATTATATCAGGTTTACTCTATTAATCTCTATGCCCGAATACAAAGCAATTTTAAATATTTCTTGAATTTGGCATCTAAAAAAGGCTGAAGGTCATTTAGTAATTTAAATTGGAATTATGATAAAATCAATATTGACTTTCTCACTGCAAAAGTTAGAATTGCACAGCATCAGGCATACATCTTTCTTAGATGCAGTAGCTACTCAGTAAACATTTGTTGAATAAAGGTTAAGTGAATGGCTAATGAATGATCTTAAAACCTGATTTTAAGAGTTTGTTTTACCCTCTCTGTACAATCTTTAATCTAGGTAACTAACAAGTAGTAGTAGAGAGGGACTTTGTTTCTCTCACAGCAATGCTTAGAAATGGAAAAATAAATCCAATTTACTTATAAATTTACTTCAGGCTCAAAATCTCTCATTTGAATTTAATCTGACATTAAGATGACACATCTTTATTTTATCATTCCACTTTTTTCCCCCAAAGAGTCTTGTGCATAAGTCTTTTTTTTCCTGATAACTTTTTCAACTCACAGTGCACAAAACATATTTCTTTGGGGTTTAAGCCATCTATTCATACCCTTTCTTGCTGCCATTACTCAACAAACTTCTATTTTCCTCTTTTCATTAATGGAAGGCTGGGGCCAGGTCCCAGTTTACTGGATCCTTTTGACTCTCTCACAAAGGTTTATATTCTCATGCATACACAGTCTGATGAAGCTACTTTGATATGTCTTGTATTCTTCAGTTAAGTGGCCTCACCTGTCCCCTCCATCAATCACCCATCTCCCCAGCCACCTCCATCTAGTGAAGTGTTCTAACAGGCACTCTGAAACTTCAGTAGCCTGTTCCCTGGCTTCCTGCTCTCCACCTGAGTTCACCCATCCACACTTCTACCTCACAGGGCCCTCTAGTGCTTTGTCCCCTTCATTTTATTGTTCTCTGTGAGCCCTCTATGAGCTCGATGATCTCTTGATTTTTTCTTTTCTATTCTGCTGCTATTCAGAATACATCTCAATTTGATTATATGATCTATGAATCAAGCTATATATAAGCACACATGGCATTTTTTTATTTCAGTTTGGTTTGTTTTTTTTTATGTCTTCTCAAATCTCTTTCCTTTTTATTGTCCCCACAAAACGGCGACTAAGGTGGATAAGCACTTCTGAAAATTCACACAGCTCTAGGGATGGGGACCCTATTCATTCTTGGCTCTAATTCAAATTCAGTGAGGCTCTAACTGTGTTTTCTAATTAGCAATCCTAGGATTGCTAATCCTATACCAGTCTTATCTTTCTGAATTTCTCTGATTCATTTAAACATCAATTAACCTCAATTTCTTCAAGTTTTAAAGTTTATCATTTTTTTTTTTGTTAAGATTTTACTCATTTGTTTTTAGACAGAGGGGAAGGGATAGAGAGAGAGAGAGAGAAACATCAATGTGTGGTTGCCTGTCATGCGCCCCCTGCTGGAGACCTGGCCCACAACCCCGGGCATGTTCCCTGACTGGGAATGACTCAATCCACTGAGCTATGCCAGCCAGGGCAAAGTTTATCATCTTTGGATATTGCATTCTTTAGATTTTCTTTCTGCTCTCTAACTCTTCTTTCTTTGGTAGACTTCTATTATTTTATTAATTCCTTTAATGATAATATATCTTTCTTTCTAGTTCACTGCTTTATTCATCTCATTATATACACTCTCCCTGAATGAACTCATTTTTTTTTTTTTACATAATGTTGTCACAGATCTATATTCCCAACTGAGATTTCCTTCTGAGTTTTAGACCATATATTCAAGTGCATGCTGTGAATATCTAGTTCTACCTAGAAGGTCCATAATGCCTCAAACTCATAATCTGGTTATTCCTCCAATATCCACTCAATATTCCTAGCCAGTAACCTGGAATAAATTTTTGCTCTTTTTTTTTTTCTCTCATTTCCCATATCCAAGAAATCAATGTCTTATCAAATTATTTCTGTAAATATTCCCCTAGTCTTTGTGTTGTCCATGTCTATTGATTCTTTACTGCCTTCTTCTTCTCTGGCTTGACATACTCCAATTATTAGTTAATTGTTATTTCTTTTGTCTTCTCTTTGTTCAAAAGTGCCAACATTACATATGTAAAGAACAATCTGACCAGATCACCTCTCCTAATACATTTCCTAAGGAGTAGAGTCTAACATCATAATTGGTACCTGTCTAACTTTTCAAACTTTTTTCTCTCTTACTCTCACCTTGTATAGTACACAGACCTGTACCAAGCATATTATTGTATATAACCACACGCCTTGTCCTATCTCCCATTCTTCTAGAAAATTCTGATTCAGCTTTTCTAATTCACCTCAGAAATCACCTTCTCCAAGAAGTCTTACCTGACCCTATGGTTTTGTCTCTGCTGCATAGGTTGGGGGCCTGAGTTTATGTTTCATCTGCTTCTGCCGCAGTGTGCTATAATCATCAGTTTTATGAGTATATCTCTAAGCAGAATATTTGTTACTTAGGGATTGGTACCCTTTTTTACTCATCTTTGTAGTCTCAGCACTTAGTATAAAATTGGACAAAAGTAGAAGATTTTAAAAATATCTATTGAACTATTTAATACTTTTGAATATGGCAACATTCTATTGGGATGATCTATCTAATTATTTGCTCTATGAATATTCTACACATTTTGTAGATTTGTGGCCTGCCTCGCATGTTTTATCCCCAATATTAACTCTTTTAAAGTTTCCGCAGCCGAATAGGATCCAGGCCTGGCTAGTCATTGAGCTTATTGTCTGAGACACAATGGTTAAGTTCAAAGATAGCTATTTGGCTATAGCAGTGCCAATTTGAATTTTTCCCTATGTTTGATATATAAAAGTAAAAGTGAGACATCCTTTTCCATATGGGTTGCTAAAGTGGAAGAATATGAATTTGTGACTACTGGTGGCAGCCATCTCAACATGGAGAAAATCTCTTTGCAGGAGTAGATATGAAGCCAACAACCAGAATCAAGCAGAATTGAGAAATGATGAGAGAGTCTTCATGATCTTGTATGAACCCTAAAACCAGCTGTGTCTGAAATCACATTGCCCCTAGTACTTCCCCACTATATAAGTCAAGAAAATTCCTTAAGTTAATTGTGTCTGTTATTGATGCATTGAAGTAAGAGTGAAATCTAAAGCATCATTCAAAGGATGCTTTGAGCCTTAGCTCTTCTCTAAACTTACTAAACCACAATCTATCTTTGGTAGACTTCTATCAGAGATAGTCTTTGCTAGACTATCTTTGGTAACTCATTTGGGGTTCCATGTATTTGTTTATTTTTGACACCTATACATAACAACTAAAATCTCTCTCCCCCTCTCTCCCTCTTTCTCTTCTTTTCCCTACACACACAGAGTACATACTAATATACACATGCATTTATACTTTTCAGTTGGGTTACATTTTCTTCTTAAAATACTATGTTTTACCCTTTTAGCCTGTCCCAAAGTACTATTATATGTAATTATGAAGAGGTCAAATGACTGTTTACTTCTATTCAGTCAGCAACATTTACTGAAAATCTACTATGTTTAAATCAGGGTTCGAGTTGCTAAGAATTTAAGGTGGATTCTATATGTTAATTTTTGTCTGTCCAACATCTCTTCCTTTGGGGAACCACACATCTCTTATTTTATTGTCCAGAATCAACCTCCTCAGAACACATGATTCAAGTGGAAGTAATCCTAGTGGAAGCAACCCTAGCCAAAACAATTGACATTTGATAATTTAGGAAAAAGTCAATGGCATGAGACCTACCAAGCTATCAGAAGGCCATCTCCTTGTCTGACTGATATTGCTAGGTGTAAGTTTACCAGATGGAGATAGCCTATACATAAATGAAGCCAGGTAGAGGTAGATTCGAGAGATGGGGATAAAGAATTACATCATCTCTCAAACACATAAATCTAGCCAAACCAGAAACTAGTTTATACATCTTGATCTTCTCCTTGGGAGAGACAGAACTTGCTTATTCTATTTTTCTTCTTTCTTAAAATAGTTTGAGTTGAATCTCTGTCTTCTACTAACACTAAAAAAGTTCTGATTAGTAAGCATAAACCTCAAAAACTAGAGCTGCTGTTCCCAAGGAAGTTTTAGACCACGGGTAGTGGAGGAGAAAGAGTGGCACAACATACTACAGTGCTCTATAGGAAACGGCACATAAAATGAATTGAGAGCCCAGAAGAAAAACTGATTATTTGCAATGGAGGAACTATAGACCTATGGATAAAAATTAAAGTTTAGACATGAAGAAATTCACTGAATGTATTATTAATAGTTATTGAATTGATAAAAACTGGACACATGATTTAAGAGCACATTATCTGGTTTTCTTTCAAAATCATTATACTATTTTCACAGAAATAATAGAATATATAAAAAGAACTTTCATTATACAAATGTTAGTCACAATTTCAAGTGAGCTTGTTTAGGTCAGTGTGGTAAGTGCTAAGGAAATGTTCTATAGACACTAAAATTAGGTAAATATCTCATTATGAGTTATTATTTTAGGAGAAGTGATTGATACCCTACATGAAGTTCTTTTGGGAAAATATAAGGTGTAATGAATATTTATCTTTAGATAACCTTGCTGTATGTTAAGGTCAAGAAATAGCTTTATGATGTGCATATAACCAGACTACCTCAAGGAACTAAACTTGGGGCATAGAGTGGGTCAAGGATACTCCCCCTAAGTGGGTTACTTTTTCAGTTTTTCTGTATATATCTTAAAAATAGCAGTGCTCCTGCAGAAAATGGGATGCATGGAGCTTAGTGCATCTGACCACAGGAGCCATCACAATTAAAAGGGAAGACTATGTAAGCCTGTCTCTCTGTATAGGTCAAAACCAAACTAATCATCTTCCTCTTCCCATCCCAAATCTGCTTTTTCTTTTATATTTCCAATCTCAGAAAATGGCATTCTGATGTACCAGATACTAGAACTAAAGTCCTGAAAGTCATTTTATATTCTTTTATTTCCCTCATTCCTCATATATATTTTCTCACTGTGGTTTATCCATTTCAACACATGAGCATTAAAACAACATCTTCACCACTCATGTCTTTCCTTTTCCTACTTCTGTTGTCTTAATTCTGATGTCATCACCTCTCTCCTTTGTCTATGTACTTCCAGAGAGAAAGGCTTATAGAAGCAAACATGGATATTTATGTGCTAGACCAGAGGGTACATAACACCAATAAAACAAAAACATTCATCTAGAAAAAAAAATCACCTCAGTAAAACTAGAAAAAAATTAAGGGGAGGGGAGGCTGTGTTTTTGGAGCTAAACTTGGAGGAGAGAGGATGGCATATGTTGGTGTAAAAACATAAGGAATAAGGAAACAAGCAGTGGACATGTCCTAAAGATGGCAAATATAAGGTGGCCTGGAGTAATTCTAAGGCTGGGTGGCTTTACCTGCGGGGGGACATTTATGTGGCCCATACATACATGCATCATGGAGCCACATTTATTGGAGTGCATTGGACAAGGTCCACCTTCAGGACCTTTGCATCAATCTCCCCACCTCCACTGAATTATCCACATAACTGGGTGTCTTTTTTTTCTGTTATCTGTTCATATTTCCTTTCTGCTTAAGACCTTTAAATGGCTTTCAGTGGCCAAGCTCAGCATGGAATCCATTAAGAAAAATATGTTAACTGATCTGATCCTTTGGTGCCAATGAAATAGAAAATAAGGCCAAAACAGTAAGTATATCAAGAGCTACTGATCTGAGCAACACACTAAGTATGCAGCCACTGTATCTACAAGAGCCTGGTCAATAGGAGAAACAAGTCAATTCAATTGACCACAATTTCCCAATTCCCTTTAACTGTTCATGCAGGGCCACTGTGTTAACATGCTGCCTCTCATATTATCATTGCTACTTTTATGTCCTTTTTCAAAGCTTTCATTTTCCTCTCTCCTCCTGGGGTTCTGTAGGGCTTCTGTTGGGCCATTTATGGGGAAAAAAAAGAAAGAGATAGGATGGGGAGCAAATTTTATGTCCAACAACCACTTCCTACATGTGGATCTTCAAGATTAGGAGAATCATAGATATTCAACAGGAGACACCACATTAGTAAACTGAAAGGGCCCAAATGGCCCCACCTACAGCTAGCCTCCTTTCTGCAAGAGTTGAAAGAGTGTGCTCCCCACACAGGACCTGGTAACATGGTAACTTGGGCATCTGTATCCAACAGAACCATGAAAGTTTTGTCTCACCTCTGCTGGAAGATCCTTAGCATATTTAAATAGATGATTATAACTACATTCTCCCTTGGGGAGAGGGAGACCTTGGCCTCATGCTAACTGTCTTTCTTCTTAAAGAAGCTGAAGTTGAGTTACAAAGAGAAGAGAAAGTGGTTCTGTGCCAGTAAGGAAGTACTGTTGTCTGAATATTTGTGTTCTCCCAGAATTCACGGTGAAATGCTAATATCCAACATGAAAATATTAAGAGGGATTAGAAGGCTTTTGGAGGTGCTTGAATTGTGAAGCTGGGGCCCACATGAATGGTATTAGTGCTTCTGAGACCCCACAGGTCTCCCTGGCCCCTTCCACCATGTGAGGTCACACCCTTTAGAAGTCTGCCCTGCAGAAGAGACACATCCCTTGACCAAGCCAGCACTCTGATTCCAGACTTCCAGCTTCCAGGTCTGTGAAAAATAAATTTCTGTTGTTTATAAGCCACTCAGTTGGTTGTGTTTTATTACAGCAGTCCAAATAGACTAAGACAGCATGGAACATTTTCTTATGATTTTGAGCTGAGCTGGGACTGCTCATGGCTCAATCAAAATAACTTTTCATACTTTTTGTCCATTTAAAGTCCTTCTCAGGTGGCAAGGCCATCATTATTGCCACTGTCTGTGTCAGCTTTGGGGACACCTTGACTCAACAGCTACAGCCATCCTGTTTTCTGCTGTAGTTGTGGTGTTTGCCCCTTTTGGCTGACTCAAGTTAGACTCACACTTTTTTTTGTTAAGGATCCACCTTAATTCAGGATATTTGTTGCCACATCATAAAAATATCTCTTAAATCTCACCTAGCTTTAATGTACAGTCTAGAAAAGTTTTCCAGGGTACCAGTGCTGACCACAAGAACTTATCTGAGTATATTCATTCCATTTCTCATTCTCTAGTGAGTGACCTCTTGGCATTATAGAATCAACTCTCCCTGGTGACTTGGTGGGCTGTCATTTATGAACAAAGTGCTGTATACCTGTCTCAGGAAAATCTCCCTAAGAAAGTCAAAGCTCCCTTTGAGCATGCATGATCCTGAGTCCTTATTTTAAATAGAAAATTCAAGGAAAGCCACACCAAGGAGATAATACTTTAGAAGGATCTGACTGAAGTATGAAAATGAACAGTGCAATTATCTGGGAGAAGAGTGGTCTAGGAAGGGAATTAGCAAGTTCAAGGCAGGAGCCTGAGGGATGTATTAGGGGAAAAACAAAGACAGCAGTGTGGCTATAATGGGCTGAAAGAAGAGCTGCGTGGTAGGAAATTATTAATGCCAACACAATGTCTAAAGAATGAACTATTAAATTATCATAACCCCATAATTTGTGAGTACACTTCAATATTCATCCATCAAAAGGACTCAATACTATATGTTTTCCCATATTTCTTCATACATATCCTCTCACCCTTATACATTTTGCCCTCTCTGCCCTATCCTTTTTTGAAGGGCCTTAATTCTTAGCATCTTCTAAATTATATGTGTAAGGGATTATGCTTTATGTTTAAATTTATGGAGCATTTCCCTCACATTTCCTCACATTTTGTTCTAATATTGAAGCCAAAAGGAAAAATGTCTACTTTTTCTTGAGAATGTGAAAGACATCAGGCTATTCAAGGGTTAACTTCATGTACATGAAATCGAGGGTAATTATATTGGCCGCTGAGTAAACAAAGAAAAGGAGACAGCTCTGCTTTCTTATTGTAATTGCAAATTTATTTTTTATAGTTTCTACAGTTTCTATTTTCCTTTAAACTGCCTTAATCTGTCTTCCTGCTGTGACCTATTTCCAGTAATGCATATTCAGTATAAAAATAGTATATCAAATCATATCAGAATTCTAGCTACTCCTTGTCGAGCAGAAATATGTACTTTTATATCACACTGAAATCAATTCCCCTCATACTAATTATTTAATTTCCATAATACACTGACAGTATTCTGCCATTAAGTGTTCACATTTAAAACTTGTTTTGTAATATTTTAATAATTCTTCCTTTAAACAACACAGTGAGGAAATACAGTTACTGGCACATGACCAAATTGATCAACTGTTAAGATTGATCATTTCAGGCTTGTGTTTTTCAAACTACAGCCCACAAACCATCTGCACTGGAATCTCTACAATCCGATTAAAACTAAAGACTCTGCTTCTTACCCCAAATCTGCTATATAAAGATTTCCTGGGCTGGGCTCAAGATTCTGCATTTTAAATAAGTATCCCAGCTGATTCTTTTGCATCCTAAAGTTTAAAAACCTCAGTTGTTTGTAGGCAGGTTAGCAAAGTGCATGTGAGGTATTTTTCAAACTTCACATTTTGAAGAAGTAACATGTTAATAAGATTTGGGGTCTAGAACCCAGGCGTGTAGAAATCCTCGAAGCCACCTAGTTTATGGAAGAGTGAAGTAGAACTTGCTCAAGGTTTAGTAATTCTAGATGTTTTTTTCAGACATGAAATGCAGCTCTTCAGTCTACCTGCAGAAATCAGAAAATGTTCTCTCTTTTCATTTGACATGTGAAAGAAATTGTCCTCGAATAGCCAAACTATAGTGTACATTTATGGATTTGGCTAAGTAAGAAAGAATGAAAATGTAATGATTGCAACTATTTAACACCACCACACCAGGTAAAAATCAGATAATTTCACTTGTTCCAATCCAGTTTCTCCAGGAATTAAAGAATATCTTTGGTAATATCTCATTATTTGTGAAATTAATAATAAGAACAGCAAAAGTAATGCTAATAGGTTCTGGTCTTATAAGAAAAGTACAGGTCATGCTTCACTATACAGCCCATTGCATTGTTTTACAGTTAGAATATTAGGAAGTATGCTTTGTTATATTAACCTAAACCTAATTGCTTATCATTTTCATGGTACTCTTATGATAAATAGAAAATGCTAACTTCCCTATCACCTCTGAGCTGGAATATTTCCACCACAAGCTTACTGCCAACCAATTTCCCAGACAATACTCACCAAGTCATAGGAATTACAGTAACAGCCACAGTCCCCACCAGAGTGTCTAACACTAGTCTTGGAGCTGTAGCTGTGGGGTAAGTCTGCCATGAATCCTAACTATTCTAGGTCCCACATTCGAACCCTTTTAGCTTGCCATCCTTTTTATCTGCAGTTAAGCTTCTTGTGTCCTCATTAAGATGTCTGTTGTCTTAATACTTCTTACTCTCTCTCAGTCTCTATCTGTCCTCCCCACTCTCTCCCCTCTTTGTGTTATTCTTCTTCCTCCAGGTTTACTTTCTTCCTTGTCCAAACTGGACCCATACTGTGTATCAGTTCTTTCTCTTGACAGGATATCCATGATTCCCCATGGATATAACAATAGTCAAATAAATACAACAATCGTCCTTTTAACTTGAGAGGCAATCAATGCCAATTTATAATTCTACTGCCTCATGCAAAAATTGCTTTGATTTTCATTTACTCTAAAAATGCTTTTGCTTACTCATTTATTCACTCATTCAATAAATTCTTACTGACTACCTACTTGGTATCTAACATGCTTCATACAGACATCTGTATATTCTCAAATTCTCCTACCTGTCACATTCTTTTTCAGCAAATGAGCTAGACTTCTTTGCAAAGAACATTAATGATAACATGAAATCTGCTAATTCTATCTCTCCACCTCTTATTATAAATTTATTTTTTCTTTGTTATTATTTTTAAAACCATTTTTTATTTTATGATTACAATTGACATACATTATGATATAAATATACATTATGATATTAGTTTCAGATGTACACCCCATTGATTAGACGTTATATAACTTACTAAGTGATCATCCCATAAATCTCACACCCATATGATTCCATGCATAGTTACTAAGATGTTACTGACTACAGTCCCTATGCTGTGCTTTACATCCCATGCCTGTTCTGTAACTACCAATTTGTGCTCCATGATCCCTCACCTTTACCCACTTCCTACTGGTAACCATGAAAATGTTTTTCTGTATGAGTATTTCTGTTCTGCTAGTTCATTTTCTGTTTTTAGATACGGTTGTTGATAGAGATATATTTATTGCCATTTTATTGTTCTTATTTTTATCTTTTTTTCTTCTTCTTAAAGAAGACCCTTTAACATTTCATTGGTGATGATAAGCTCCTTTAACTTTTTCTTGTCTGAGAAGCTTTTTATATGTCCTTCAATTCTAGATGATAACTTTGCCATGTAGAGTAATCTTAGCTGTAGGTCCTTTCACTTTGAATATTTCTTTTTTCATAAAAATTTTAATTAAATATGTATATTTTTTCCATTTAGTAATTTTTATTTTTTAATCATAGTTAACATACAATATTATATTAGCCTCAAGTGTACATCACAGTGATTAGACATTACATTACTTAAGAAAACATACTGATAAATCTCACACCCATCTAGCACAATACATAGTTATTAGAATATTATTGACTATATTCCCTATGCTGTACTTTACATCCCCATAACTATTCTGTAACAACCAATTCACACTTCTTAATCCTTTCACCTTTTTCACCAGTCCCAGCAACACCCCTCCCATCTTTGCCATAAACCTAAATAATTTCTCTTTTTAAAATGGGAAAATAAGTATTTGTTCCAATACAGTTAAAAAATTAAGAAACAATTCAAGCCTAACTCAAATTCTATGATTGCTAATTTATGATTCCATCCACTAGGTAAAAATAGTAAGCTGCACCAAGGTGAGCTGAACAGCAGAGAAATAAACAAAACACACCCACAAAGACCCCTCAAACATCTACCAGCTTAGTTCCCCACGTACATTACAAGCCAACAGCCATCCACATCCGGTATTGCTAATGTCCATGCAATTTCCCTCTCTTCATCACTCCACAATGACTCACAAACTGCAACCCCATCCAACATCCACTTCCACCAATAAACCAATTTTCAAGGAAAAGTGTCGTATTTATTGTAGTTTGTATATATTTTGTAACCATTTAAGGTATGTATACTTTTGTGTCATTGGTAGATTTTGAGCATCATCTTCCTGACCCCACTTTTTCCTGAACTCCTATGGTTTTGATTGTATGATTTTGCACAGCCTTGTCAGACAGTTAATTTTATGTCAGCTTAATTAGGGTATGGTCCCAGATATTTGGTCAAACACTAGTTTGAAAGTTGTGGTAAAAGTATCTTTTAGATGAGATTAACATTTAAATCAGCAGACTTTTAGTAAAGCACACTATTCTCCATAATGTGGGTAGGCTTTAATAAATCAGTTGAAGGCTTAAAAGAAAACAAACCAAGGTCCCCTATAAAACAAGCAAAACTGCCCTCAGACTGTATTGGAACTCAAGCTGTGACATCAACTCTTCCCAGGGTCCCTGGTTGCCAATCTGCCTGGCAGATTTTGGACTTGCCAGCCTCCATAGTACTGAGCCAATTCCTTAAAATAAACCAGTATCTCTCTCTTTTTTCTCCTCTCTGGACACATATATATAGAGAGAGAAATAGAGATACAGATACGAATAGATACCTCTCATTGTTTCTGCTTCTCTGGAGAACTCTGCCGAATACGTATAACTGGTGTCCTTCAGGAACACACATGCTAGGTTGCAGAGAATGTGCCGTGTGTCTGCACTCATTATTCTCCAGGCATTTCAGACAACAGCAACTTCTGTATCAGGCAAATCTGTCTTTCTTTGTTCTAAATTTCATCTCTTGCTAAATTTTATCTGGAATCTTGCTATTTTGCCTTTTCTTCTATTTCCTACTTTGTCACCCTCTCTTTTCTTGTTAGCTCCTTTCCTTTCTTATATAAACTCAGTTCACAAGGGCCAAAGCTGGAGAAGAAAGGAAGACTGTCAGGATAGTTTTCTCTTAGTTTATAGGAGGGGAAGATAATGTCTTGAACAAGGACCTTATCAATGATGATTGAGGAAAAAAAAAGTCTTGGAATCCTGTTGAAGATAGAATTGTTAATAGAATTTGTCAATGAGTATATAGCCAGTTTGGGGTAAAGGCAAAAATGAGTCTCACTCTTTTCTCCTTTATCATCTGGATAAATAGTTGTGACTGTATTACAAAAATAGAGGGAAAAGTCTATTTTGGACATAATTTAAATTTTTTGAATAATCTTCTAAGTTCTTCATGATTTTTTTCTCAACCAACTTCATTCCCTATCACTCCTCCAAACCACTCAGCATTTCTCTGATGAGTTAAGCTTCTGCATGCCTCCTTTTTCTTGTGATATTCCTTTGCCCCGACCATTAGTTTAACTTCTTTACAAAATAAATCTTAGATCCTGTTTAGGACACAAATTATGTGTCACAAGCTCAGTGGAACAACTCCTGACTCTGATATAATTTTATTATACTCAGTATGTTGCAGTTGTTAACCTGTATAACTAATTTTCTTGAGGGAAACCATGACTCATTTACTTTTGTATTCCAAGCAATTGACACAGTGCTTGGCACATATTAGTTATTTAATGAATTTTACCAGACAAAAACACATTTTTACCCAGCTAACGTGACTGTGTTCTACTTCACGTCCCAGCTAGATCTGTATTCCAGAATTAAACCTCAGCTCAGCTGGTAGGAATCTGTCAAGTTCATTTAAAAAAAAAATAGCTCTAGCTCCTTAATAATTTTTCCTATGAACACTTAAAAAGTGTATAAATCCAAATGTCAAATTCCTCACAAAACAATATGAAGCAAAGAGCTGCTTTCTTGACGTGGTTAACACTTTCACTTCAACCAGAACCTCAGTGTTAATGCCACCCGGGCACAACGTACAACACAGCGGATCCTGATGATGCAAATGAACTCTTCACGGGTTCTTAACATAGTCCATTGGGTTCGCGTGGAATAGGCAAATTGGAAAATTACTGTAACATTTAGTTGTATTAATTCCCTCGAGTGTAATTCAACAGCATATGTAGTGAGATGAGCTTTCCATGTGATACAATCAAGAATCACAATGAACTGAATAAATCAAATGCCATATCACTTACCCTAAACCTTAAAACTCCTTAAATTGATTACTACCTTTCTTAGCCGTGCCACTTTCTTGTATATAAACAATAAATACTGCCCAGCTAATGAATCCATAAAAACATCTTCCATTTCTAGCTGAGTACATTTTCTTAAAGGAGAGGTAGACATAATGCTGAACAACAGTAAAATAACAATTTAAATTCTGGCTTTACTGTACCACTGCATGACCTTGGACAAGTTACTTAAATTTTCTAGGTCTCTATTTCTTTATTGATAAAATGAGGAAAGAATATTTATTTTTAGGGTAATGTAGAGGATAAATTGCAAATATGTACTTTAAGTACCTACTACAGAGACTAGTATTTATTACATACACAATAAAATGGCAGTGTCTTTATAATTTGTTTCAAATATAAGTACATACTACATTTTCTCTGTCAAATTCATTTTGAAAAAGTCAATGTACATAATCTGCTTTATTTTTCAAAGAAGACATCAATTGTTATTTTCTACCATAAAATTAATATATGAATATTATAAAAATTCACACAATGCAGGACTATGAATATTAAGAGAAAATTTCTTCATATCATTCTCAAAATGATAAATGCTACTATCATATTTGCTATAATTACTGTCAGATGTTTTAAAAGTACATGTTTTTCTACGAAAAAGAGAATCTATATATATTTCATAACAGTTTTGACTTAATTTCTAATAAAATTTTTACCTTGTCCCATAGCCACTTGTAATAGCAATTAGGTACTTATTTGCATTTATACACTACTTCAGGGAAAATGTTTGCCTTTTCTGTAACAAGGGCAAGAGTCTTAGGGGAAGAGAGCCGGCAGCCTTTGTGAAGAAAATGCTAGGACGACCCCACTGTGAAATGGAGCTGGCACCTGGGTGCCAGAACCACAACTGAAGACCTAAGGAAGAGGGAATCTTCTCTGTCTGAAAAGAAAAGAGAATGTGGATGTTCTTGGGAAAGGAAGAGTGGAAAAGACAAGAAGCAAAGAGGAAGGAGCTCACTGAGCTAAGGGGTGTGTGTGTGTGTGTGTGTGTGTGTTGGCAGGGAGCAGTGCACAGAGATCTGTCCTCCACCATAGAGATGCAGAAGAAAAAGAGGAGCTATGTCTAATGAGATTTTTGAGTAAGTCATAGATCCTGTGCAGTAAAACTAAAAGTATTTCTATGTTCTCAGTATGATTAATTTGTTACAGAATTTGGTAGAGTTGGTGAGGGATGGAAAAAAATAACCACATATGTATGGAGGGAAGCTGATATCTGGATAAAAAATGGAACAGTACAATTAATTTATATAATATCAAGTAGATGACCAACCAGTCCAAAAAAATCTGTAAGGAGGATATTTATAAATATGTATCTTTGCATTTACATCTCCCATGTTTTTGTTAAGTATATGTTTTTCTTAAGTTTATGTTTTAATTTAGATATCTTAGCCAATTAACACTTTATTACTTACCCTCAAGTTATATTCCTTTCCTAGTAGCCAAGAACTCCCCAGAGGTGTTCAACCTCTTCTCTCCTACAAAAATGTTGTTCTAAATGAAAAGCACATCTTTATTTCCCCAAATACATTACAAAATTCTCATCTTTGAACTTCTTACTCCTATTGAACCACAGACTTACAGATTTAAATTTTATTAATTTCTATGGAATTCTCTAAACTTTAATTATACCTTTTCTTTACAGGTAACTTTAAGGTTTACCAGCTCTATGAATTTGTAATATTTTCTTTTCTCTTAAATTCTTTGTCACTTATTCCTTGTTTTTCTACTTAATATTCACTACCCATTGTTTTGGGTTGCTCATTGCTATGGTCTATACATTTTCTTTCTGCAAAACTATGCCATAAGTGTCGGATGTGAGGAATCTCGTCTTACCTGTGGACTTATCATGGAACTCACTCAATGATAGTCAACCATAAATATTTATTTTAAAATGCTCATATTTTGAATATTTAAAGCATCTTATAAACTATATCATAAAATTATTAAAACATCAATTTTCCATAAAGAAAAGTTCTGAATTAAGTAATAGTTTGCATTTTGCTGTACATAATTCCTGTTATGATTTCTAATTCTGAAAATAATGATTAAGAGATAGTTAATAGTAAGTATATATTGAGTGTTTGCTATGTGCAAGAGCATGTTCTTCAACTTTTTAATAGTTATTATATTGAATCCTAAAAATGATCAGTGAGATGGGTATTATTTTTTACTGAAATTTACTACTGAGTATATGCAGAACTAAAATGGTGTAAGTAACACACGTAAGGACACACAGCTAGCAAGTAGTTAAATAGGAAATTAAATTAAAGACTGTTTAACTCTAGCTTTATGCTACTACTGCAGCTCACAACTGAGGCTTAACATGAACTGTACTTCTTAAAGACTTTGTGTTGATTTACTCTTCAAATAATTTTTTAGATTAATTCATCCTAATAAAATAAAAGGCTGAAGTTAGCTTTGCTTTGTGAGTTAATTTAACGAAGCAATAGCCTCTTGAAAATCTTCTAGGATTTAAAATAAACTCTAGGTCAAAAGCACACAAATTAGCATAACATTTATATTAATGCCTCTCAAAGTGTGTTACACAAGAAGTAAATGCTTTGGAATCTAGGCAATGCCAGATACATTATTTTCAAAGGGCTTTTGGTTCTCATTTCTGTGATGAATGACTGTGACGAAAATATCAACCTATGTCCAAGTTTTTCCTTCAGTGTTTCTCCCATCAATATAGAATTTTTAATGACACAAGCAATGAGATTATTTGCAGTAGGCGCAAGTTAATTTGATTTTCAAATCATAAGTATGACATTCCTCATAATATCACCTTCTGATTTTACTTGACCTTGCTGTGGTTAGAATAAAGAGATGTCTAAACAGACAGTAACCAATTCAGTAGTTTTCAATAAACTGAGTGGATGGTAACCGGCACTTTGTCCATGGGGCATGTGTTCCAAGACTCCCAGTGGATGTCTAAAACTGTGGATAGTACTGAACCCAAATACACTTTTTTCCCCTCTAGACATACATACTTTTTCAGTTATAGCACTTTAAGGCTTCTCTTTTTGGCATATCCAAATTGCCAGCATTACTACTCTTGTACTTTAGGACCATTATCAAGTAAAATAAGGGTCACTTAAACAAAAGCAGTGATACCTTGACCCCTTGTCTGTTGATCTGATAACCAGGATGTCTACTATGTGACTAAGGGGCTCTGGGTGGGTATACAATGTAGATACACTGGACAAAGGGATAATTATTCATGTCTCAAGTGACACAGAGGAGGATAGTGAGAGATTTCTTCACATTATTCAGAATGGCATGCAACTTAAAACTTAACAAATTATTTATTCCTGGAATTTGACTACAATTAACTGAAAATGCAGAAAGCAAATTCTGTTTATCTTTTCCTGCTGTTCTTTTTAATATTTTTTATTGTTGTTCAAGTACAGTTATCTCCATTTTCCTGCCACCATTTGAATAAGGGGGAACTATTATACCTCATTATAAGATAAATGTATATACCCAAGAGAGATAATTTTTTTAATCCAGATGACTGATGAGTTAGAAACAGCTGGCCCTCAGTATGCTACAATACTTAGTAGACATGTAGAATTTGTGATATCCAGTTATCAAAACTATATTTAATTATTTAACACACAGATACCTCAAATATAAAAAAAGTCATAAAAATCCAATTGATTTGAAAATTTGATATGAAAAGAAATGTAGGTATTACTTTTTAGACTTTGCTCTGGTAATTGGCCTGAACATTGTACATAAGTGGTTTGAACTTGAAATGTTCAAGAGGGTAAGTTAAATTATCCACCTTTGCAGTTAGTAAAGTGTATACACATACTATATTTAATATAAATAATACTTCTAAGTAATGCCTAAAAATACTCAATTCCAAAAGAGATTAGGCAAGAGCTAAAAAGTGGCAGAATCAGCATTTGCAACATGGTTTCAGGGTTCATATTTATGCACATTCCAATGATGCTGCCTCTCCTGAATAAATTTGGCCAGTTACTGTTTGCAGCACTAGGCCATCCTACACATTCAAATCAATTCATCGAAATCAGTATTCTGCCTTTCTGGACTCGAATCATTAGCAAATTCTTAGAATGAAAATACTATGTACAAGCTCCTATTTTTTGCAAAGCAAATATTCTGGGATGTTCAGTTGCAAATAAAGGCAAACAGACCATCTCTTAATAGGATTCTTGAACCACACCCTTGGTCAGATAGGAAACTGGTCAGAGACTGGATGGAAACTCCAAGTTATTCAGGCATGGTTGGATAAGTCATCTAGTACTTGGCCGGCCGGTTGCTGACCTTTCCATTTTCTACCTGTGACCTTGAAGTTTCTTCCTCTGCCTCAGTTACATGTGAAGCACGTAATCCAGTATCAGATATGGATAAAAGCCATAGCTTCTGTAACTCAAAGTGTCTCTGTGATAAGAAGGCTGACGTAGGACCAAAAAGAAAGGAATATTGAGTCCTGATCAGATTCACTTCTCTAATAACTTGAAGATGGGTTGATAAATATATTTCTCATTTTTCTTGTAAAAATGATAAGAATTGTTATTCAACAATATTAGTTTTAGTAGATGAATTTACAAAAGGCATGCTTGTTTCTTTAAATGCACAACAATTATACTATAAGTCTGTGAAATGTATAAGTTTACAGTTACAAGTTTATAAGTTATTGGAGGACTACAATATTAGTGAGAGCATTTCTCTTTGGCATTTTGAATCCATGTTGAATCATACTCCCGCTCTCTAAACAGAAAGCAGTTGGTTAGCCAGGTTTTTCACAACATATATATTCACAAAATGCTGCAGAAATAGAAACAATTTCATCCTTGTGGAAGGAAATGTTAAATATAGCTACTAAGATGAGTGCTGGATCAATACATCAATATATTTCAGGTTTCCTGATTTCCAGAAAGATGTGAAGCCCGAAGCAAACTACTACATAATTGAAGTTATAAAAAGAATCCATCATTACTTAGGGGCATTTTCCTCAGGAAAATATTTGTTTCCTCTCCCACAAATCATGCCTACTTGTATTTCTGAAAAGTAGTTTGTGCCAGAGTAGCTTGATGATCAATTTATCTTTTATTCCTATTAGTAAGTGTGGTGGCTAATTTGTTTCTTTCTGGTGAAATCTGAACAAGCTGTGGATTACACCATCATCAGCTTCCTGTAAATAAGTGTGCTTAGTGTTGGGGAGAATGGGGCTCTTCAGAAGAAAGCTTTTGTCCTCCAAGTAGATGGCACAGAGTTTCCTGGATGTTGCATCGCAATCACTGAGTTTTTAGATTACATGGTCGCTCCTACTACACTCGGGTGTAATGGATAATCTAGAGACACATCCTATAGAAAAGCTGTAGAAGCAAGTAAAAGAAAGGCATGGAGCACACAGCAAATGAGGTGGCTGAATGAGCACCAGATGAGGTAGATGCATGCAAGACAAATATTACATATTTTAAAAGTTAGCAGATTGCTTTTTCAGGTACAATTTTTATGTGTCATCAAAATGATCTAAGATAGGAATTCTTATAACATTTTTTACTTATGTTATACTTTCTTCATACCAATGCTATGGCTATTCAATAATAAGTTGAAAATTTCTTGCATGTATAGACTGTCATTCCATACAAAGTGAATCTGTACTGAAAAAAGGTCTACCACTGGATTTTTCAGGTGTGCTTCATTCACTACAAAAGAAATTAATTAGCTAACAAGAGCAAGACTTACATGATTAAAGATACCAGTGACCTTTTAAATGCTGACAGTTTGCTCTTTTCCAGGTATTTCCAATGGCGCTATCACTATTAGTAACCTATTAGAATCATGTTTTACACTTTGTTCCTAAATTCTGTAACTGACATATTTCTCCTTAATTTCTAACCAGGAGAAGGCTCATAAAGAATGTCGTGAGAAAGGCAGCTCTCCTTGGAGACCTGGTATTAGAAGAAAAGGTCTGTTTTGGGGTCAGCCACTCCGATGGAATTACTCTCCGAGGGCAGCGCTGTTTCTCTGAGGGAAAGTACATCTTCCCCTGCTGCCCTTCGCAGGACTAATGAGATACGCAGGTCTGCGGCACCAGCCACCTTGTGGACTCACCACCTAGTTTATCAAGGAGACGTTGACTCTGGGAGCAACTAGAAAAAGGAAGCTACTCTGATTTAGATGGTGCAGAAATGCAGGCGAGGGTTTCTCCCTCCTGGCTCATTTGATCATTTTTCATGCTTTACCTCTGCTTCTAGGGGCCCATTCATCATTTTATTCCCCGCATGCTATGCTGTAAGTGTTTCCAGTTCTAACTGGAACTTGTCTTTGAACCAACAAGATTTACCTCTCTCTTGGTTCTCTTCTTTCCCTCATGTCTGTTGATGCTTTCCCTGGCTCTTCCAGCTTTTCTCTTGATAATGTGAGTGCTGCATCTATATACATCTATTCTTGCCTCGTGCCTAAAACCTTATTAGCAGTAAATACATAGTACTGTAGAAAAGACGGTGATTTGGCTGACAGGGATCTGGCTCTATGACCTTCAGCACACTTGTTAATTCCATTAAACAACAGGTTTCTTCTCTCTAAAATGAAGGTGTTAAATTTAATTATCTCAGTGGTCATCTCAGCTCTAATTTTCCTTGATTCTGTATGTTCTCATAGTGCTCAGTTTACATGCAAGCTCAGTACATGTGTATGAGTTTCCTATTGTTGCTGTAACAAATGATCACAAATGCAATGGCAAATTTATTATCTTGTAGTTCTGTAGAGCAAAACGCTGACATGGTCATATTGGGTTAAAATCATGGTGCCAACAGAGCTGTGCTTCTTTCCGGACACTCCAGAGGAGAGTCCATTTCCTTGCACTTCACAACTTCGGAGGGAACCCGATCCCTTGGTTCACGCCCCTTTTCTTCATCGTCAAAGTCAGAAACAACAAGGCAAATCCTCCTCTCTTTGCAGCTCTTTGAGCAACTATAACCAAAAAAGCTTCTCCACTTTTAAAAACTCAGGTGATCGCGTTGGGAACATGTGGATAAATCAGGATAATCTGATCTCAGTGTGGTAACCTGAATCACATCTGCAACACCTTTTTTGCCGCATAAGGTAACATTCACAGGGTGTGGGCATGTGTGGGGAAGGGCATTACTCTGTCTACTGCAACATGTTACCGACTAACACAAACATTTCATACCTGGTAGCATCAAACCAAGCCAAAGTGATGAGAAACTTTTGCCCATTTTACTGCTTTTCTTGCTTCCAGTGGCATCCTGGAATAACCCAGCTCAGCCTCAAACTGTCATTATCCAGGATAACAAAGCCATCCCTGCACCGTCTTTCAGAATATATATTCCTAGAACTCCCATTTTTGCCTGAAACTGTTCTGTATCTTTACTGTCCCTGCTGAAACTCACTGTTTGTCACTAAATGTATTCCAAGGATTGCCACCTTCTATCCTACCTGTAATACCTCAGCTTAACTTTTTATTATCAGTTTAACTTTTTATTATCCTCTCTTTTGGTCTGTCACTCTAAGCAGTTGCTGTTTTCTAAAGATATACTCTGTTCCTAATGGGGACAAACCTTGGCAATCAAATTTTGGTCTCCTGCTATGATTTCTAAGTCATCGGATTAAAAAGACAATTTCTATATGATCCTCTAAGCTTCCTCTTCTGAGATCCCTGAAAAAGCCATACAGTCACTTCTTTCATCACTTCTAGTTGTCATTATGAGTGTACAAAGTCACCTTGAAGGGTGATGAACCAATGTAGTCACACACAGGGACCTGAACTCAGAAGGTAACCCAGTGCTAGAGGTATAATGTTGTATGGTAGCAACCTTGAAGATTTTAATAACCACCTTTGGATGTATGCATTATTAGTAAATTCTGATGGAAAAATTAAAGTGTGCACTTCAATGGTTTAGAGCCTTGGCTTACTGTGCTCTTGATTCTTGATGCTTCTCTACCTCCCTGGGTTCTGTTCTCTGCTACCTGCTCTGCCATCTCTGCCCAGTGACCTATGCCACACTTTTTCCTTGGCAGAGACTGTAAGAAGTCTATCCAGAAGGTATCCTGCCATTTAATATGAACAATAGTGACATTTATTGAAGAAAATACAAGATATGAAAAAATTATACATAGGATAATGATGCCCTAGTCCACTTTAAAGTAGATACTTTGGGACCTCACACAGTTCTCCCGATCACCATCAACCACCCTGTCATATTTTCCTGAATCTCATTGATGATCTGAAATCTCTTCCCTTTCAAAGGTGATTTTAGTTTTGGGAAAAGTCAGAAGTTGCAGGGCACAAAATCTGGGCTATAGCGGGGCTGAGTCACCTAGGTGATTTGATTTTTCACCAAAAACTCTGCATGAGATGTAATACATGAGCAGGCATGTTGTTAAGATGAAGCTGCCAAACATTAGCTGCCCATAGCTGTGGCCTTCTGAATCATCTAGATAGTTTCTGCGAAGGAACATTCAAGCTTAAAGCAAAATTTGATGCAGATTCATTGCTCTACTCACTCAGTCATTTTGAATGCAATGGCCACACAGTTACATATGCTCACTAAACAATGTCTACTGCCCCCCACAGACTAGTTCAGTGAAGCAGTCATTGTTCACACATGTACATTCCGGTCCACTCTCTTTGGCTGCCAGGTTACATTGATGTTGCGCAAACCATTCTCATTATATTAACAATGGCTGGACTTTTTCTGGACAGACCTATTATATGAGCAAAGAGTCACTGAAAGCCAGGGTCCCATTTCAGGGTGAAACCTGGATACCTGTGGGGATCTGCAGTTGCCCAGCCACTAATCTCAACCAAAGAAATATGACACTAATTAGAAAACAAAAAACACGATGACAGGTAGAGAAAGAACAAAAAAAAAAAAGAAAGAAAGAAAAGAAAATACTTTTATTTCTGCTTTGGACCTCATGCCTTGTATTTTCACTTGGTACTGGGCCCCACAAACTATGTAGTTGTTTGCTTATAGTTTAGTCTAAGATTTCTCAATACCAGCACTTGACATTTTGGGTCAGGTGATTATTTGCCACAAGTTACTGATCTCCGTGTTGTAGGGCATTTTGAAGCACCCATAGCCTATATCTATTAGATGTCTGTCAATAGTACTTCCTCTCTGCTGTGGCCATCAAAAATGTCACCAGACATTGCGGTATGCTTTTGGAAGGGGTTAGAACCATTCTGGTTGACAATCATTGGTTTGATTTCTGGTACCTGAATCTTTTTCCTGGAGCTTTCTGTTGAACAAAGGTGCTAATATCCAGGCCTTAAACTTTAAGTCAAACTACTCTTATTGTCTAATATTGAGTAAGGTCACAGGTTTTAAAATCCACTCCAGATCTGAAACCTAGTTTTGACCTTAATTAGTGGTATTACTATAAGCAAGTTACTTAATCTCTTACAGTCTAGTTTTTTTTACCATTATTTAAAAACAATAATAATAACAGTAACTATAACAAATGGTTTTTGTGAGAATTTGGCAAAATATAAAATTCTCAGCCAAGTACCTTGCACTGATGCAAAGCAAGTAATCAATAAATGGAATTATTATAACTGTTAGTATTATCATAGCCAATTTCATCACTACTAGAAAATTCTGCATTGTTGATTCCTTAAAAGTATAAATTTCTTTTACTGATTTTCATTGATCTATTTATTTTTTAGCATAAACACTAATCACCAGTACCTTGCCCTTATATAAGGTTGTTCTTTTTTTTTTCTATTGTACTAAGCAAATATCTGAGTCTTTCCCAAAGATCACAGGGTCCTGATAACAGAAGCTAACATAGTTGTACCATTTCTTTCCTGCAGAGAAATCCAAATGCCATCTCTTCACATTTAATTTCATTTAAACCTCCTGCAGGATTGCTCTTTATCGTGTAAGGGATGCCTGCGATTTTTAGGCCATTTACAGAGCAGAATCTGGCTGAATTCAGTCTAGTAAGGATCTTTCCAGTTTATCCATCAGCCCTCTCTGATTCTCTTATACTTCTCCCTCAAACATCCCCAAACCCAAGAAAGGCCTCTTTACTAAGATAATTCAAAACACATGGGAAGCAAATGGCTATTATTTTCAAAAAAGAAAATGCCGGGAGATACAAGATGGTGATAGACTAACTAGGTGGATATTATACTCACCTCCTCCCAGAAACAAACTGTAATTACACTTAAAATATAGCAAAATCAACCTTAATAATCAACTGAAGACTAGCTGAAGAGAAATTTTTAAACCAAGGATGTACATAACAAGCCACATCGAGACTGGTAGAAAGAATGGAGATGCAAAACAGGCCAGACCTGTTCCCATAGGTGGCAGCTGAGATTCCAGAGGAATATCTCAGCTGTAAAGGTTCCCCCTGAGAAGTTGCATTCTCTACCCCAAACCAGGGTCCCCAGCCCAGAACACCAGAACCTGGAAGAGGTGCCCATATAACATCTGGCTGTGAAAATCAGTGAGGATTCTGTCCACCAGGGTGAGACAGGAGTCTGCTAGAGACACTGCTACCCTCTCATAAAGCCAATGCACAAAATCTTGTTCACAGCCACTCATCCTGATCTCCAGCAGAGGGAAGGGATAGCAGACTAGAGTCAGCTGAAGAGACATTATTAGGTTTATGGCTGTGGGGAGAGAGATGAAGAGACAAATGCCATCATTCTTGGGTGAAGCACTCCCCTCCATATATCATCAGCCTGGGGAAATGCAATAGTCCAACCTTCTGGACTCTTTGTTGCACCCTCCTCTGAAGGTAGTACTCTCCTGAGAATTCAGCTACTTGGGGTAAGTTATAGAGTTCTGGGCAGACTCAGAGAATGTCAGTGACTGAGTTGTGTGACTTAAAAGTGGAGGCCATTCTCCCCAGCTTCATGTGGACTTGACTAGTGCCTCCTTCTCACAAGAGGAGCTCCCAGGGGCCCTACCATCCCAAATCCTAGTGACTTCACCCTGTCAAGTTCTCAGCAGAATCCAGGACAGACTGAGTTGTGTGGCTTTGGGGTGGAGACCATTCCCTCCACATCTCCCAAGCCTGATGAAAACATCTCCCTCATGGGACATCTACAAGCCTCATCTTCCTCATCTTCCTGTCCCCTGGCAGCCCAGTCCTGCTGAGATCAGGCTCCAGGCAGACTCTGCGACAGACTAGGTTATGTGGCTCTCATACAGGGGAAATTTTTGCCTCACACGCCCAACTGGTATAAAGCCTTCTCTCTTCATATGATCAAATCTCGTTGTGTTTGGGTCAGATGAACTTTGCTGGACTCACCCTGACAGCTTCCTGAGACCCAGACCAATCACAAAGTTGTACAAACACCCAGAGGTGGCAGCTATACCTTGAAATATTAGCTGAGTGGCTTCAGACCCAGCACTGGAATCAAATATGAACTTTTATCAATTTTGTGAATGATTGTTCTTACCTGGTGACTCATTGAGAACCTACCTCATGTGATTTAAGTCCTACCAGAGGGTTTTTCAGTGACTGCTTCTAACTGGCAGTCAACAGGTGGAAGCAGGTGGAGACAAATATCAGAGTGCCTTTAGACTTTTGTTGACCTGCCCCCAGGATTGGTACTAGTAAAAACTAGCCTTGGTGAGCAGCTTGGTTCTTCTCATGCACAACCAGGCCAAGAAGAGGTAGCCACAAACTGTGGATCACTTTTTAGGTATAAATAGGTTGCCCAGGTCCAGGCAGAGGAAGCATCTAAGATTGAAATGGACCACATCCCTTGCAAGGTGTACCAGAACCAACACACTCAGTAGCCAGCTTCAGACAACATCAGAGAACTATCCAATTAGCTTCAGAAGAGGGATGTCCAAAGGGAGACCACAGCAGGTACCAGACCCTGCTGTAGTCAGGGTTGATCTTCACAGTGAGCCAGCCTGTGTGTTGACCCCAAGCATTAACAGTTCAATAGCAATGAAGACTCAATTGCAACAGGAGGCCACACATAACCCACAGAAGAGACATTACTGGAGCACCCAGGTCAGATGAGCAAGGAAACTGCTCCACTGACTGGGTCCCATAGGAAACCTACTACATAAAGCCACCTTGCCAAGATGGGGAGTTATAGCAGATCTACCTAATACTTAGATACAAACACAAAGGGACAGCCAAATGGGGACACAAAGAAATATGCCACAAATGAAAGAATAGAAGAAATCTCTAGAAAAAGAGCTAGGTAAAAGGGAAGCTAGAAAGTTACCAGATACATAGTTTTAAAAAATTGTTATGAAGATGCTCAAGAAACTTACTGAGAACTACAATAGCATGAAATAGGACAGAGAAATGATAAAAAAATAACTAGTGAAAAATGAAGACTGGAATATCTTAAATGAAGAATACAATAGAAGGAATAAAGAGTAGATTGGAAAGCAGAAAACCAAATCAGTGATTTGGAAAACAGGGCAGAAGAAAATACCCAATCGGAGCAGCAAAAATTTAAAAAATAATTAAAAAATAAAAAACAGTTCACAAGACCTTTGAGACAATATGAAGCACTGAATTACACCAGAAAGAGAAAACAGAGCAAGGGATTGAGAACATATTTGAAGAAATAATGACAGAAAACTTTCCTACCCTGGTGAAGGAAAAAGACACACAAGTCCAAGAAGTGCAGAGAGTCCCAAACAAGATGAACCAAAGAGACCCACACCAAAGAACATCATAACAAAAATTTCAAAGATTAAAAACAAATAGAAAAATTTAAAAGCAGAAAAAGAAAGTTTCATACAAGAGAGTTCCCATAAGACTGTCACCTGATTTCTCAAGAGAAACATTTATAAAGTTATGAAACTAGAAATCAAGTACAAGAAAAAAAAAAACTAAAAAGCACACAAAGAAATGAAGGTGAAATAATATATTACTAAACATTAAATATATTAACAATGAGATCAAGGAAGAAATTAAAAGATATTTTGAAGCAAATGAAAATGAGAATACCATACATAACCCCAACTCAGGAAACACAGCAAAAGCAGTTCTAAGAGTGAAATCATAGCATTATGGACCTACCTAAAGAAACAGGAAAAATCTCAAGTAAACAATCTAAATTTACACTTACAGGAACTAAATAAAGAAAAACAAACAAAGCCCAAAGTGGGTAGAAGAATAGAAATAATAAAAATCAAAGAAGAAATAAACAAAATAGATTCTTAAAAAATACAAAAAATCAACAAACCAAAAGATCATTCTTTGAATTCATATACAAGATTGATAAGCCTTTAATCAGACTCAACAAGAGACAGAAAGAGAACCCAAATAAATAAAATCAAAATTCAGAGAGGAGAATAACTGACATCAAAGAAATACAAAGCATTGTAAGGAAATATTACAACCATATGCTAAATAATTGAACAATGTGGACAAAATGGATAAATTCCTAGAAACGTACAATCTTCCAAAAATGAATCAGGAAGAATCAGAAAGTCTGAAGAGACAGATTACAACTAATGAAATTCATGCAGTAATCAAAAAGCTCCCCCCACCAAAAAAAAATATATATATGTCCTAGATTAGACAGTTTTACAGGTGAATTTTAGCAAACATTAAAAAAACAAAAACAAACAACAACAACAAAAATCCCGTAACATTTATTCTTCTTGAAATATTCTAAAAAGTTAAAGAAGACTTGTAAACTCATTTTAAGCTTTTAAGTATTATCCAAGCATTACCCTAATTCCAAAACCAGATAAGGGCACTACAAAGAAAGAAAATTATAGGCCAATATCCCTGATGGACTCAGATACTAAAATCACCAACAAAATATTAGCAAACCAGATCCAGCAATACTACAAAGATCATATACCACGATCAAGTGGGATTTATCCTGGAGATCCAAGTTTGGTACATCATCCACAAATCAATAAATGTGACACACCACATAAACCAAATGAAAGATAAAAACCACATACTCATATCAATAATAAAAAAGCATTTGATAAAATCTAGCACTGATTTATGATGAAAAATCTCAGCAAAATGGGAATGAAGGGCACATAACTCAATGTAATAAAGGCCATATATGACAAAAATCACACTAAATTGTCAAAACCTGCAAGTGTTTTGATTAAGATCAGAAACAAGACAAACATATCCACTGCCATCACTCTTATTCAACATAATACTGGAAGTCCTAGCTACAGCAATCAAAAAAAGAAGAAATAAAGGCAACCAAATTGGAAAGGAAGAAGTAAAACTGTCATTATTTACAGATTACATGATACTATATATAAAGAACTCTAAATATTCCACCAAAAAACTACTAAAAATAATAAATGAATTCAGCAAAGTAGCAAGATAAAAAATAAATATCCAGAAACCAGTGGCATTTTATATACCAATAATGAACTATCAGAAAGAGAAACCAAGAACACAATCCCATTCACAGTTGCATTGAAAATATAAAATACCTGGGAATAAATTTAACCAAGGATGTAAAAGACTTACTCAGAAAATTATAAACCAATGAAGAAAGAAATTGAAGAAAATACAAATAAGTGGAAGCATATACCATGTTCATAGATAAGAAAAAATTACATCATTAAAATGTTCATACTATGCAAAACAACCTATAGATTCAAAGCAGTTACTATGAAGATATCAATGGCTTATTACACAGAACTAGAACAAATATCCCAAAAATTCATATGGAAACACAGAAGACCACAGTAGAAATGGCAATTTTGAGAAAGAAGAACAAAGTGCAAGTCATGCTACCTAATATCAAATTATAATACAAAGCCATAGTAATCAAAAGTATATGGTACTGGCATAAAAACAGACAGTTCAATGGAATAGAATAGAGAGCCCAGAAATAACCCAGACCTTTATGGGACTACATCAAACTAAAACATTTTTGCACAGCCAAGGAAACCATCATCAAAATTAAAAGACATCTCACTGAATGGGAGAAAATATTCACTGATGATACACTGTTAAGGGTTGAGTATCCAAAATTTACAAGGAAATTATAAAACTTAACACAAAAAAGCAAACAGCGCGATTAAAATATGGCCAAAGAATCTGAATCAACATTTCTCCAAAGAGAGCATACAGAGGGCCCATAGACTTATGAAAGGATGTTCAATATCACTAATTATCAGAGAAATACAAATTCAAACCACAGTAAGACATCATCTCACACCTGTCAGAATGGCTATCATCAATAATCAATGAACAACAAGAGTTGGCAAAGATGTGGAGAAAGAAGAACCCCCATGCATAGTTGGTGGGAAAGCAGATTGGTCCAGCCACTGTGGAAAGCAGTATGGAGTTACTTCAAAAACTAGAAATGGAACTGGCTTATCACCCAGCTATTTCACTTCTGGGAAATGTATCTGAAGAAACCCAAAACACTAATTCAAAAATATGCATGCACCCCTATGTCCATTACAGCATTACTTATAATAGCCAAGATCTGGATGCAGCCCAAGTGTCCATAAGTAGATGATTGGGTAAAAATGTGTGGTACAATTACACAATAGAATACAAAGATCATATACCACTTGACTGTAAAAAAGAAGGCAATCTTACCTTTTGTGACAGCATGGATAGACTTGGAGAGTATCATGCTAAGTGAAATAAGCCAGTCAGAGAAAGACAAATACCATATGATTTCATTATTATGTAGAATCTAATGAATGATAGAAATCAAAATAGAAACAGACTCATAGATATGGACAACAGTTGTCAGAAGGGAGGAGGGTTGGGGGCACTAGATGAAAAAGTGTACAGGGATTAAAGAACTCTTAGACCCATACAACAGTATGGTGATTACCAGAGAGAAAGAGGGTATGGGGACGTAGAACAAGATAAAGGGGGATAAATGGTGGTGGAAGAAGATTTGACTTGGGGTGGAACACACAATACAATATACAGATGTATTGTAGGATTGAATATCGTAAATCTATAGAATTTTATTAACCAATGTCACCCCAATAAATTATAAAAAATAAAATGCTGATTTTCTCACATGAATAAAATAATGAAAAAGTCTATGTGATTACTTAGGTAAAACCTATGAGGATGTATAATGAGAAAATTCCTTTTACAAATTACACAATTTACCAATGTGCAGCAATTCAAAACTAACAGTAACATGGTTAATATATTTCAGATACAGCTGCAATAAGATAGCATTCTCTAAAAGTGAGTATCTGGATTATATATAGATATTGTTTCTGCATACCCACACAGTCTATAATCTGGAATCTGTTATATTAAGCACCATTTTTTAGAGCAATAAAAGCTTCAACTTCTTTCTTTCTGTTTTAAGTCAAATATCAGGCAGGAAGTTATTTAGACTGACCAAAGCACTAAGTCATTTAAAAGAATACTTGGAATCAATTGCTTGTTTTCAAGTCCTTTACCTATTTTTTGACAAATTGAGGTTTTTACACAAAACTTTCAGTTCAATAAAAACAAACTGATTTGACTAATCATTAAACCTATTAAACTGTTTACTATAACATTCATTAGAAAAAGCAGTTTTTTTAACTATCTTTTCAGTTTGATTCAGATGAAGTTGGTATGTCCATAGCTCTCTGCACATGACTCATTACCACACTTATCAGTTTGCACTTGAATAATTATGTGATCAATGTCCATCTGTTGAACTGACTGTCATCTCCTTATGCCAAAGACCTGGCATAGGTTAGGTCTCAAAACATAGTCAGTAATTCGTGAATCATCTGTGCTCCAACAATGTCCACCTGGTTGAATATACATATTCAGGAATACATTTTCCTTTGTGTGTGTGTGTATATACATATACATATACATATACATATACATATACATATATAAACAAATCAAAAGACCATATAAAAGATACATGCTTGTCATTTTGAAAATTGTTTGTAAGTCCTTATTTGAGTGTATATGTTCACATATACTGACATACATAAATTCTTTTTAAACATAAAACAGAAGAATAAATTAGATCATGAACAAAAGAAAGGTTAAATGGAATTTAAATATGCTATTTACCTGATGTTAAAGAATAAGCTTAAACTCTAAATTTAGAGTTTAAATTTAGAAGTCTCTTAATATTTAAAAAAATATTTGTCATTCTTGGTTATATTTTGGGTAAGGACTTTTCAAATCGGAAGACATTCCCCTCATAACCTAAAATGTTTCATGCATATTCATTTAGATTCCTAAGAGGATCTCATTATCTCATCCAAAAAAAGAATTAATAATCCTTAATGGTTTCCGATGACACTTTGTCTTTGTCCCTTTCTCAACTGTGCAGATGACTTTAAGCATACAAATGTTTCTGCTCATGCTTTGACCTCTAAAGTCTCTTGAACAATCACAGGATTAAAAATAAATCACTCTTCCTACACTCATGAATTGTGTATTCCATTTTACACATAGTAAAAAGAAAATGTACCTGGCTTTACTTTAAGTATTTGAACCATAGTTTTAGGATTAAAAATAAAAAAGCAAATTAAGAAAAGTTCGCTTGTTGAGTCACAGAGAAAAACAGAGTACTGATTATGAAAGACTCTCTAAGTCCTTATAGGATTTGCAACTTGTTCCTAAGACCAACAGGAAGTCACAGAAGAGTTATTAGGAGTGAGCAAATCGAACAGACTTGGGTTCAAATACAATTTCACTTCCACACAGTTTTCTCAGCTCTTAAATGGACATGAAAATAACTACCTCATTAGATTATAAAACAAAGTGAATGTAAATGAGTTAGTATGATACTTGACATCTAATAAACACACACATATTAATATATCCAGTTCAACAATTTATGTAGAAGTGCATGCTATGTATTAAAATAAACCCTTGATGGTTGAAGAGGACCTGAGTGGGGACAGGGCATGGCCTGATTTCATTCTTCCCATTTTATTTGGTTACAGTTAAGATTAAGTCTTCATCTGGTTTTGAGATGAAAACAGTTTCTCACTTTGCAAGGCCTAAATTTTCTGCTGTTGGGTGATGGGTAGGGAGAGAAAAGACAGGAAGTAGCTGTCTGCTTACATGCCTGGTCACCTGCCTGAATTGAGACTGCATTCCTGAGCTAACACTGCCTCTATTTTTGTGTACACCTCAGGACATCGACCAATATGGTAGTCTCATACAGACTGTGTGTGATTTCCTTGGAATGGATTCATCTTCACTTCAGTCCCATTGAAAACTGAAAACTCTCTCAGAGAATGGTAGCTGCCTGTCTGTATTGCCTGACAATGCCCCAACACTGAAGCACATTTTTAATAATATGTTGCTTTATGCAGCTGTCACCAGGAGAGTTCAAAAGCTTTTGTCTCCTCCTTCATCCACAATGTTCCTTCCTATAGAAACATGTCAGTTGCTAAAGTCATTTTAAGAAACCTAGAGTGGAAAAGGCATTTTTTTCTTTCCATGTACTCTACGCCAATTTATAAACAACTGGAGAAAAACTTTTCCTGAAACCCTCTCAACTTTGAAGTCTCCTTGCAAGGAATGTGAACCATTCTCTAAATTCGCACACATCCCGAGACTCCAAGGAGAGCTATCAAGCTTGTTCAAGAACTTCTTCACTCTGTTCCTCTCTGATGTAATTTGAATAAGTTTGCAAACTGCAACCCAAATAACATCCAGCTGGAGGCCGAGAATCTGCTCTCCTCTTCTGCCTGGGATTCCTAATTAAGCTTAGCTATCTCCTCCTAGCATAACTTTTCCTGAGTAGTGAAAGTGTGGAGGTCAGAGGGGTTCGATACTTCTACCTTTAGCAGTTCACTGCCCTCAGTGCAGGTGATCCCAGACTGATTTTTCTGCCTCATCCCCAGGCCCAGATGCCTCCTTACATAGGAGGGTTTGCTGGTAAGGAGAGCAGGGACAGTTCTGCCTTGTTCTGATGAAAATATAGAAGATTTCTCCTAATGATTTGGTGAGCGGGGTGCGGGGGGCAGGTATGGCTGCTTCTTCACCGTGTGCAAACCAAAGATGAAGACGTAGCTCTAATTTGGGCAGTGAAAGAGAACAGAAAGGAGCTGAACATTTTTAGCTAAAACAATGTTTCACATCAGAATTCAGATAAAGAACACACAACTAAAAGGAGGTAGAGAGCAAACCACCTTAACAATCTGTACCTGCTTGTTTGGACCGTTAACACCTAATTTTCCCAAGGCTGATTCATTATTACACAAGATAGCAAAGACATTTTAGGGTTAAGGACTATCACCAGGATCCATATGCAACATTTTATTCCCTTTTGCATCATGAAGAAACGAATTCCGTGTCACTAAGGGGACTTTCTTCATCACTTCATTGGCTTTGTTTTGGGAATCCTGCTGGTTACTCATTTAACTGTTGGCATGGCTCCCGCTGAATGCTACAGTTGAGGGGGTGACAGCCATACAAGAATTTTTCTGCAAATATTACTCTGTTGTTAGAAATAGAAGCAAAATAAAATCTGATATTTTTTAAAATATACAATCGCATTTCAATTTCCTCTTTTCCTTAATCTTTACTTGGGACTTTTATTATTTAATATATTAATTAATATCTCAATTTGATGATTTGAAACTGTCACTAGGAACCATGTATTTACAGTTGCAAATAGTCAAGGAAAGTTACATTTGTACTATCCTTAGGCATTATAAATTCCTAAGTGTTATGCAAAGCATTACTAGAATGATTCACACAATGGGGGGTTCAGTTTTTAATAAAAAGTGACTTTTAAATTTAATTATAGCAATTAAGATCTTCTTATTGGCAGGAAGAGTACTGCTTTACAGTATTGAGGTTTTGCTTCTGTGATTCCACAGGGCTTATAATATATCCTACTCTCTCGGTTATGGTTATTTCCAAGTCTCAAGATGATTGAACCCAGAAAAGTATAAGGCACAATTCCCAAAATATGTCTGAGGAACTGTTTTGTTTTGTTTTTACCTAGATAGGCTTCCATTCTCACCATATCTTAGGAAAAGAAGATAAAACAGCAATACATAAAGAGTGAGTATGTATCTCTGTAGCAACCTTGGTAGATAACATTTTGTCTCTATAACATATTGTGAATGGATATTACACTTTAGCTTGGGTACATACTTGAACAATATGTTTTCAACAAATGACATGTTCATTTTCTCACTCTGTATATGTGATCCTCTTAAGAAAGAAAACTCATACAGGAATTAAAACTGCCAAAATGCCAAGTATTGTGACAGCTCTATTTATGTGGCAGACCTAATTAAACTTGAAATTTTCCAATATTTTCACTGACATCATTTATGTTGTAATTAACACTTTTTACTGATAAAGACGTTTGTCTTATATCTTGTTATGGTTCACACGACTAAACTGAAATAATAAAACCATAATTATGAAAACTTGCTTGCCACAACTTTGAACAATACTGCTTTACACCTAAGCAACAACAAAGGGTAATTAAATACAGATAGGTATAAAATTGTAGAATCGTAGACCACTGCCTAGTGTTTTTATCTTTCTGGAATATTTTAACCATATTTGTAATTTGGCAAGTTATTTAGATGATGGAATTATTATAAACCTATAAAAATGTATATTTTGAGCAGATGGCACAGCAAACTGCAATAGTGTAGATGATGAAGAATCAGAGAACTATATGTAAATATTATGATGACACCTGGAAATCTATACAATTTCTTTTTTTTTAAGATTTTATTTATTTGTTTTTAGAGAGGGAAGGGAGAGGGAGGGAGAGAGAGAGAAACATCAATGTGCGGTTGCTGGGGGACATGGCCTGCAACCTAGGCATGCGCCCTGACTGGGAATCGAACCTGCGATGCCTGGTTCGCAGCCCGCGCTCAATCCACTGAGCTACGCCAGCCAGGGCAAAATCTGTACAGTTTCTATAAAGTAGCATAATAGTTGGAAACAAATGAGTCTGTAGTCTAACTGACACACTCACACCTTCTTGGCTAAAAACTGTTATGCTAGGTAATATTAAAAAACCCAGTAGATAAGTAATCAAACATATTTCTTAATATTAGTAGAATATTTGCAGTATGTTTTTGAATTTTAATTTTACCCAAATTTATTTCAATAAGATATATTATAAAGAAATAGAGCTCCATCCCTGATCAGTGTGGCTCAGTTGGATGGGCATGGCCCCGCAAAGTGAAAGGTTGCCAGTTCAATTCCTGGTCAGGCATGTGCATAGGTCACGGGTTTGGTCTCAGGTTGGAGAACCTCCAGAGGCTACTGATAATTGTTTGTCTCTCACATCAATGTTTTTCTCCCTCTTTCTCCTTCCTTTTTCTTTTCTCTAAAAATAAATAAATAATCTTTATTTAAAAAAGAAAGAAATAGAGCTCCATTTATGGTTGCGTTCTTTTAAGTTGAACAAGTTTGGAATAAATGGGAAAAAATGACATTCTACCTTATTGGTCATCATGAAAAATGGGGACAAAAGACATAGCTGTTAAGGATGATTTGATCTCTTCCACTGATGGACAGAGTATAAAATGCTGAAAACTGTACCTCGAGTTGGCACAGTTCACTGATAGCAAATTTGCTGTGAATGATGATAATTTGCACTGAAAGAAATTAGTGCCAATTTGATTAGGAATCACCCTTCTGTTCAAATTTTGGTGGCTAATATATCCTGTCATAGTTATGGCTTTATCTAGGATCTAAGAATAAAACAAAAATGGCTAGGAGAGAAAAAAGAATGATTACAGGGAGCATTCTACTCCTTTTATTTGCATTCTTTTTAGACCAAGAGATAGAACACAGAAAAGATATTTATCTTACATTTTATGAAAAATTATACATTCTCTCCACCTGCAGGGCATTATGATAATTCATCTTAAGCTTGAATGGGGTATGAAATGAAAATGTTTCTAGCTGCTGTTTTCTCTTCATTTTATAAGTGAGAATAATTGATCTTCATTTCTTTGAAAAATAACTTTTATGCAGAACATGTTAGAATTTGTAAAGTGTTTTGACAACTTTAATTCTACTTAATTTTCACAACAATCAAAACTAAGTCATAGGAACATTAAGATTAACAGAATCCAAGTCCTCATGACCAGCGCACTTCACTATACTAAACTTTCCCATACCCCTAGCGGGAAACTGGGTCACCATAACAGCCCTAACGGGCTCACCTTCCATCAGTAAGTCTTCACAATTCTTTTAAACTTTTGGTGAGATAAACAGATATAACTCCATATTTTTAACAATTTTATGCCTATGATATCAAGAAAGTGTTGGCTTACCATTATTTATTATTAGTTGATAAAGTTTACATCACTTCTACCTTGAGTTTTGAAATATTTATTTGTGCATATTCAATTGAAACCTATGAAACTTAATTTATCATATGAAGCAATTGAGAAATGATTTTTTTAATAAAATATTATACAAGGTGGGATAGGATCAGGCAATGGGGATGATATAAAACAATATAAGGTCTGTCCAGAAAGTATCCAGTCATACAAATACGAAAAATAGAGACATTTATTTTAGAAGATACAAGACACAGGAAACATTGTACACAGGACAATGATACCTCAGTTCCCTTCAAAGTAAGCACCTCAGGGCCTCACACCGTTCTCCCAATCTCTATCAGCTGCCCTGTCATATTTTTCCTGAATTTCATCAATGGTCTAAAATATCTTCCCTTGCAAAGGCGATTTTAGTTTTCGGAAAAGCCAGAAGTTACAGGATGATAAATCTGGATTGTAGAAGGGCTGAGTCACCTGGGTGATTTGATGTTTCACCAAAAAACTCTGCACAAGATGTAATGCATGAGCAGGTACATTGTCATGATGAAGCTGCCAATCACCAGTTGCCCATAGCTGTGGCCTTCTGAATCATCTGGATAGTTTCTGCAGAGGAATGTTTAAGCTTACAGAAAAATTTGTTGCAGATTCTTGCCCTACTTGCTCAGTCATTTTGAATGCAATAGCCACAAAGTACGCATGCTCACTCAATGTCCTCTACCACCCCCAGTGACTAGTAAAGTGAAGTCATCATTGTTCACACATGCACATTCCAGTCCACTCTCCTTGGCTGCCAGTTTACATCAATGTCACAGAAACCATTCTTGTTACATCAACAATGGTTGAACTTTTTCTGGACAGGTCTTATATTCTTACCTGAATATTTATAAGGCTTACTTTCATTTATGACTTTTATAATATCATCTTCCCAGAAAGGGCTTAATTTGCTACTCAAAATAACCTAGTCCCATAACCCACCTCACCCCAATGAGACAGACATATATACTCATCTCTGTTTAATTTTTCTTTAGGGCAATTTTCATAACCTACATTTTAATAGTTTTTATTTGTTTAATGTGTCTATGTTAGAATATTATTACAAGGAATGCCCATAAGACTATCAGCCGATTTCTCAAAAGAAACTTTACAGGCAAGAAGGAGCTGGAAAGAAGTATTAAAAGCCATGAAAGGCAAGGACATACAGCTAAGATTACTCTATCCAGCAAAGCTGCTATTTAGAATGGAGGGGCAGATAAAATGCTTCCTGGATAAGGTCAAGTTAAGGTCCAAGTTCAGGTCCAAATTAAGGTCCAAGCACTTGCATACCAAAACTGGACAGATCATCTGGGTCTCAGTCAGCATTCTACTACCATACTGGGTGGAAATTGAGATTTTGCCTTAAGTTGTAGTTTTTCTTTAGTTGACAAGATCAGTTTTCATAGTAGAACTATAATCAGCCCCCAAAGACTTGGAGATGAGTTTTCTTCCCTTTGTCTGGTGTTCATGGTTTAGTAGTAACAGGTGTATGATGTAAGTGCTAAGTAGACACATGTTTAAAATTAAAAAATAACACATTGTTATAAGTCATTATAAAAAACTTGATGACCCCTGCTTTCCCCTCTAACCTGGTGTAATTTTAACACATACTCAGGCTTCTTGGTGTCAATCTAAGCTTTAGGGTGAGTCTATGATTTCAGGTAAATCTAATTTCTAAAGTTGCTGTTTTGCTCCACCTCACCCCTCTAAGCTGGAGTCCGTGTGTTGCACTTTTCCAGGCTTCAGCTTGGATCTGCTCGCAAGCTAGAATGAGATGAAAATGAACTGTAAAATCTTTGGGAGGCAGGGCTACCTAGATTTGTATTTACTCAATTTATAGCTTTCACCCAAACGAAGGCCTTAAGGATTGAAGTAATATAAAATATTTATTTTTAATAAAAACAAATATAATATGCCAGTGACTTCCAGCATGTCTTACTCTACTCATTATCTCAATAACAAGGGTTCCTGATCTTGATGTTTTCGATTTGGTGTGTTCAGTCTATAGATACTCTAATGCAGTCAAAAGTAAAAATGATGGCTTTATATTTAATATGGGATTATTTGTACATTTTATAACAAAGTACCCACTTCCATGCCTCTAGATAAAGGGCAAATTAAACATTTATTTTCAGTATAAAATCATATGAACTCAATTGGTACTACATTTTATAAGTAACAATACAACTATGTTTCAAGCTATATACAAGGCAGACAAGCAAATATTTGCCAAGTTATAAGCATAGGCTTCACATTCAAACCAGTACTTTAATGTAATTCTTAATAAAATGGCTGAATAGCATCTGTTTCGGTGCATGACATTTTTCATAGGACTTAAACATACATTTTGAATTGAATTGGCTGAGAGCAAAATACAGAAATATTTGTTAAATGCTAGTTTATTTCTTGTCAATGAAGGAAGGAACTCATAATCTAGAACAAACTTCTAATGCTTTCCTCTTTGAATTTACACAAAATTATCTGTTAACAGTAGAGCAAACACTCCAAAGAGAAAAAGTAATGCAAGAGAAAACAGCAAAAATTTAAAAAATATTTTAATATATTTGTCTTATTTTAATTCAACTCAGCACTTAAAGTTATTACTGAGTGTAATTCATTCTTGAGCTTGTGCAAGACTTAAAGACAAAGTTACTGCTTAGAGAGAAGGCTTCAGAAATCCAAATTGCCCTCTTGAAACAAAGCCACATCCTTTACTCTGACCCCAGTAAAAGTTGCCACATAGGTGATGGGTATGGATTCAGAAATCTCATCTTCAGTAATAAAAGCCTAGCCCAGAAATCCATAAGCTTCCAACTACCATCGTAATACAAGTAAAGGACTATAGTCCCTGAAACCTCTTCTGTAAGAAATTACTAAACTTCTACATTGTTTTCATGCTACTTGTGATTTTTTTTTTGTTTTCCCGCAGTAATTATAAGGACACCCTTAATAAGTCCTAATAGAAAACATTTCCGAGCATTTGACTACATGTTGGGCACTGTTCTATGAGAGACATTAGGATCAGTCCTCATAAAAAAGCTTTATAAGAACATATAATACAGCACAGGATAATTTTCAAAGAGGAGGGATTAGGGAAAAATCACCAGCTGCTGTTCAATGTTGGTGATCCTTCCTTGGATCACTTCTGACTGCATGACCCCACACATTTCTCCCTTGGTTTAATATATTCCTGATGCTCACATATTGGTTCCTAACCAGAAATAAATGCACAACAGTGAGGTCCAAAGATGAACATCTCACAGTAGTATTATGTCCTGCAAACTGAATAAATTCTTTGTAACAGGGCAGCAGAAGAGAGTGAGAGAGTATGTGTGTGTGTGAGAGAGAGATTGATATTTGGTAAGACATTGATTTGGATTTGATATAAATAGACCAGTAGGGTACCTCTTTGGCATGATATAAACGTCTCTAAGGCTTTATTACAAAAATGCCTTCCTTACTACTTGAATTTCTTCCATTCACAGTTTGCTCATTTGATTATGAAAAGCTTTTCGACTCCAAAAGTTTTCTTCTAAAATTCACATAAAGCCTTGCATATTATTAGTTGAGAATGAGTCCCGGCATAATAGGAAACTATTACCTGCAATAGAAGGCTTTCTACAGAGACCGGAGGGTCGTTTAAACAAGATTTTCAGGGATAAATCCTGAAAATGGACAAATAGCACTGTGTTTTGGTTGGGGCTACTTTGGTTTTTGAATCTTACTTCTGTAAAATTCTATCTCAAAAACTTCTAGATAAATTAATAAACACACAGAGAATTTTTTTTCCATGCAGGGTCAAAATTATTTTTCTCAGTTCATCCTATGATCCACCTCTAGTTAAAGCGATAGATATATTTGTCCTTGGATTTCTTCTATCATGTAGAAGCTATTAAGTGCCTTCATTTGTGTGTGTGTGTTCTCCTCAGTGAAACTACAAGGCAGGGAACAATGATTTTTGTGTGTGTGTGTCTGAAAGGCTGCTATACTCTCAACAGAAATAATGTCTTGCCATTTGTTATGAAATCTGACCTCTGTGGTATTGTTGCCAGTGGAAATGGAGTCCTTTCATGGAATCACAAGAAAAGCATTTCCAGGGTCCCATGCATGGGAAGTTGAGATGTTGTGGTAAGATTTATTGAAATCAAATACAAGATTGCCCCCAGGTTCCTGATGTCTCTTCTCTGTCCATCTCTGTGGAGGAAGTCCAGTCTTGTCTTCATCAAGCCCCCCAAAAAGGCCAGAGTCCAGAAAATCTGTGCCATTGGTTCAGTCCAGTTCAGCCTCTGTTACCATCCAGTCAGCTTAGCCTCTGTTTCCAGCTGCACTCCAGCTGCTGCTGCACTGCTGTATACAGTACCCAGCTCAAGCTCACACTTGGAGCCTGCTTGGAACCCATACGGATGCTGGGCCTGCACTTGGAGCCCACCCTGCTACTAGACTTGCAAGACTGCTACACGGCTACAAGTCACTGGGCAGACTCAAGTTACTAAGTAAGTGAAAGGCCTTGGTTAAGCTTAGATTATAGTACTTTAGGCTTGAAAAGGAGCCAGCCCCTTTTCAATAAATTTCACAATCCTTTGCAAGCTTGTTTTGGACCCTCCCCCAAGCCAATCCATTTCCTAGACCTTCCAGGGTTCTGTGTTTTTATCCAATCCAATATTTTCCCAGGCTAAGCTCCTCCCCTTTAGGTCACCATTTTGGCTTCTACTGCACATGCCTCAAAGTTCTACTGTGTCATCTGGTTTCCACTGCACATGCACTTACGTCCCCCTCTGCCACCTTGTCTTCTACTGCACATGCCTCAGTAGAAGGATCTCCCGCTCCACCACCTTAGTTTCTACTGTGCATCTGCTAAACCGAGGAACTCCAGCCTGCTACCTCATCAATAACTCCTACTGGCTGTTCCCTGGGGAAACTCTTCCTGCCACTTGGGGAATGCCTGGGGATCAAGCCCTGAGGGCAGAGGATGCAGCAGTCTCCTGGGGAGTCTGTGAAAGCTGTACTTCCTAGTGACGCAGGCTAAGGTCCTATTCAGCTCCCTAGTAGTTTAGGCTTACTATCTGACCCCTTTGCTCCCTACCTTTATTGATACTAACTATCTACCTATGCTAACAGTATGGCAATGAAACTGCTAAAGAGCAATGTGATACCTTAGGGGGGAAACAACAACAGCAAAAACACCAGTTATAACCAAAGTTGATGAAGGTCATTCTGTCCTATAATTCTGTTGTACTATTTTCAGTGACCAGTAGAAAATTTAAAAAAAAAAAATTGTTTATTCTCTGAGAAACAATTACTCTGAAGGAGACCTCTTGGTTTAGCAGAGCAAAACAGGGAGCCTTTGTCTATACAGAGTGGGAGAGCTAAAGAGCTTTGCAAAATTAAGATGGGTAAGATCTCAGAAAAAAGGTTTGGTTGATTTAAAGTTTTGTCCAAGGACTTGAGCTGAATCAAAGCATGGCTGACCTATCACACCAGCACTCACACAGAGCAAAGAAGTGAGAACAGAAGTCACAAACAGGAGAGTGGGCCCAGCCCACTTTATTCAAGCGTCGTAAGAGGACTTCAAGTGATTGTAGGTTACCACTCTAAAAGAGTCATGAACATTTACATCACTCTAGAAAGTTTTAACTTATGTAGGATATTGGTGCCTTACTGATATCATATTTTACGCATTTCATACTACTTTCTGCTTTACATGCACTCCCTTTTCTTGGAGTCTCATACCACACATCAAAATGCAAGTGAGCACGTGGCTCATCTCCACTTAACAGAGAGGTAACTTCTCAGCTCCACTGCCAACTCACACGAGTCTCACTGCAATGGCAAGTGAGAAGACTGAAGAATTTTCTGGAATATGGTTAGTAGAACTACAAATCTCTAATTATTATATCTAAAATGGATGTCAATAAATGTTACTTGCTGATAGACAGCAAGCATTATGCCTTATTAAAAACATATGAATTAAAGGAATCCTAAAATAGTTTACATTTTACAGCATTTTTTCAATGTTGATTACATTTTAAAAGTGAATATTAACTGTACATTGTAATATTCTGGCATTCATTGTAAAGATCTGCCATTGGCTTTTGTACTTTCTAGAAAGAAAAAGAGAATAGATTTTTTAGGTAGCTCAAAGAAAACATGTACAAAATCATAAACAAATAGACTGATTAAAAGAAACTCACTCAACGGTCAAAAGACAAAGATTTTCAAATTATCTTATCAACATCATGAAAAGATGAAACATGGCAGGTGAGCTATCTTACTATTTTACAGAATATTTTTCTACATTCTCACTCCCATGTTATGATTTTTTTATAACTGATAAAATGCAGAGGTATATATCTTCAGTGCTAAATTTAAGAACCTTAGTCATCTTTGATAACATAGACTGGGTGGTTATGAGACTTAAAAGAACATTTTAAAACAAAATAATTTGTTGTTTTCTTGACCTAATTTCTGCTGGGGTTGGTACCTCACGTTACCTCACAGATAAATTAGGGAGCAACTGCCACATCTTGTTTTACAATATTGCGAGTTTAAAATGAAAATGCTGTTCAGCATCTCCTAGTGAACAGACCAACTCCCCATAGCTAAATTAAGCATTTGAGATAATGCATGAACTATATAAGATCATATTTCACTTAATGTATATAACATCAACTCAGCAAGTTGTACCCTGGGGTTTCCTCGGTTCTCTGAGGCACATGCATTAATATCAGAGTATATGCAAGGGAGTCAAAGTAAAACTATCACATAAATATTTACTTAGGACAATTTAATTTCTTTTTTAAAGAGGCAAAAATGAAGTCTTAATGCTGATAAAGTGGGGAAAAGTATAAGGTCAACTAAGTCAATGTTTGAAGAGGAAGGGTGAATACCAACTGCCAATTTACTAATCAGCTCTCCTCAATGTCCAAGACGACTGTCTTTCATTGAGAATGCACTGCAGTCTCTGTTTATTAGATTTCAGATGGTTTACTAAAACTGCCAACAAGAGGACTAATTGATGCCAATTACAGGGTCTTTCTCAGAGGAATTGGAATGAGTCCACACATTCATTTCACACACTTGACTCATCTGCCCTCAATTTAATAATGATGATTAGCCACCTTGATACCACTTTACTTAAAAATACAATTCCTGATTTGTCTTATATGATATCTGATATGAAGTTGAATCAAGATATCATTACCATGCTGATATAACTGATTTCCCAGAATTTAGATTTAACTCTCAGTTTTCCTAATATTACAACTCTGTGGGAATGCAAAATTAAATTTTCCAAGAAACAATAATCTAATTTTAAAGTATTATTAAAATGCTACTCTTGAAAAACCTTTTTAAGAAAATGCAAAAATAACACAAGTGTGCTACTATAGCATACATGTCTGAATTGATCATGCAAAAAGCACATTTTGGTCTAGTTCTGAAAAGCGGTTGCTATTTATGATGTCATTATTTTAATGTAAATAACTGATCACAACCCCAGAAGTTAATGTTCTCCTTCCCCAAGCCCAAGTGAATTAGTCATCCCTATTTAAAAACAACTATAAATCTGTATAGCATCATAATGTTTTAGTCTTATGGGTAAACAAGAAAATTCTTAGATTGCAAGGAGAATGTCTCTCTTTTACATATTCTTAATAAAAAATGTGGTAGGATTATGCCTTAAAATGTAGTAGGAGAACAGAGGATAAAAGCTACCATTTATTATATTCAACTATACGCCAGCCATTGCCCTGCATATTTTATACACATTGTCCAATATAATCCTCAGAGCAACTTTATGTTGTAGATATGAGGATCCATTCTCAAGAATGAGGAAATGGAAATGAATTCTCTGGTGACACCATTATGGAAGGGCGAATGTAAAAAAGAACAGAGGCCTAGGAGTAAGTGTAGCAACTATACAGTTTAAATGGTGACTATTCATTGTTTTGAGTGTATATGAGCTCAAGTAGTAGTACGGGAGGAGAGGGGACCCAAAAATGGGATTTATTTATAAAAATTACTGTATTTATTACTACTGGTTTAAACTTCATAAGAAGTTATAAGAAACATAATTTATAGGTACAAAATAGGTGGGGGAAGGTTAAGAATAGTATAGGAAATGGAGAAGCCAAGGAACTTATATGTACAACCCATGGACATGAACTTAAGTCGGTGAATGCTGGTGGGAGGGGGGTGCAGGATGGAGGGGAATAAAGAAGAGAAAAAATGGGACAACTGTAATAGCATAGTCAATAAAATATACTTTTTTTTTTAAAAAAAAGTCTTCAAAAATATTCACTGAGGTCAAATGCAGCCTCTCACAGCAAAGCTAGCTGGTACCCAGGACACTCACCTAGCAGGGGGAAGCCTGTACTACAAGGGGTCTACTCTCCAGAATACAAGGGGTCTACTCTCCAGAAGACAATTCTGGTGTTTTGGTCCCCCCCTATACATGCTTAAGAAAATTTAATAATTGGACTACTTTGTTGTTTTACTAAAAATGTTAGAAGAAACTCAATCTGTTTTGTTTCTACATACAGTGTAAAATTTCAATACAAAGATTGTTAGAAAGATTGTTTAAATATCTCATTTAAAAACATTATATATTTAAATCCATTATTTCATCATCACCGAAATGCCTCTTTGAAAACACAACATACGGTACCAAAGTCTAGAAAAAAAAAGAAGCCAGAGTAAACACTTAGAAGAGGGGGTGACTTATCTCAGCCTGGACTAATTATACTTGATTCTACTGATTATAACATTATATGAACTCTTTAATAACATAAAACATCACAGAATCTAAAACTTCTGTATTAGTAAACTGTAATCCACCATTTTAAAAGAGGCATTAAAGGATTAATAGGTAATATTTCTTTGGCATTTTTTTAATTCTCACCCAAGGATATGTTTACTGATTTTAGGGAGGGGGAGATAGGGAGAGAGAGGGAGAGAGATTACTGTGAGAGAATCAATGAACCAGTTGCCTCCCGAACGCACCCCAGCTGCGTATGGAACCCACAACCCTTTCTGGTGCCTGGGATGATGCTCCAGCCACGTGAACCACCCAGTCAGGGCTTAACATTTATTTTTTTTTAATTCACTTCAAATTATTATTTATACTAATAAACACCCTAATAAGTATTGCCCTTTTACATGTCTCTAAAATAGTTTTTTTTAATCATTTAGATAGAGATGTGATGAATATCTTGGCAGAGCTCCATAGTATTACTTGTAGGGGATTAGGTAAATTTAAATGCACATTGTTCTACATGCCTCATCTTTTCAAAATATAGCTCAAAATATATTAATAAAACAGGTATGTCCATAGCATCCACCTGGTTCCTAAAAGAAAGTTAGTGGATAAGCAAAATGAGAAAAAATAGCAAAGGTACCTAGGAAGAATAACTGTTCACCTATCTCATACCAAAACACTATGAAATTAAATTGATGGTTTTAAATTGATTAAATTATTTTAAAAAGAGATAAACACTATTTTTGAAAACTTAAATCAGTCGTTGCTTTATTTGCCAATTCATCTGCTATATCAGTTTTATAGATTTAAATTTGTCACAACACAGAAATGGAAAATAAAGAACCATATACTCAGAAAGTCATCTTTGACTTTAATTCAACTTTACTGGCTTCATTCATAGAAATATTTAATCTCCTCTGCTCTCTCCTCTTGCTAGTTGCAGATTGTGTTTATCACTTTGACCATCTTGCTATTAATCTCCAGTTTACTGGAAAAAAATTCCTTTGACCTAAGAATCCTGGCATAGTGGACTAAATGTAATGGTGCCAAAATACAAGATTTACTTAACAAGGGTCTAGCAAAATCTGATAAGCTATTCTAAGAATTTCAGAATAATATTTGTATTAATTAAGATAAAATACGGAAACACAAAGGGATTTCAAGAGCTATATTAAGGAAGCCATAAAAATTGCTGATGTCTCCACAGATTTGAAAAATAATGTTAGGATACAGAGGGAGAAATTTTGTTGTTGTTATTGATGTTGTTTAATGTCAGCAATAATGTTTGGCAAATGAATCAAGTAAATAAGTAAATAATGTACAAGTAACTGAATGAAAGCTACACTTAGAATGGAACAAGCATTTAATTATAATGAAAGCTTTTTAAAATTTTGAACATTATAGCAGATCTTAAAATGATTTTATTCTAAGCTTATTTTATGAAAGAGAATACCTACCAGATATTGTACATTGTATCTTAGAAGCTGTTTTTTAATGTTACAAAATGTCTTTAGAGAAAAGAGCCCGAACATGTTGGGATTTCATTTTAGATGTGTAATTTATACACTGGGAATTTGGCATAAAGAAAAAGATTTCAGTGTTGTAGTTGAACATCATTTTGAATGTCAAAAAATCCTCAGAGGACTTGGTAACAAGAGCTACTCAGTGCAAAATATTCCATGCGCTGTGATATACTGAGAACTGTTCACTAATGGGAAGCGGAAAACAGTAAGAAATGAATGTAGGTGCTTAGAACATTTGCTGGAATTGCCATAAGTATAAAGGGAAATTTTGATTTGTATGTTATGGGAAAGAATAAGGTGCTTGTCTAAAATAGACTCCCATTGGAATTAACTTTAATACCCACCTACTCTGGAATTGCTATCTGGCATCTATGTGTTTCAACAGAATGTCTTACTTTTAAGCAACCTCCACATGAGATCAACATCTGTGCCAATAAATATCTGAGACCTGAAATAATTGTTTTTAGCTCACCAGATCAATAAATAGCATTATTAGTTCAAACGAGAGAAGAAAATATATGATCATATGATAAACTATGAATTTGCAAGCTATTCACAATTTAAATATTATAAATAAAATGAATTAAGTGATTATTGAATACATTTATTACAAATTGGGCAGATTAATTAATCTTAGGAAATACTTCCAACATCAATATTCAGTATATGTAAATCTTCTAATTTATAAATATATTTTATACAAATATATTTGTAGCAAAATACATTTTCTCTAACATTATTGTGAAATCTCACATCCTCTTCCCATAAAAATCATTTATTAAAGTACATTTTGTGTACTTGATATATTTGGTAATGCGTTAAGTGGAAGTAACTATGAGTCTTTTCTTATAATTTATAGAAGAAAATTCCAAATCAAAGGAGAAAAAAAAAATTTGATTGAATAAAATAAGGAAAGTTCATGTATGGAATGTTGAAACCTTAGAACAAAAACTCAGTGAGTAAATCATAATAAAATATAAACTATGGGAAGTTTCTACTGATCAATTATGGTAATATGTAAAATATATTTAATGCATTTGATGACTCAGATACATACATAAAAGCAACTACAATTGAGTATCTACTGCAGAATATAGAGGCCCTGTGTTAAGCATTATAAATACACTTAATCCTCACAACATAACATATCTACAGTCAAGCTTATTTTAGAGAAATGGAAACCAAGTTGCAGAAAGGATGAAACAATGTGATGTCAGTTACTTAGAAAGCACTGAAGCAGTTTTTAACCAAAACTCTCTGACATCCAATCCCCCTGTTCTTTTTATGCCATGCCAGTTCTTACAATTACTTATTACACTAATATGTGTGGTTTGTCTAGTGTGAATCAGGCATGGTATTAGGCTCTAGGTACTATGCTAGGCGCTAGAAGCTAAGGAGGCAGAATGCATGAAAAAAAAAAAAAAGTGTGCCCCTTGCCGTCAAAGAAACTTGAATTTAAATTCAGGGTCTGCTGCTTCACCATCCTATGGACTGATTGTGCAACTTCTCAGAGACTTAGTCAAAATAGGAATAACTGTAGAATCTACTTCATAGCATTATTATGAAAATTAATTGTTGAGCATTAGGTACTTAGCACCGTGCCAGGCCGTGGCATATGCATGCAAAATGGTGTGTGTCATTACTGGTAACTCAAAGAGCTGTTCTGAAGATTAAAGTTGGCATTATCAAATTCTTGGCACATCAAGAATGTTAGTTTTAATCTTTCCCATTCTACTAGAAAAAGACATAATACATATTATTGGATTAAATAATTCTGATTTTCTATTGCATTGAAACCTACAGATACTTAACAAGAAATTATAGAATCCCATTGACATCAATGGATAGATTTTTCCAGACAGAAATAAACAAGGAAACAGTGGCCTTAAACGACACACTAGATCAGATGCATTTAATTATTATTCTCAGAATTTCACCCAAAGCAGCAGAATGTACATTATTTCAAGTGCACAAGGAACATTTTCTAGGATAGACCACATGTTAGGACACAAAACAAATCCCAATAAATTTAAAAAGATTGAAATCATATCAAGCATCTTTTCTGGCCATAAGGCTATAAAATTAGAAATCAATCACAAGAAAAAGTCTTAACATACAAAGGCATGGAGGATAAATAACATGTTACTAAACAGTGAGTAGGTCAACAATGAGATTGAGGAAGGAATCAGAAGATATCTTGAAACAAATGAAAATGAGAACTCAACAACCCAAAATCTGTGGGACGCAGCAAAAGCAGTTCTGAGAAGGAAATTCATAATCTTACAGGCCTATTTCAAAACAAAGGTCAAGTACTTAACTTACTTTATACTTAACTTTTTACTTAAAGGAGCTAGAATAAGAACAACAAACAAAGCCCAAAGTGAGTAGAAGAAAGGGGAAATTAAAGATCAGAGCAGAAATAAATGAAATAGATTCTTAAATAACAATACAAGAGATCAATGAAGCCAAGAGCTCCTTTTTTCAATAGAGAATCAAGATGAATAAACTTTTAACCAGACTCATCAAGAAAAAGAAAAAGGACTTAAATAAATAATATCAGAAATGGGAGAAGAGAAGTAACAACTGACACCAAAGAAATACAAAGGATTGTAAGAAAATATTATGAATTACTATGTGTCTACAAATTGGACGAACTGAATGAAATGAATAAATTCCTAGAAAATCTGAATAGACATATTATAACAAATGAAATTGATGCAATAATCAAAAAACTTCCAACAAATAAACATTCAAAGAACTAGCATCTATCCTTCTCAAAAACTTCAAGAGGCTAAGGGACTCCCAAGCACATTTACTGCTGTTAGCATTATCCTAATTTCAAAACCAGATAAAAGTACTACAAAGAAAGAAAATTGTAGGCCAATGTCTCTCCTGAATATAGATGCTAAAATTCTTAATAAACTATTAGCAAACCAGATCCATCAGTACATTGAAAAGATCACACACCATGATCAACTTGGATTCATGCCAGGGATGCAAGTTTGGTACAATATCTGCAAATCAATAACATGATACACCACATAAGCAAAATGAAAGATTAAAAACACATAATTATATCAATAGATGCAGAAAAAATGTTCGATGAAATCCAGCATGATTTATGATAAAAACTCTCAACAAAGTGGAAATAGAAGGAACATACCACAATATAGTAAAGGCCATATGTGACAAACCCACAGCCAACATTATACTCAATGGGCAAAACTCAGTGTTTCCCTTAAGATTGGGAACGAGGCAGGGATGTCTGCTTACCTCTCTTATTCAACATAGTACTAGAAGTCCAAACCACAGCAATAAGACAAAAAGAAGTAATAAAAGCAACCAAATTGGAAAGGAAGAATAAAATTGTGAATACAATTTTAAAGTTGTAGGTGACATCCTACTGTACATAGAGAACCTAAGGATTCTTCCCCTCCCCCGCCAAAATAAACATTGCAACTTATAGATGAGTTCATCAAAGCAGCAGGATATAAAACAATATCCAGAAATTAGTTGCCTTTTTATATACCAATAATAAACTATCAGAAAGGGAAACTAATAAAACAATCCCATTCACAATTACATCAAAAATATGAAATACATAGAAATATATTTAACTGGGGGTGTAAATGACCTTCCGAAAATTATGACAATGAAGAGAGAAATTAAAGATGCAAATAAGTGGATGCATATACCATGTTCATGGATAGAAAGAACTGACATTATTAAGTTGTCTGTACTAGCAATAGCAATCTATAGATTCAATGCAATTCTAATCAAGAAACCAATGACATATTTGACACAACTAGAAAAAATATTCCAAAAATTTATATAGAACCACAAACACCCCAAATGACAACAGTAATCTTAAGAAAGAAAAACAAAGTTAGAGAAAACAGTCTACCTGATATCAAATTATATTACAAGGCCACAGTAATCAAAACACCATGATACTGGCATAAAAACAGACACGTAGATCAATGGAACAGAACGGAGAGCCCAGAATTAAACCCAAGCCATTATGGTCAACTAGTATTTGACAAAGGAGGTAAGAACATACAATGGAGTAAAGACAATCTATTTAATCAATGCTGTTGGGAAAATTGAAGAGATATGTGCAAAATAATGAAACTAGACCACCTTCTTACACCATACATAGAATAAACTCAAATTGGATTAAGGATTTAAATATTAGACACAAAATTTTAGAAGAAAACACAGGCAGTAAATTCTTAGACATTTCTCATAGCAGTATTTTTTTGATATATCTCCTCAGAAAAGGAAAAGAAAAGAAAAAGAAATGATATTAAATCAAACTAAAAATATTTGCACAATAAAGGAAACCATCAACAAAATGAAAAACAATCCATTAAATGGGAAAACCTATTCACCAGTAATACATCTGATAAGGGCTTACTATCAAAAATTTATAAAACTCAACACCAAAAAATAAGCAATCCAATTAAAAAATGAGAAAAGTACTTTAATATGTATTTCTTCAAAAGGGACATACAGATGGTCAATAAACATATGAAAAGATATTCAACACGATGCAAATTAAAACCACAATGAGATATCACCTCACACCCACCCCAGTCAGAATGGCTATCATCAACAAATCAACAAACAACAAATATCGGTGAGGATGTGGAGAAAAGAGAACTTCATGCACTGATGGAGGGAATGCAAGTTGGTTCAGCCACTGTGAAAAGTAGTATGGATTTACCTCAAACAATAGAAAACAAACTGCCTTAAGACCCAGCAGTTCCACCTCTGGGTATATATCCAAAACATTAATTTGAAAGGATATATGTATCCCAATGTTTATTGCAGTGTTGTATGCAACAGCCAAGATATGGAAGTCATATAAATGCCCATCAATAGACTAGTGGATAAAAAAGTGTTGGTACATACATACAATGGAATACTACTTGGCCATTAAAAAGAATGAAATCTTACCCTTTGCAACAGCATAGATGAACCAGGAGAGTATTATTTATGCAAAATGAAATAAGCTAGTCAGAAAAGACAAGTACCATATGCTTTTGATTTTACTTATATGTGGATTCTAATGAATAAAATAAGCTAACAAAGAAAATAGAAGCAGTCTCACAGATATAGAGAATAGACAGACAGCTGCCAGAGGGGAGGGTATTAAGGGGCTGGGTGAAAAAGGTGAAAGGATTAAGAAAGAAAACTCAGACACAGGCAACAGTATGGTGATTACCAGAGAGAAAGGGGGGTGGAGGGATGACAACTGGTGATGGAAGGAGACCTATGTGGGGTACAGAACACACAATACAATATGCAAATGATGTATTATAGAATTGTATACCAGAAACCTATATAATTTGATAACCAGTATCACTCTAATAATTTTTTAATTATAAACATAGCTTATTTAAAACATTATTGACCAAATTTAAACTGCTTATAAATCCAGTCTAGGTTTTGTAGATTATATGGAGATAAATATATATGAAATCATTACCTAGAAGAGAGAGGCCTTTTTACTAATATAAAGGAAAAAAAAATCTTAGTATTGTCTTCATTTTGTTTTGTTTTGTTTTGCCTCATGTGTGAAGACTAGGAAGACTGAGTTAACCTAACTTCAATGAACAATACTTAATGAATGATTCTCTTTTCCAGATACGTGTGTGTGTGTGTGTGTGTGTGTGTGTGTGTGTGTTTCCAAGTCAGGCTAACTAAAGAAGAATAGATATAAGAAAGGAAAAGATAAGAGAGAATAAGATAGGCAAAAGGAACAATCTGTCCTTGAGAAAATTTTCTACCTTGACTCTCCAATCAGTAAGGTGTTTGGTTCTGGGTGCTAGTGATCCTGGAGAAATAGGATGTCTCTGACAAAAATGTTAGAAGAACTGGGTTTGATTCTGCTTTTGCCAATAAATTAGTGAAAACAAAACTCCTCATTCTGTGGGAACCTTTGTGTGAATAATAGTAATATCTAACATATATTGACCACTTACCATCAGGTCAAAATCTTTATATCCATTGAATCATTTGATCCTCTGAAGGGAAGCAGAATTTGCCAACCCAAAGTATGCCTTTTGGGATATTGATTTTTAGCTTTAAAAAAAAAATTAGGGAAGGTAAGGAACTCCTCCTGTGCTTATAAATAAATAAGATCATGACTCTAAAAAAGTATTTATTTATTGTTAGAAAGAAATGGAGAGAAACATCAACTGGTTGCTTCTCATAGAAGCCGCAACCAGGGACCGAACCTGCAACCAAGGCATGTACTCTGACTGGGAATAGAACTGGCATCCTTTCACTTTGTAGAGTGACACTCAACCAGGTGAGCCACAAGGGCAGGACTAAGCCGGTTTTTTTGAAACAAAAAGACTCAGAAAGAACCTTTGCTTATCACCGTAACCATCTACTGGAATTTAGATAAAGGGTCTGATCCAGGAATGGAGAGATCATCACAGACAATGATAGGTTAATGTAAACTAGTGAGTGATAGAGAGGAACCTATTTATTCGAAGTCCTTTCAGTGTCCCTTTGTTAAAGACAGCCCAGTCAATGTGTTTACCAAACACTTGCTTCGCCATCTCCATGTGGATTACCTTCCTGCCCTGTGAAGTCTCAAACCACAACCCTAAAAGCCTCTCCTCAGCTCCAGAATGACTTAAAAATCTCAACCACCCAATACCTGCCTCACTGGGTCAAATGACACCTCTGAATGTGCATCCATAAAATGAATTCTGGACACTTTTTCCTGTTAATCTGCTTTATGTTTTTTTTCAATCATCTACTTATCTACTTATTCTTTTTCTAATTGTTGTTCAAGTAGAGTTGTCTCCATTTTCCCCCCACCCCAGCCATCCCCACATCCCACCCAGGATCCTACCCCTCTTTGGCCTTGTCCATGTATCCTTTGTACATTTTCCTAGACAACCCTTCCCCCTGTCTTGTTAATTTGATTATTATTCAGCTAGAAGAATTTAGAAGGTGGGAGGAAAATTATATTTTTTGTTCCCCAACACCTCCAAACAATTTAATGGGTAGAGTTATTATCTCATATTACAGATTAGGGACCACTGACATTGGAATTTTTTAAATTCTGAGTCCTAAGCTGCTTTGTAGTAGAGTACGGATTGAGATCCAGACAGCCTCATTCCAGGGTGCTGCTCTCAATCAATACACTGTGTGTACAAATGAAAGAATGTAGTGGACCCCTTTCCAGCACCAACATTCTCTGAGTTTGTGTGGGTATGAAAAATAACCACACAAAACTATCTAAAATGTGGGGATTATTAGCTCACGATCAACATTCTTCACAAATACAGCCTCTGATTTTCAGATGCAATAAGTGGAGGGAGAATCTTTAATTACTAAGAAGAATTTTCATGGGAGTTTTTATTTGTTTTGTCTTCCTTTCATGGAATAACTCTCAGACTCTTCTAGGAGATATTTTCTACTGTGCTGATAGAATTTCATAGAAAATGGTAGCTCTTCCTATAGTGTTTTTCTTCTTTTGATACCTAATATAACTTTGTTGTTATAGATTTAAAGCATTTTTATACAGGTTTTTGATTTGTTCATTGTTTTTTAGCATCTAGTAATATGTGCAAGTTCGTGAGAAAAATACAGTCCCTAGTGGTATGGCTTAATATTATCTCAAATACAACATTACACAAAGGGTATATTTTACACACACACACACACACACACATAGCACTACTGGTAAATGAATCAATCCAGAATTTCAGAGGCCAAATTATGTTGGCCACCCATTGACTATTTCTGGGAAAGAGGGTGACTCCATTCATTTTCATTCTTATATTCAGTTAATTCATGTGATTGAAACCTGTATTATAAAAGAAAAAGAAAAGGGTGGCCTATTCATTCTCTCTAGGTGTGTGAAAACCACTTGAAACCAATTAGGTGTCAATAGAATTGTTAATTATCCTGGGGTCACCACCTTTTGTGAAGCTTTTCAGAGTAAAAGGGAGGTGTAGCTTAGCTCACAGCAGGTCTAAACAGTCCTCTAATTGACAAATTTTATACTCAGCTGCTGGGTTGGCCAGAGGTTAAATAACATTTACTGTCCTTCCACACATAAAAATAAATGGATGATTATGTTTATCATTCATTCATCTTTGAAACAAATACCTGTTGGTTTTAACTCCAAGGCCTGGCATCCAGTGCTAAATAATAGGGACGGTCTTTGTCTTGAAGCTTATATTCTCTTCTTATAAGAAAATACCATCATTTTCCAATTTGCAAACTATTAATTAAAAGGAGCCAACTGTAGAATGCGTGAAAAGATTCTAAGTCTGAAGACTTTCAAAGCCTACTGCTTTGTTTCCCATTCTGAATACCGAGAAGGTGACGGCGCTGTCACTAAAGCTAAAGATGAACAAACTCTTCATAAGGCAGCTTCATGCCACAAATAAGACATCATTTTTCTCAAATGTGCCCCCATTTCCAAGACTCCCATTGCCCTTTGAGGGGGCCACCACCACCCTCCTATTACCACTATCTCAAAATCTCATGTGGATTATGTCAGAATGTTACAGAACAAAAAGGGTGGGGGCACTGGGGCCTGAGACGATATACAATTACTGAAAGAGACTCAGGTCTGTCATGTCTGCCGCCTATAGGAAAGATGTCTCTTAATGCCAGAGATTCATAGAAAGGAAAGGAAATGTTTATTTAATACTATACAAACTTAAAGTAGTGACCTAATGTCTTTGCCAAAATCTCAAAGTCTCTTAAAATACCCACAAACATACACAGTCCTTCTTTCTCCCTCTGCCCTGTCTGGGGTACCGTATCTCAGGAAAGGAAATAGAAGTCCACGACTCAGGCAATCCCTGGTTCTTCCCAGTAATCTGTTCTCAGCTGGCAGGCTTCCTCGGTTCCCAGCACCATCAGCTGTGTTGCTGTCCAGGCAGGATCTCCAATTAATCCAAAGCCATGCAGCACCGTCTCATGACCTACTGGTAAGAGTTCTTTCACCCTTCTTCCAGGCAAAGTCTCTCTTGCTTCCCAGGCCGCGTGGCCAAATGGAGCACCCTAAAGCCATATGGTCCTCTCCAACCAGAGCTGCAGGGGTCTCCACTCTGGCAAAACCGTGTGGTTCTCCCCACAAAGCTGCGGAGAGAAGGGGTCACCAGCCGAGTGGCCATTTTCTGCTAAATCCGCATGGTGAATTCTCTCTCACAGGGCTGTGGGAGCCCCTACTCTGCCAAAAGCCACGTGGTTCTTCTCTCTATGGTTGCCATGTCTGGGTTTTTAAATCTCCATGCCAATCTTCCTCTGAAGACCCATTTCCGACTCCTCCCACACTTGGACACACCTGCCCTTAATCTCCCATTCTTTCCAGACTTTCTGGCCACCTTCATGAGTGAGGGCAGGTATGGCCCCATGGTATGGAGCCAATCATCTCCAAGTTCCCACGCAGGCACTGTAACTCTGGGGACCTGCCCCCAGGTTACGTATTGGGGGGGTGGTCCCTTTCCATCTCCCTCGCCCAAAGCAGGGCTGTAGCTATTTAGCATATCCAAGCGACCAGCCAAAGGCTATAGGTATGTTAAATGACCATGCCAGATGTTAGCTGCAAGGCTGTTGCTATGGGAAACAGCTCTTAATGGGTCTACTCCATTTGTCCCTTTCCCCAACCCACACTTGGGGTGGGGGCATTGAGGACATCCTAATATTTCTCAACAACAGCAAGACATTGAAAACTTATCTGAACGAATGACAAAGGGAAACTTCCCCAATCTGGCAAAGGAAATAGACTTCCAGGAAGTCTAGGAAGTTCAGAGAATCCCAAAGAAGTTGGACCCAAGGAGGAACACACCAAGGTACATCATTATTAAGTTACCCAAGATTACTTAGAGTTATTAAAGACAAAGAGAAAATCCTAAAAGCAGCAAGAGAAAAGGAGACAGTTACCTACAAAGGAGTGCCTATAAGGCTATCAGCTGATTTCTCAAAAGAAACCTTGCAGGCAAGAAGGGGCTGGCAAAAAGTATTTGAAGTTATGAAAGGCAAGGACCTACATCCAAGAATACTCTATCCAACGAAGTTATCATTTAGAATGGAAGGGCAGATAAAGTACTTCCCAGATAAGGTTAAGTTAAAGGAGTTCATCATCACCAAGCCCTTACAATATGAAATGTTAAAGGGACTTATCTAAGAAAAAGAAGATCAAAATATGAACAGTAAAATGACAACAAACTCACAACTATCAACAAATGAACCTTAAAAAAACAACAAAAACAAAAACTAGAACAGGAACAGAATCAGAGAAATGGAGATCACATGGAGGGATTTCATTCGGAGGGGGAAGGGAGGAATGGGGAGAAAAGGTACAAGGAAGAAGAAGCATAATTGGTAGAAATAAAATAGACAGGGAGAAGTCAAAAAATGGTATAGGAAACGGAGAACTCAAAGAACTTATATGTACAACCATGGACATGAACTAAAGGGGAAAGTCTGGAGGGTTAGGGGGTGCAGAGCAGGAGAGATAAAGGGGGGAAGTTTTGGAAAACTGTAATAGCATAATCAATAAAATATACTTAAAATAATAAAATAAAAACAATAGTAGTATCTTTAGTCTTGATTTAGTCATGTGTATATTGGGAATATTGTGGCGAGGAGCAAATGAGGTAATACATGGGAAAAGCCTGGCACAGTATCTGTGAACTTGCAATGGATTTGAGATATGGTCACAGAAAAGCCTACTTCAGAAGTAAAATTACTCTAGGATTTGTATGAGTGAATACAGAAAGCAGGATATCACTCTTACATTGTTTTAATACCCTTTTCTGAGGACACATGTCGAATTTAGCCAAAAGAACCAATGACTTTTCTATTAGACTCTGATTCCTTTAATCCACTTCTGTTGGCACATCAAATCATCCTTTCTTCTTTCTCACTGCAAATCATTCTAAAATTGTTTCTCAGAGTAGTGCTATTGGTGTTTAGACTATGACAAGCCTATATCCTGCAGGATTGTCTCAAGCATAGCAGGGATTTATCATCACTGACCCTAGCTCACTTAATGTCAGCTGCTCTCCAAACTTAGCACAACTCTAAACATACCTAGGGGATAGCTCTGTCCCCAGTAGAAAGCAGTTACAAATCTTGATTGTTCCACAGTACCTTAGCACAGTAATTTATCTTAAAAATATTTTTAAATGTTTAGGTAGGAAAAAGAGAACATAGTTATTAAATTGGTAATGTTCCCAGGCTGAAAATTAGTATTTTGAGGAACCAAACGACTGAAACTCATAATGGTCTTATCAAATTAAAAAGGTTGACAAATGATTAGCAATTTATTATAATATGTACAAGTTTAAAGGCATTGAGGAAAAACATATTCATAATATTGTAGGAGACATTGAAAACAGACAGTTTTTCCCCAAACTTAATTAGCATCAGCATTGTCTGTGGGCTTAATATAGATATGGGCAACGGACTCTATTTTAGAGTGTTTTAAAGTGGAGTACTGGAGTGTGGGTCAGGGCATGAATATTTTTTTCAAACTATTTTGGTTGTTTTACAACATTTTTCTGCATTCTTCCTAATTTCCTTTTTTAATTTAATCTTTATTGTATTTTTCTATTACCATTTAGTCCCCTTATATGGCCCACCCGCAGCAATCACCACACTGTTGTCCATGTCCATGAGCCCTTTTTCCTTTTTGCTCACTCTCTCCACCCCAGACCCTCCACTCCCACTAGCTGTCATCTGTTCTCCATCTGTGAGTCTGTCCCCATTTTCTTTGTTCGGTTTGTTCATTGGATTCCACATGTGAGTGAAATCATATGGTATTTGTCCATCTCTGACTGGCTTATTTCACTTAGCAGTGTTCTCCAGGTCCAGCCATACTGTGGCAGAAGGTAAAATTTTCTTCTTTTTTAGGTCCAAGTGGTATTCTGTTGTATAAATGTCCCATAGTGGTTTTATCCACTTACCTATTGATGGACACTTGGGCTGCTTCCATATCTTGGTGCTTATAAATAGTGCTGCAATTAACATAGAGGTGCTTATGTTCTTTCAAACTAGTGTTTGGGTTCCTTTGGTTATTATATTCCTAGAAGTGGGATCATTGGGTCAAAAGGCGAATCCATTTTTAATTCTTTGAGGTATTTCTATACCACTTTCCACAGTGGTGAAAAGGGGAACCCTTTTGTACTGTCACTGGGAATGCAGAGATTGGAGCACGAGTATTTTTATATCATACCACATTGGCTGCAAATGTAGAGTGCTTTCAAGTTAGTGGATTTTGTAGGTTTCATACATTCAACATGATGAAAGGGTCCTATAACACACTTTATCAGCACCTACTATGTGACTAGTGCTCTACTATGCATTAAGGGTATCAAGGTAAGATACAGGACTGAACTCCAAAGAATCACTATTTAGTTTTGGGAAACAAACATTAAATAACTGATGTACAGTAATGCGATACGAGTTTCAAAAACTAAAAAAAAAAAAAAAAGAAGGAATAACTTGTAAATACAAAGCAATAACAAGGACTACTTCCAACAGAATGGGATGAAGTTTGAGGATATGAATCAACATGGCAGAGGCTAGAGGAGTTTTGCTCTTTGTAAACAACAAATTTGTGGTACACACTAAGAACAAATGATTGAGGGATGCTAAAAGAATGGCATCTCCATTGGTCAGGAGTTTATAGCTTATATAAATGCATCTGTTATTCATTTTGTTGTTTTGACCAAATTAACTGATTACTTAAACTTAAAAAAAAGGTTTAAATTTAGATGCATCTTAACTTGAAAATGCAAGCAGATATAAGGTAGACAATATTATAGAACATACAAGGACTATTCAGTTAGGAAGGCAATATTGAATTTGCCTAGAAAATTATTACATATTTCCTCAGTGAACTGTATGTCATTTTTTTTACCTTTCTTTCATGTTTTCTTCCATTTTTAAAATTTTCCTCTTATAAAGCAGAAAGTGCATTATACATTCAGGTTAGAATCAGGATTGCAAGAAGCTGATATTTAAAAATATATCAAGAGATAAATAGGTCTATTTTTGGTATAGCTTTGACTATAATTTGTCCCCTGATGTGCAAAAAAAACTCCACTTATAAATGAGAAACCACTACTATTTTAAACTTTTCAATGAGTCACAGACTCTGTTTTTTATGTAATTGTCAATCTAAGGGAAAAATAACATCTTTACATAAGAAGACATTGCTTTTTATGATTACAAAACAAAAAATAATGATTCTTATGAATAAACACATGGATAAAATATATTTATATTCTCTCCTGCCAAATTTTATAGTTTGTTTTAAATGTATTTCTTTTTTACAAAGAATAGGAAGAATGGCACCATGTGCTATAGCACATACCTGCACATATATGTTGGGACTGTATACCTTACTGGAAATATAATAGAGGGAATGCACACACAACCCCAGAAAAATGCACATAGTGATAGAAGCTGGAGATCATATTGAGGGGTTCATAGGTGCCTTGGTATCTGCTCCAGGTAAGACATGTCATGTGCAGAAAGAACATGGACACTAAATTCATCTCAGGGTGGATTCTAGAATTAACTATCTGACTGACCATAGAAAAGTTACTTATTCTCTCTATGCTTTAGTTTTCTCATCTGTTAAGCTGGAACAGTAATTGTATTAACCTGATGAGATTGTTGTAGGAACTAAATGAGATAATATATGTAAAGAACTTAGAACAATACTATCATAATCATCATCATAATCAATTATAATTATTACTTATAAAATGGAACTAAAATCAACAGTACCTCTATGGTTATGTAAAGAGTTAATGAGACATAGCATGTAAAACATGTAGCTGCTCAAAATAAATGCTCAGAGACATTAGTTATTATCATTTTTATGTTCTTGGATTTTTTCCTACAATATAAACCTAGGAAAATGGATGCTGTCTCTCCCTATACATAACAGAGGCAGTCTTCATTATCCTTGGCTGTGATGTAACAATTAGGGCTTTATAAACTACCCTGGCTTTTGACAAAAACTAAATTCCCAATTGAGTATGCTTAAGAAATAATTGTAAACATTAAAACTGTAACTGTCAAGCAAATAGAAAACAAAATGTGTCAAAAATTTAATTCAACTCATTAAAGCTCACATTATTGCTTTTAAATTTTCCTTCTTTTCTAACATATGCATTTGATGCTGTAAATTTCCCTCTAAGCACTGCTGTCACTGCATCACACAAATTTGATGTTATATTTTGATTTGCAATTAGTTCAAAATGATTTTTATTCCTCAAGTTTTTTTTATCTGACAATATTATGATTTTGAAGTTTTTTTTTCTTTTTAGAAGCATGTTGTTTAATTTTCAAGTATGTTGGGATTTTTCAGCTATCTTTCTGTTCTCGATATCTAGTTTGATTTCATCATGATTGGAGAGCAGACAAGATATGATTTCTAATCTTTTAAATTTGTTAAGGTATGTTTTATGGCCTAAAATTATGTCTATGTTAATAAATAGTCCACATGACCTTAAGAAGTATATGTAATCTGTTTTCATTGGATGAAATAGTCTATAGGTGTCAGTTATAACCAGTTGGTTGATGATCTTGTTAAATTCAACTCTGTCTTTGGTGATTTTTTTTACCCATTAGATCTGTCCATTTCTGACAGAGGGGTGCTGAAGACTCCAACCCTAATAGTAGATTCATGTATTCCTTATTTTGGTTCTATCAGTTATTGTTTCACATATTTTAATGTTCTGTTATTAGATGTACAGACATTAAATACTGTTGTTTTCTTGGAGAATTGACCCTTTTATCACTAGGTAATGCCCCTCTTTATCCCTGATCATTTTCCTCGCTCTGAGGTCTGCTCTGTCCGAAACTAGTAGAACAACTCCCAATTCCTTTTAATTGGTGCTAACACGACATATCTTTCTGTATCCATTTACTTTTAAACTATATGTCTTTATACTTAAAGAGAGTTTCTTGTGGACAACATGAAATTGGGTCATACTTTTTGAATCCACTCTGACATTCTGTTTTTTAATTGGTGTGTTTAGACCATTAATTTTAATAGTTATTGATAAAGTTGTACTAATATCTACCATATCTGTTACTGTTTTCTATTTGCTATGTTGTTCCTTGTTTCCATTTTATCTTTTACTGTTTGTCTGCTTTTCATAGTGTTAATTGAGCATTTTAGGAAATCCATTTTTTCTCTTTCTTAGTATATGTTGGAAATTTTTTAAACATTTTATTGGTTACCCTGGAATTTGTAATATACATTTACAACTAACCCAAATCCACTTTTGAATAACACTATACTGCTTCACAAAAAGTGTGAATACCCCATAATAACAAAATAATCCTAATTCTACTCTCTGGTCTCTTATTACATTGCTGTCATTTAACTTTCTTATATTTAAGTGTATATATTTATATAGCCATACATAATCAAGTATTGCTATTTTATTTTAATAAACTGTTATCTGTTAGATCAGTTAATAAAAAATATAGCCCTAGCTGGCATGGCTTAATGGGTTCAGTGCTGGCCTGCAAACCAAGGGCCACTGGTTCGATTCCCAGCCAGGGCACATGCCTGGGTTGTGGGCCAGGTCCTCAGTAGGGAGCAGTCGAGGGGCAACCACACATTGATGTTTCTCTCCCTCTCTTTCTCCCTCCTTTCCCCTATCTCTAAAAATAGATAAATAAAATCTTTAAAAAAGGATAAAAAATATTTTTAATTTATTCCTTCTCTAATACTCTTTCTTTTTAAAATAGATCTGATTTTCTATCATATAATTTTTTTCCTCAGTGAAGATCTTTTAACATTTTTTTGCAAGGCAGATCTACTGTCAACAAATTTCCTCAATTGTAATTTGTCTACATTTCTCATTTACATTTAAAAAATAATTTCTTGGGATACAGAATTTTAGGTGAGTTTTTTCTTTCAATACTTTAAATGTTTCACTTTAGTCTCTTCTTGCTTACATGGTTTCTGATGAGAAGTCTGATGTGAATATTATTTTTTATTTCTGTGCAGGTAAGGTATTTCTCAATTCTAGCTTCTTTCGAGAAAAAAGAACAAAGCTTCTTTTTTCTTAATTATTTTTTAAAGATTTTATATATTTATTTTTAGAGAAAGGGGAAATGAGGAAGAAAATGAGGAACAGAAACCAATATGAGAGAGAAACATCAATTGTTATCGTTTGATTTTGTTTTTGAAATTTGATATGGTATGCCTGGGTATAGGATGTTTGTCATTTGTTTTTCCGTTTCTCTTTTCCTTGGTCTTCTCTGAATCACATGGATGTGCGGTTTAGTGTCTACCATATGACCTTAGTTTGGGGAAATTCTCAGTCATTGCTGATTTGAATATTGCTTCCATCCTTTTCTTTTCTTTTCCCTCTAGTATTCACATTATTCATATGTATTAATCAAGGCTTCCCAGGGAAAAAGAACCACTAAGATAGATAGATGATAGATAGATAGATAGATTCATACATACATACATACAAACAAAAAGATTTATTATGAGGAATTGACTCATGTGGTTATGGAAGCTGAGGAGTTATGTGATTTTCTGTATGTAAAATGGAGATACAAGAAAGCTAATGGTGTATAGTTCAATCTGAGCATGGAAGCCTGAGAACTAGGGGAGATGATGGTTCACATCTCATTCATAGGACAGGAGAAGACCAATGTCCCTGATTGAGCAGTCAGGAACAAAGGGCAAATTCTTCCTTTGTCTGCCTTTTTTGTTTTATTCATGCACTTAACAGATTGGGTATTATCTACCCACATTGGAGAGGGTTTTATGTCTTACTCAGTCTACTGATTCAGATATTTATCTCATCCAGAAACACATACACAGATATACCCAGAAAAAATATTTAGCCAAATATATGGGCACACTATGATCCAGCCAAGTTGACACACAAAATTATCCATCACACTGTGTGTTACACCTTTTGTAGTTACCACACAGTTCTTGGATATTCTGTTCTGTTTATTTTCTCAATGTTTTTTTCTCTTTGCTATTCTAAATTGACTTTAGAAAGAGAGAGGAAGGGAGAGAGAGGACCAAACAACATTGACTTGCTGTTCCACTTACTGTGTGCATTCATTGGTTGCTTCTTGTATGTGTCCTGACCAAATATCAAACCTGCCAACTTGGCATATCTGAACAACATTCTAACAAACTGAGCCACCCAGCCACAGCTTTTTGCTTTTCTTTTAGAATCTTCGACATATCCTGAAGCTCTGAAATTCTTAACTCAGCTATTTCTAGCTGCTTTTGAGTTCATCAAAGACATTCTTTATTTCTGTCACAGTGTTTCTTTATCTCTAGTGTATAGTCAGCCTGTGTGTATGTACTTTTCAGTTTTTCTACTAAGGAATAACAGGGTGGTTCAAGTGGGCTGGGGCTTGGGTATTTCCCATTCCTCAGGTCAGTTAAGCTCTGATAAAAGCCCAGTAGTTTAGGCTCTGGCAAGTTTCTTTTGTGTAGGACTTATTAAGAACATAATGCTCTGATATATTTCAGATTGGTTCCTTTTCCCTCTCCTTCTGCAGAAACATGGGTTATTTTTCTCCAACACACACTCTGGGGACCTGGAGTTAAAATTCACAAAATTTTTAGACCCCTGATGATAGAGTCTCCGTGGAGTTTTATATCCAGACTTGTCCACCTGAACTTCTACAATTTACCAAATACAGTTCAGGTTTTCCTGACCTGGCACTGGTTCTCACAGAGGTTTCTCCTCAGGTAAGTGGTGATTCTCTGTGTCTGCCTGTCTGTCTGTACAATTTTGGGAACAGTGGTTTGCTCTGTGATATCACTTATTGGGTGGATCTAAGAAGAGTTGTTGATTTTCCAGTTTGTTTCGCTTTTTACTTGTTCAACAGAGTGACAAGTTCCAAGCTTCTTAACACACTGAATTGAAATTCCTCCTGCGATTTTTACTGTGGCTTTACTTTCAATTATTTCCACTCTATGAAGCCTACACACTCTCCAGATTGATTCAGAATTGTCATGGTCACTTATAAAACTGGCAACCATTTTTAATCTATACATATTATATGTCTGATTATATTACATATCATAGGAATGCTGTTACTAATGAAAATGTTATGAATATGGCATGTCTTTCTCAAAGAGTCATTAATGTGAGATTTAAAAAGTCAATGTATTTAGAAACCATTCCTACTGAAGTATACTTTCCCTTTCCACCTGTGACTGAAGACCAGTTTTTCTGTCTGAGCTGAAAGTTGGAAGATATCCAGCAGGACCAGAGACCAGGCCTAAGCAGACTAGCCAAGAATGAAGTTGACCAGAGCTCAGCAGAACAGAGGAGACAGCGCCGAGCAGACCTGTGTAGAGCAGAGCATTATCTAGCAAGGAGGAGCCTGCACCCAGAGTTGCCTCACAGCTAAGCTGTATTAACTAAGCTGCATGAAGTTTCCTTCTTCACATACTCTCAAAACAAAAATTAAAGTTAAAAAGCTGCCCTGGTTGGTGTGGTTCAGTGGATTGAGTGCTGGCCTGCAAACTAAAGGGTTGCCAGTTCCATTCCCAGTCTAGGACACACACCTGGGCTGTGGGCCAGGTCCCCTATAGGGGGCCCATGAGAGGCAACACACATTGATGTTTCCCTCTCTTTCTTCCTTCCCCTCTAAAAATAAATAAAATCTTAAAAAAAAATAAAAACCATTTCTTCTTGTTCATAGGCACTAAACACTTTGCCTCTTTAAATGCTACCTGCCTAAATATAGGAAGCATGATAAAGCTAATTCTACTCTCAACTATTTTTTTGAAATAGTTTGTTAAGCAGAGGAAAACAAAACTGTGAAATTAAAACTTCTAATATGACACTAGATGTACATAGAATTTTATCCAGGTAATTTAGAATGTTAATGTATTTAAATTTTGTTAAGTATGTCAGTGGGAGCAATCACAGTGACATATCTCTCCTCAACAATTTAGCAAAACATCTTTGTCTTTTATTTCTTTTCACTTTGTGTGTGTTTGTCCTACACATAAAGATCATCTTAATCTTTCTATTTTAAAATATTCAGACGTCTACAGAATACACGGTCATAAAGCTCTTTTACATCAAGTTAGTAATCCATCAGCTTGTTTTCATTATAGGTCTATTGGAAGATTTCCACCCTCAGCCCTGTTCTCTCAGCAGTTAATTAAAATATTCTTGCCATTGAAATGTACTGTATGGTCTCTAAGAATTAGAGGATATCAAATATTATAGTTTGCTTAGAGAATCAGGATTTAATTTTTTTAAATTCCCACTATTTCATACTTACAGTGATTCGAAAAATTGCTGATGCATCAATTAATGAAAATTATATGAAGACTTCTATAATTTAGGCTTAAAATGCCAGATCCAGTCATGGAGATTTGTATCTTCATGAAGTGCAACTTAAAATATGGGGTTCAATTTTCATTTACCCAATGTTCTCCAGTAATAAAGACATGTCTATTAAGGACATCTGTTAAATTGGTAACCCCTAATTTTAATGGGAAATAATGGAGTTCATGTCTGTAAGATTAGAGGTTATAGACTAGGTCTTTACACTGGTTTGGCATCCTTGATATAGTATGCTGCCAGCCAACCTAAAATATTCACAAAGGGTCCAACATCTTGGTTCTGCAGGCCAAAACAAAACAAAAAAAAAAAAAAAAAGGAAAAGAAAAAAAACTTTTCTATCTTGTCACCTTGCTCATTGCCTTGTCGAAAATCTGTCACCACCTACTAGAAAATAATATTTTGTTTCTCTTTTTAAAATCCACATGAAGAGAAAAGAAACCAGTGAATAATTACACAGTAAAATGTACTGTGCCAAATGACTATGGGGGAGAGAGCCAAGGGAGAGGAGAGGGAGAGGGTGGGGGAGAGGAGAGGGAGAGGAGCGAAGGGTGGAAATGAAAGTCTCTAATGTCCCGCACGTTCCCCATGCCCCAGCAGAGCCCGTGGCCTGATGTTTAGGTTTTGGATATTTTTCCCTTGGCAAGGGGTGAATGCTGGATGTGAGGAAGAGACAAAACCTGTATTTCCCTCCTCTTTCCCCTCCTGAAATGATGACCTACAGATAGTAAACAGAATGCATCTGAGAAAACGATTACATATGTCAACTTCAGCAGTTGTAACAATGAAATCTCTTTTTTTCTTTATTCAAGTCAAACTTCAGCATTTCTTTTAAATCTAAGTCCTTGATGGCACTGGTGACTCTCACAAGTATTTATTTTAACTAAATAACTTAGATTTACTATGCCAAGAACAATCCCTAGTAAAAAAAAAAAAAAAAAATTCCTGTCACTTTATTCAGGCTTCAACAAAAAGCAAGCCAGTGAATCACTAAATGGAACTACCAGCTTCCTATGTCATGCATGAACAACACCTTAGCAGTCTGCTCACCAGAACAATTAGAATAGGAGTGAATGCAACCCTGGAAAACTATGACTACACAAATTAAGCCCAGGACTCTATCAAAATCAGTTCCTCTCATGTGACATCTGAGTGTTTGGAAATGTTCTAACAGGAAACTACAGAATCAAATTTATTTTAAACTTGTCTTCAGCATAAAGGAAGAACTATGATAACCAAACTGACCAAGTATCAATGAAAGTCCAGCATTAACTTGAGGCCAACTTAACAGGAAGAAACAAAGATGAAGGCAAACAATTGGTTTTGAACACTGATATTTATAAAAATTGAGCAAGTCATGTTTCACAACAAAATTTTTTTTCTTTAGTTAGATACGGTTGGAAAAATCCTTCATCCAGTTCCATCCTGGAGTATAAAAGGGGAAGGTATATTTAATCCATGCAGATTACACTAAGTAGGATACTGACAATATTATGGGATTTCAGTACATTAGAATGTTGATGAAATAGGTTATTGTGATCAGTATTCTAGTAACAATCCTGACCAAGAAGCTCATTAATCAAAATCATGAGAAAATCTCATGTATGTGTTAGTCTGACTTTCTGCTTTCAATTTGTAAGAAAGAAAACTAAAAGTCATTCAAATGTGTTCTTTTTACATTTTGGTCACATTGTGTTTTCACTTGCCTATATAGTCAACTGACTTTTCATTACAAGGGAAAAAGTAGGTTTACAGTTGTTTGTATGGAAAAAGACTTGTGGATTGTGATTATTACATTACCTTTATTAACTCTGTGTTTCACCATCTCACAACTGTAAACCTACTTTTGCCCACCCCTGTATAAATGACCACTTTTATTATTTCTAAATAAATATCCTACATTGTTTTGTATTCCCTCAAAAAATTTTTATCTCAAGGCGAGAACTCTACCAAAATAATAAAGAAACTTTCTAATTCTAGAGAAGAAATAAGATGATTTTTATTTTTACAGCCTGGCTAATCAAACATATGTCTATTGGATTTTCAAGTAAATTATCTTCAGATATTCCTGAGCCTCAAACATCCCTATGTGTTTTGTTGAGTTCATTTCAAAATGATTTACTAATAATAATAACTAGAGTTTTCATATTTTACTAGTTAACATTTTTATCTTGGATGTTTGGAAAGTTGACCTATTTTTATGGGTAATAACAGAATTTAAAAATTTTAAAAATAAGAAAGCTAGGACATTATTTTTTCAGGCTCATGTGGATCTTTTGGTGATTTATAGATTAATCAATCATCAATGGGATTAAAGGCCATTTACACTAAACAAATTGCTTATGGCTGCAGCAAATTGTGTTTTGAGATTTAATGATAGGGACTATAAATTGCCAGTCACGTTATTAGACATATAAATCAGGGAGTTACTGAAAATTGATTAGCTGACTCCAATTTTTCTGAACACAATGTTACTTTATTATTTTTCTTTCCCAGGTCAGAATAGTTCAACTCTACAATTCAGTGAAGGAATGTACATTTCTATACCTAAAGGTCAGGGCTTTTTGTTTTTGTTTTTCATTTTTATAGACATTCTTTGAGATCAAGAAAACTGTATTTTTTGTTCATGTGACTATTGCAGTGTTTCTTTCTATTTAGTACCTGAGTGTAATTACCCCATATATGAAAACTAATATATAGTAATAAAGTAATTGTGAAGCATTTTTTTGTTTTTAATGATAGAATCATGTTATAATAAATCCATAATAAACACAGCCTCTTCCTCCTCTTTTGAAACTTTCTAAGATCCTAAATATATACCTATTTTTAAGAACAGTGAAAACACAAAAATGGAATGCTTACACTATGCATATTTGTTATAATGACCTTTTTAATAATTAGCTATCATTAAAATAAGATAGCACTTACTTTTTAAAGTGTGCATGAATTATTTGCTTTCTAGATGAGTAATTGACGTAGGAGACTACTCTGGATGCAGACTTTGCGTTCTGAACTAGTATGCTAGTCTCCTTGAAACTTGTCTCCTCCTATGAACGAAATATCCCTACAAAATTACTAGAATATTCTTACACATGGCTCTCATTTTATTATTGCCCTACTAAAAAAAAAAATACCAATGGCTCCTCAATTATCTACAACATAATTTTCAAGAATTTTAATTTCTCAAACTGGCCTTCACAAACCCTATTATCAGATTAATTCCAAAAAAGGGTTCATGACCTAAACAGCCTCCTGCCTTTCCATGGCAATCACTGGTCTTTGTAATGATGTTTCTGTCCTTCCACCTCTGACTGGCATACTTCGGGGCCCACCCCAAAGACGATCTTCTACAGAAATGATTCCTCACCCCTTGTAAAGTATTGCGAATTAAATCAGCTCATGTCATTTATTTATTCTTTTATTAAAGCATTTTCTTATTGTACTCAGCTTTTAAAACTGCAAGCTGTATGTCCTTTCTATATTCCATAATTGTAAATTTTTAAGATATTGTTGGTTATAGCTTTATCCTCACATTCTAGAGATATGTACTTTCTAGAATGGGTAAGAGTCATGACCAAATCATGTGTTAGCAATCTATATTATACAATTATTAAATGAATCAATTAACCTAAAAACAAATTACAAATGGATTCCAATAATATTACAAAAATCTTCTATCTTCATCAGCTTCATAAATTTAAAACAAAAGGCTGGTATGAGAAAAGGGTTGGTATGAGAAAAGGGTTTTTTTTCCTTTCCTTTTCTCTAATCAGCCCCTGTGAGTGTTACTGACTGTCAGTATAGATACTGAAGTTAAGATGAAAAACTTTGGAGTCAGAGAAACATGGATTCAAATTTTAGCTATTACCTATTAGCTATGTTATAATAGAGACACTAGTTGTTATTTGATGCATGTAATAATTTGTAGCTTGACCTTTGCACTAGATAGATGTAAAATCTTAACTTGGTCTCTAATTCTTCAAACATATCAAGAGCTCGTGCTACCAAAAGAATATACAGATTTCGAACAAAGACGTAGAGCAGAATGTTAGCATTCTTTCTTATATCCACTCTTTGTTTATTCATCATCAAGGTTGTGACTTGTGTTTCAATATGCAAGCTGAAGTTTGGAACTGAAATATATATCCAGTTAAGTCTATTACAAAACTAAATATCATGAACTATTTCAATATCCAGGAAAGAGAGGGATTTTAGTAGGTTTCTTTTTACTCTTAAAGTTAGCTATTATAAGTAATTTAATTTATCTAACTTCTTCCTTTTGAGTTCACAGAAATGTACAAATGGAATATCCAACTTGATGTATTCTAAAGATTTAAAATAAACATTGTTACTCACATTTTACCTTTCCATCACTTGGTTGCAGAGTAACTATTGATTTATGTGCAAGACCATAGGTGGTTAAAGGCAGTAGACCTTTGATTTTCTTTTTCTTTCTTCTCGTGTGTTTTTTCTTTGACCATGCTATGAGTAATTTCCTCTGAACAAAAGTTTTCTAAAAGTTTTATTATTAACTAAGGTGTCAAAAATGTTGGTAAATGATCTGAGGATTTCACTAAACCACAAAGCTTTCTGCAAGTTTTCTTTTAAAAAAATTTTAATCTAAATTAAGTTCCCCATGGATGTGCTACTTCACATGAACTATTTTTCCAATAAAGTAGAATAGTTCCTTAGTTCAAGGAAATAAAAAGATGTGTTATTCTTAGACATTACACCAATATTTGTTTTTGTTATGTCATAATAGAATTTCTTTCATAGAAGCCAGCTGAGGGGAAATAATAATCCCAGTCAAATTACATCAAAGGAAATTTCCCCAAAAATATATACTTTTAAAAATATCTATATATTTTGTGGAGAGGTGCACTCAGAATAATCTCAATAATGCCAACTATCATAAATTAGTCTATTGTCTTCTCTCTGCCAATATTTTCTTTTTCCTCCTCTTATTTTGTACAGTTTCCTGACTGAGGTTGGAATTTTTTGGCACTGTAGAAAACATCAAAGCCAGCCATAGTCATTAGTAATAGGAGACCAAAGGTGTGAAAGAAGTATTAAAACATTTTTTGAGAGCTATGCTAGTTGCACCTGATTAGGGCTAATAAAGACTTAGAATCCAAGTGATCTATCTGTAAGTACCACATAAAGGTGGTCAAGTCTGTAGTGAGGACAGCCTTTCTTGGAAGACTTATCAAATTTGATTCAGTGTTTTTAGATGGAAATAAGGTTTGCTATTCCTATAATACATTAAGCCACCATTAATTTTACTGTATACCAAAAAAAAAAAAATATTTCTGTCTTGATTGGATGTTGCTTGGCTTAATGCTCCCTTTATCTCTCTTTATTTTGCTATTTCTGAATCAATCTCCCACCTCATTTACAACATGATACTAACATAGAATTTAGAAAGAGTATAATTTATATTATCAACTATTGCAAGAAAAGACAGGCACCAGATATTTAGTTCCTGAATTATCACATCAAACTGAGGTCAGCTTATTAATCTTCTATTTTCACCCCAAGATTCCAAATTGACATGCTTATGCAATATAACAGTTACAGAAATGATTAATAGGTTTCTCTGGTGCTAACCTAATTGCTATGACACTACAGACAAGAACAATACAAAAGATAAAGCATTGAGAGCAGAATTACCTCCCTTCTAGGTAGCATTCAGCCGTTAAAGGCAATTATTAAACTCTTTTGAACAAAAACAAATTATTGTCTACAAGTAGCGTTCTTGACTTCCTGGATTCAGCTAGAAGACAGCCTCATTAACAAACCCTCGTGCCCAGCTGGCTGTTTTTTGTTGTTGTTGGGTTTTTGGGGTTTTTTGTCCACAGTTTCTGTTATCAAATATCTCCTGGAGAAAAAATCATTTTGTTAAAAACATTCTAAATGATATTTTTTATATATTTTACTTCTATATAGCAGGATAGTTTTACCTATACCATAATCTTGAATTTTTGTTGGATGAATGTGGGGGTGTATTTAACAAATAAGTGAATAAAAGGCAGTAATTTGAAAAATCCTTTTGTGTATATGTGTGCTGTAGAATGGCAGAATATGCCACCTGCCAACAAAAATGGCATTTTGGCATAACAATTATTTTTAGCTGTGGGCAATTGAGAAAAAGCAATAAGAAAAGCCCTTTGCCAATAAGCAGGGCATAATTTTGTAAAGATATTTTTCTTTCTCTGTCTACCAGAAAGAGCAAAAGTTAATCATTGGAGATAACTAGATTTTTCCCAGCCTAGCAATGGCAATAGAGCAGTGATTTTCAACCTTTGTTTTGTTTCTTTTAATCTCATGACACACATAATGTAAATACTAAAATTCTGCAGCACACCAAAAGTATGTATCTTTTGCTGATCTGACAAAAAATTGGTATATGTTGGATTTATTCACACTAGATAGCTATTATTGTGTTGGCTATTGTCAATTTTTTTCATTTGAAAATCTAAGGGAAAAGAGGTCAGTGCCCCTGACCAGATAGGTATAAAACGTTTTAAAAAGTCTTCCAGCACACTGCTTGAAAATTACTGCGTTAGAGGAATCTATGTAACAAACTTTACTAACTAGCTCTTATTTTCCATTAGTTTCCCCATGTATTTGCTTTTCTAAAATATACATCCTAAAAACTCAAGTCCTTTTTTGTCTTGTATCTTCTCGAAAAATACATTTTTCTTTTGCTAAGATGCTCTATAAACCCAAGTTTGTTTTGTTTTGTTCTGTTTTTTTTTAATTAGACATTTTTCAATTGATTTTAGAGAGAGAGAGAGCAGGGAGAGAGCAAGAGAAACATTGATTTGTTGATCCACTTATTTATGCATTCATTGGTTGCTTTTTACGTGTGCCCTGCTGACTGGAGATCAAACCCACAAGCTTGGCATATTGGGACAACACTCTAACCAACTGAGCTATCTAGCCAAGGCCTAAGCTCAAGTTTTAACTACCACTTTGAGTTACTCATTATTGAGTACCCCCATATGTATTTGAGAGCCCCACATTAAGAAACTTTCATTAAATTTTGTTCGTTTTTCTCTTACTAATGTCTTTTGCTTGTTTATATGACTTTAGCCTAATTTATGGGGCCCCAAATAGTGAACCTAAGATGGATAGAGATTTTTTTAACCTATAGTCTCATCTATACATTTTCACAAACAAGTCTTTACTATTACAGTGTTACTGGAAGGGACGAGAACCAGGACGACAACAAGAAAGAATTTTGGTGGCACATACTTAGGAGGATTTTAAGCTATAGTGGTGAAATTTATTAGAGTGAAAAAAGTTAGTATGCCCTTGGAGAGACAGAGAGCAAGCAAATTAGAATAGCAGCTGCTGTGAGGTCTTTGCTAAGCCCTCATATATTTTCTTGAGTTCAGAAAAGGGCAGGCTTTCTTTCAAACTATCCAATCTTTTTCCTGGCTCTTCACAGACCACACTAGTGCTTTCCCCTTACCCAATCCCTTTCTTGGATCTTCCAGGATTTTGTGTCTTTCTCCTATCAGATCTTTTTCCCAGGCTAGTCTCCTCTCTTTTTATGACCACCATCTTTGCTTCTGCTGCTCATGCACTCAGTGAAAGGAATTTCCCTTGGCAGGTTCTCTTCCTTCCCCATTAATCAGGTGGAACAGTGCCAGTTGCTCCCTGGGGTGACCAAAAGTGTCTTTACTGCCTACTCAGATGCCTGGAGTGACAACAAAACTATCCATTCCTATTTAAACTGGCTTAATCAGATGTCTGGTTCCATTTGCTCCCTTACCTTTTTTGCTAATATCTAACTAACTGCCTACTCAAAAGTTTTCAGAATGTTGCTTCGGTTTTTATATTTGACTTTCTCTGTTTAGATAAAATGTCCCTTGAATTACAAAGTACCAAAATACATCCTGCAAACTGGGTTGTCAAATATCTTGTTTTTTAGTGTTTTTAAAAATCAGTGTTTTTAAATTTCTCACATCAATCTGAAATGTGACTTTTGATCACTTAAATGAACAAGAGTTGCTTAGTTCCTCAACAAACTGAAATCTCTCTTAGGCTATCTTGTCTATCAAAACCCAGTTTATGAATAGATGCCTCTATTTTATATTTAAATCCCAACACAACAGTGATCAGTGATAAAACTGAAAAACTGGAAAAATCTGAATGTGTTGACACTGCTGGCTACATGTTCATTCCTATCACCCTAATACAATCTGTAGTACCTGTAATTTCCTCTAAAATAGAGTTTGTCAGCTTACAGACAAATATTTTCTCTCCTTTTGTATTTTGTGATTCTAATACTTTATTAGGCTCTTTAAAGAAGACATTCTAGCCTTCTTTAGGTTTTCTACTTGGTGGCATTGCTACCACTGAGTTTTTATTATGTAAATTATTGCAATCTGGTTAGTTCCTTCCGTCTTTTTTCTTAACAAAAGGGGTCTGCAAGTGCTAATCAAAATGCTGCAATTTACATATTAATAAGTTTTTCTAATGACATTTCCTTCATACACAGAGAGAGCAAAAGAGAGATTTTTATCTTTTTTGAGAAAGCAACCAATAAATCTTGATCTAATGAAATATCTTTGAAATTTTCCAATGCTGACTGAAATGACATTTATGTATTTTAATCACATACAGAATAAAAGCAAGAGGTATGAGCTTCACACATGTGATGTTTATAAGCAATAATTTTTTGTATACATTCATGCACTTATAATTACACAAAATGCTAAGGATATGTTTGACAGTAAGGATGCTGTGCACAATTAAGTCTTAATCACTTTCAGGAAAGAAAAAACATTCCATTAAAAATAAGAGGCAGAGTGTTCAAAAGCTATGTCAAAAGTCTCTGGCTTGTTTTTGTAGAATATAGGTGATTTGCTGGTGCTAGCAAAATCCAGAACAAACAGTATAACAACTAGAAATGACTACCCTTGTTATGAATCCCAAGTAGGAAGATTCACAAAAAAGTATAAGTGGATGAAATTAGTGAAAACAGTCTTCTTGAGAATGAGATACTCTGATTATAAAAGTCACTTAACTCTTTAGAATTTGTCACTAAAAATCAAGCTAAAAAAAGAAATTCATAATCTGTCAGTAGAATATGGTTCCCAACACTGTGCTCATAAGAAATAAGACAGAGATTCTAATATTAAACAGTATTTAGTCAGTAACATTGTTTGGAAATTCAGGCAAGGAGTCAATTTGTGCTATATTTTCATTAATTATCAAATGAACATATATACACACTATTTGTATAGAAATTATTAAAAAAATCAACAGCACTCTGAAAGGCTAAGGAAGAACTAAAAAAAAAGAAATGTGAAAAATAATCCAAATATTTTATGTAAAATGTATTATAAAAAGTATTTTATTTGTAAAATGTGTTATTAACTAATCTGAAAATATCAGTGTTTTTAAAAAACCTTACAACATTTATTTTCAAGAATTGATTTTAATTAGTAATGTTCTAGGTTACAATAACAATATAATAGTTGGTTTATTTTCTCTAAAATAATTTTATAAAAGGAAGCTTAATATTCAATATCAGTAAAATTTCTATGTTAATGAATCTAAAATAAATAACATTGAAATTAGTGCATTATGTAATAATTTTTAGATCTGAAACATGAAAATAATGATTATGTGTATAGGTCAACGTAACTTGGCTTCAGTATAATAAAGTGGATGTTTATTTAGGATACGGCAATGGATGAGAAGAGATAACTCCTGTTTTGGATTTGTGGGAAGACACCCCAACAAGTGAAATAATAAGGTAAGTCTTACTTCTTTTCACAGCAGGACAAGAACACCCATTCAATTGGATTAAATGACATCATGCCAAAAGCCATTAGTCCAATCATTAACTTGAGCCTGCAAGTGCTGCCATTTAAACACATGAAACCACTTCCAGTCACATCTGGCCACTTGGGCGTGTGAGTTGGCTCAAGCATAATGTGGAAAGAATGAATACCCGTGCCCAAACTATTTACCCTAAATCCTTTAATATTGTGGGGCTATTTCTTTTAATGAAAGAGAATCCTTAAAACTATGAAACTCTCAGCTGTACACTTACAATCCATAGAAAGTTTATTTTTCTTTGTCTTCTTCTTCACTTGAGTGGTTTGTTTTCTGAATAGCTTCAATCTTGCTCCAGGCCTTTGAACTGTTGATTGCTCATGTTCAGGGATTGATTTCAGGTTGCACCAATTCATTGAAATTGTACTTAATTTCAAAGGACCTCCATCACTTGCTGGAAGACCAGTTTTTGTGGAAGTGGACAAATGATTTCCTTATGGGAACCTGACCTCTTCTAACCACAGGTATATATAGGTCTTCCAATGACAGAGAGTAATTGTTCTAATATATTGCTGGTTATACCACAGGGCTCACAATAGTTCCAGTCTCCAAAGGAGAAAACTATATAGCTGAATTTTATTTGCTATTGTTTTTCCCCTTCCTAATGCTAAGCATAAATAAATTGATATATTTGTACTGTTTAAAATATAGTAAGCTATGAACACCAAAGAACCGAATTATATGTATATGATTGTTAGTTATCTTATTTTGTTATAGTATAACATCATCCAGAATTAAAACCACACATTCAAACTTATGCACACACAAACACACATACACACAGACTCACACACTCACACATTCATGTACTACAGAAGGTCAGCTGTAACAAACACTATAAGACAAAATTATCTCCTAAATCTTTCTCTGTTTGCTGACATGGCTCTTTCATGAAACCTCACTGTACTTTGTTGGTTTTTCTAAAAATCATGTCCTGTGATTATTTCTGATACTATTTGACTAGTACATACAACTGTAACTTGCCAATTTATCATATTTTCTCTAAAGCAGTATGCTTTAGTTTGCTTTAAACTTCATTAAAAAGAGCATGAACAATCTTTATCCTCCTCTGCCCATCCCAAGTAGAAAATGTGGGAGCCCAGAAAATGAAGGAATGTTTTCCTAATGAGAGTTTTTCCTCTCCCAAATAAATGATGGAGAGCAGCCTGTGCCAGCCAAAAATATACCTCTTTGGTATAAGGATTATTTTGAGTTTGTTAAAGAACAAAAATTCAACCAACTAAGTCTAAAGATCTAATTGGCTTTATTGAGTGATTCATGAATAGGGCAGCATCCCATCTAGAAAATAGAGAGGTGCTCTCAGAATTTGTACAAAATGGAAGGTTTTCATAGAGAAAGACTGGGCAGAACTAGAAAGTTATCAGTAAAAAAAAGAAGAAAAAGAAAGGATTACTTTAGGTAGGGTCACTTTTCTTTGAGGGAAAAGTAGCAGAGGTCTTATCAAGCAGGTCATCTTACTAGTTTTGACCAGGAAATTTCAGACTGATGGGTTTAGGTTTAAAGCTCCACTTCTAGAGAGACTGAAACTATAATAGGTGAGGTTTAAGTCTTGGTGAGGGTGAACAAAAGTGACTCCATTTTTAAGCCTATTGTTTCTTTTTAATAAGCTGAATATTTTGAGAAACTGCAGACATAGGAGAATTTTAAAACAGAATAGAAGTCATCCTTTTGTAAGGGAAATTTACATTTATAAAGATCTCCATGTGTAAGAGCATCTTTCGGCCTTTACCAAGAAAAAAAGGATGACTCTAAATTATAAGAAACTTAGATCAATGGAGAAAGCACCCACTTAAAACTGCAAAACAAACCTTACTTTTACTTACTGTGCCTTTTTTGGTAATGTCCCATAAATGCACCCCCACAACTTTCTTTGTCTTTAGCTTAAGATGGTATTTAAGGTGGTGGATTGATCCATCTAAAAATTACTCAGTTTCCCTGGATATTGTAAGGATTCAGAACCAGTTTCTGCAAGATGTGTCTCTGTGGTACTCAGGTGATTTTGAGGTAAAGGCAATGTTAGTCATGGGTACAGGAGACACTTCCGTCTCCCACCCTTAACTGCCCAGAATAATTTGAATTAGAGGCATTGCCACAAAAGATAACATTTTGATGAACCTAAATAGCAGATCAAACTTTTATTTACTAAACATCTCTTCTTACTAAACATCTCTTCCGGCTACTGCAATGATACTTGGAAGCCCCCAAGGTGCATCACCTCATCCCAAGCTCAGGACGTCTTCTACACCTTAGCCCCCTTTCTACCTCAGAACCTCTCGTGCATGTGGGGTCTCTGGATCCCTCAGTTATTTGGGCCTCCCATATATATGTATATATTACATTTGGTTATTTTATCTCGATAATCAGTCTCATGTGTATTTGATTATTAGCACAGCCAGAAGAACCTTGGGGGTCGAGGAAAGTTTGTTCCTTCCCCACAGCGTCTCCCATGTATACCTACTATATACATATTAATATATTTCTGTTTGTCCCTGGTTAACCCTTTTTTTTAAAATTAAAATGTTCTCAGACAAGAACTCAGAAAGGTAGAGGGAAAATTATTTTCTCTCCCTTACACTAACACCTGGCAATCAATAGCTTCTGATTTGATTTTATTTATAGCTATATTTCAGAGTATTAAAAAAGAAAAAGAAGCAAGAGTTTAAATGGGTTTTTTTTGCTAAAAAGAAACAAATATGAAAACATGTCAAGAATCTATCAAGCTAAACCAATTAGATAAAAGGCTAAAAATGCCATCAAGAAATATAACTAATGCCAAAGAAGGAACTTATTAAGATTTTAGGTGACTTTCTGTTTTACATTGTATTTGTAAGTAGCATTTCCTGTTTAAAGTAGAATGTATTTAACATATTTGACATAGAGCTTTGATAAACTTTCTAATAGTATTGGAAAATAAATATTTCACCATTAGTCATAAGAGTATAATAAACATATCTTAAATAGGCAAAAATATAGGTAATTCATCACAAGTGAGAATGCAGCATAATAACAATATCAACATTGCCAGAAAATAATGATAAGTCATATTCACCATAACAGTTTCTATAGAGAAGGAAAACATTTTTTTCCTCTACCCTCCTAAGTTCAGTGGGTGGGAGCCCTGTGAATTAAACTGACAAAGGAGAGATTAATAAGAGAAAAATAATTATGCAGATAGATATAGGAACTCAGAAAGAAATAAGACTCAAGGAGGTGGCCCAAACTTGGGGTTTTATGCATCATTTCGAAGTGAGACAAAGTGTGACGAAGAATCTAGAAAAAGGGAAATGGAGTTGAGGCTTCTGGAGGTCAGTAACAGGAAGGTGGAAAACAAGGGCAGTTTTGGGAGCAGATTCACTGGATGTTTTCTCCATTGATAAAATGTGTTAAGAATCATCCTATAGGGAGAAGGAGAATTTCTACAAATGAAATTTTCTTTTATAAGTGTAAATTTTCTATACAAAAGGGAAACTCATGCTGTGTTTTTAGAGCTTCTATTTAATCAGCTGTTCCCAAATTGTTTAGCTCAAAATAATCCTTATGCCAAAGTGGCATATTTTGGAGTGTCATATGCTGTTTCCTTTATTTATAAACTTTAATTTTTAATTGCTCTTTTTTTTGTAGGAGAAGAAAAATATATCTTTAGCCCTTCACCCTCCTAGGCTTTCTGATTTGAGCTCTGTAAATTATACTGAGAAAAGAGAGATTAACAGAAAAAAATTATATAGATTTATTTAATACAAGTTTTAAATGATATGGAAGCCTTCATAAGGAAATAAAGACCCCAGGAAATAGTAAAAGCTGAGAATTTTTATAGCGGGTTTGATGAAGAGTGAAAAGTTGTGGGGAAATATAATAGGACAAAAGTATATGAACTAAGGGTGATACTGATGGCCAGATGGCAGGTTTCCCAGCCCCCCGGGACAAGCAGGATGGCAACCGGTGGAAGCATTACACGGAGCATGAGCAAGGCTAGCAAGACAATTAGATGGGGAGAAAGCCCTCCTACCCCCTTCTGATACCTGATTGGCTGTGGGACCAGAGGAAGGCAGGCACCTGTGCCATAGAGGTCAAAATGGTGATGCAGGAAGGTGCTATGTTAATGAAACATGTCAATCTAACCTGGGAAAAAAGAAAAAGAAGGGATTGGTTGGGGAACACAGCCTTTTGGAGTGTGTGGAAGTTTGAGCATTTTGAGAAAGCACCTGGCCCCTCCCACACCCCAAATTAACATAATCCCAAGGGAAAGAAGAGACACACACTTACCCACCCACAAACATAATGGCCAGTGCATTTTTAAGACCTTCTGTCCCCTGGAAGCCATGTGGTCAGTGGCAGTGCCTGCCCCACTGGTGGATACTGAGGAAGGAGGTTGAAGCTGGATAGCAACGGGCTCAGCAACCACCTGCAGTTCCCAAAGGACAGTATTTTAATGGGAGAAGGAACTCTGCATGCTGCCTTTGGTTTTGGTCTGGCTGAGGGTGGCCAGGTTTTCCTCTGAGTTTCTACAGGGGAGTTTGCCATTCTCCCAGATTGTGCAGCATTTGAATGAAGACCTCTTTCCTGTCTCACCAACCTCTGCCTCTGGAATTTGCCTATTGGTGATGGGTGGCAGCTGAACCCCGACTTTGGTTCAGTAAAAAGGGTAGTCAACTGGGGGAAATCAGCAAGGCTCATTCATATGGATTTATTTCACTGTCACTCTGGTATGGGGAAAACATCTCTGAGTATTTTAAACATCGCAATGTTGTGACAAACATCTATATCTGCTTACAAGTTGATCTCTGGCCCTACGTGAGTGAATAAGCACTTTGGCACTTTAAACTCTCTGATTCTGTCTATGTGATGAACTGTACTCCCTACCTTGTTCATTTAACCACATACCTTGCTTTACCAGTTTATTTTGCAGGCTCCTGGGGAAATTGAGATGTTGGCCCATTCTTGTGAACCCACCAGCTCCATTGTCCAGGACTTCTTTATGACACCAACCATTGGTCATGTCTCCTGACCCCATCTTCTGATCCTCAGTTAACTAGAACTGGAAAGCCCCACTCCCAATCAAAAAACATACAATATATACTTGTGGCTTTATTTTCCCTACAACCAATTCCCTTAAAGGTCAGATTTCTGTTATTTTGTTTTTAAAAACTCTGTCCTGGTTCTCTCTCCTTGGAACACACTTTTGGTTTATGTCAAAGGCTACATTTCCTTGGTTTGCAAACCATATATGAATAAAAATTTCTTTGTCTCTCAGAAGGGTCTTCTGGGCCTCTTGTTGACATTTCTTACATGAGAATCTTAAAACCTACTTCAGGGGAGAAAGAAGACCTCAGAGAGTTCTTCCTGCACCTGTTGGCAGTCAAACTCCTTCAGCTACAAACATTTAATACACCAAGGCACCTTATACTGGTATAGTGTGTTCTAAACCTCAGCATTTCTCTTCCTTCTTCCTTTCTTTCTCTCTTCCTTCCTTCCTTCCTTCCTTCTTTCCTTCCTTCCTTCCTTTCTTTTATTTACTTCCTCTAAAATTTCTTTCTATGTGCCAAGTCAATTGAGAGAAATGCTTATGAAAATTTCTATTTCTCCTCACTCTTTTCCACAGGTTCCTTTTCCCCTACCTAAATAACCCAAAGACAGTTGTTAAGGAGGTCTCAAATATTTCCAGCATTTTACCGTTATTTTTCCTGTAGCTTGTTTTCGTAAGTGGTATGTTCTCAAACACCTGTGCTTCGAAGTAAGTACAAAGCATTATTTTAGTTGTTTCAAAAAAAGCATTCATTGTTAAAATGCACCTATGGACACTTTGGCACAGAATCTTGTAAGTGGATTATACATTTATATGACTTCTTAAAAAATATTTAACATTTTTTAAAATTAAAATTTTTAAATTAAAATAATGCTTATTTTATTTATTAATGCATTTTTATCTATTACATAAGTTTTTAATAAGATATTATTTTTGTCACTCTTCATAGGTTTTGATTTTATTAATTTAGGAATGGAAAATTTATATAGTAAGGCATTTATTTGCTCAATTCCCCTAATCCAGGTTTTCACTTATCAGCAAAAACATTCATTCTTTTCTCCTTCCTCTTGCTAGTGAAGAGGAATCTGTGCCTGCACAGGGCCACTCAATCCCTTGTCCTCAACTTACATTTCTTAAACTTTAATTGATTAGGCTTCACATAGCTGTTAAGTTTTTTTGCAGGTACAACACAAGCCAGCCCATCCATAATCCTTATTGTATATGTTCTTTTTATGACTCATAAGAGCACTTCAAAATTGAAGGTATTACAGGAGTAATTTTTAAATGATTTATTTGGTTTTTGCTTATTAAAAAAATTTTAAATTACCTCTGTAATATCTTTTTCATGATGCTCTATTCCAAAATGCTCTTTGAGCTTTAGCTAAGATTAGTTATAGCACTATTGATAACAACACGCCAGCATGAAAAAGACACTGTGAGACACATGGAGTCTCCTGGCTTTACCAAACCACTTAAATCACAATCTCAGCATGAGAACCTGGCAGAATATTTTGAGAAATGCAGGTCAACACATTTGTCACTTACCTCCTCATTTCTATTTACCCACTCCTCATTCAGCTGCAGTCTGAGTTCTACTTCCATCACTCCACCAAAACTCTTTGGTTTACGGTCCTAATTTAAATTGCCAAACACAACAGGCATCTTACTTATTAAATACAAAGCATATATCACTTTTCATATTTTCAACCACCTATCCTTAACTTCAGCTACCATGTGTCTGTAATTCCAAAGCTTATAACTCTAACTCAATTCCCTTTGTCGTTACAAAAATATTTCATATATTTAATAAAAATTTATTGAGCATCTGTTTTTCACAGGCATTCCACAAACTTCTCAGGCTCTAAGTTAATTAATTATTGTGGGTCCCTTTTCTCCTTTCCCCACTCAACCTCCAAAAAAATCAAAACAAAATACCCACCCCCCACAGACACATACAAAAAAGTACAGGGCAACACAACACAGTCTATCTTCTAAAACTGAAACCTAGGGGTAATTTTTCTTGGTTCCTCGCTCTTACTACCAGATAAAATTGGTTATTAAATCAAATTTATTCTGACTTATTATCTCTATAGTCTATTCCTTTGCCTTATTTCTAACACCACAAGAAATCCAGGTGTTATTCTGTGTTTTATGGATTTTCCTAAATATTTTCTAACTTATTTCCAAATGCTTAAGTCTCATCTCCCTCTTATCCTTTCTAAACACAGTCATTGCATTAAACTCTTTAAAATAATAGTTTGATAGTATTACTCCCCTGCCTAAAGCCTTCCACTGCTTATAATAATACTTCCCAGATTTCTAGGTGGGATAATTTGTTTATGATCTATTAATATGTGTTTCATGAAAAAAATGATATTAATATTGTCCTTCTTACTTGTAAAGTATATGTGCTAGAAAAGTACTATTATCATGCAATAATTGACTTTTGGAAATGACCTTTTAGAGTAGAAAACATTAGGAAATTTCATGGATCATTTTATAAATAAAATCTGTGCTCTGAAGGCCAAGGCAGCAATGTCTCATTAATTGGCATATATTACATTGCTCGTTTGCTTATAACTGCTTATATTATACATTTTAATATTTCAAAATATCTTTAAGGTTTTATTTCTTTATTTTTAGGGGGGAAGGGAGGGAGAAAGAAAGGAAGAAAATCGTCAATGTGTGGTTACCTCTCACATGCCCCCCCACTGGGGATCTGGCCTGCAACCCAGGCATGTGCGCTGACCAGGAATTGAACCAATAACCCTTTATGTGCTCAATCCACTCAGTTACATCAGCCAGGGCTTATTTCAAAATATTTTTGATATTTAGATTTTATTTTATATAAAACCATACCACTCAAGTATTTATTATTTCTCAATGTAATTAGTTCCATTGACCTTTTTTTGGCTGCCTTTACTAGTACAAACATGCATATTATCCCATATGTGGTTTTCCTTCAATATGTTATAATCTTTTAAATATTTCCATGAACAAATGAGTGTTGCAATATTGGCTAACCATATGGAATCCAAAGGCTTTTCATTTTTTGTTTGCTTTCTTGAATAGTTAGACTTCTCACATATTCCACTTGCAATATTCCATCCTCTTAATTCTCTCTCTCTTTTTTTTTTTTGCATGTAATATTCTCTACAGTGGGTACTAATGGGAAGCATGATCCCTTGGTTATAATTTGGTATACTTTTGGAGACCCAATGATGTAAGTTCCAGATCAAAAACCAAAAGGATCAAGAACTAAAGTGAGTCAATATTTTAGTTCCAGTCTAATCCCAAAGGCCCCAAAAATCAGTCTTCCATCTCTTGCACTAAAGCAGAGATTCTCTCTTACTCACATTTTTATTTTATACAAGTCTTCAATTGATTAAATGAGGGCTACTCACATCAGGGAGCACAATGTCCTTTACTCAGTCTACTGCCTCAAACATCATCCTCATCCAGAAATGCCCTCCCAGACATACCTAGAATAATCTTTTTACAGGAAATGTTTGGCAAAGTCTCATGGCCTAGTCCAGTTGACTTATGTTAATTAACCATCACACTCATTTTCAGAGAAGGTGCTGAGGTGAGATAAAAAAATAACAACATATAAGTTAAATAATAAATTTCATTTTTAAATTAAAAAAATTACATAATAATTTAGCTGCCTGAAATTTAACCCAAGATGAGCTGGCCTCATTTTTGAGAAATCTCCATCAGCACTTTTGTTTCTTTTAAAATGTTAACTTTGTTACCCCACCGATCTTATTTTAAATATCTAAATTTTGACTAGATTTGGGAAAAATATCTCTACGATCTTATGTGTTTGTTATTGCTCACCTTATGAACATTTCCAAATACCCATTTTTCTCACATGCTACAAAACAAAGAAGCTCAAATGTGGTTGGAAGAGTTAAGGGTTACATTTGTCGCTCATAGCTGATGACATATGACTGGTAAAATTCCAGACTACATTCCTAGGCCAAACATTGGAACATAAACTGCGTTATATTAATTCATCTCACAGACGTCTTGCTCTCTGCAAGGCACGATTTGTGGGTGTGGGTGTGCTTGTTTATTGGCTGAGTATCCCTCTGAGGTTCCCGGGGGCAAAGATCACGCCTCTTTTGTTCATTATCATATATCAAACACCTGGCACAGTCTCTGGCATGTCATAGGAACTTTGTAAATATTTGTTGAATGACCAAAAGGATAGGATGAATTATACATTGTCTAGGTGTCCTGACTCCTATTTCTCCCCAAGAGCAAAAGCTTAAGGCAGTTGCAGCACATCGACCCCTAATTCATTTCAGCCATTTGAATTAGAATTTAGACTGTCTTGCTCCTTGCTGTCTAGGTTCAGAAGCCACTTAAAATCTACTGAGTATGTATTGTACACAAAGTATTACAACAAAATATATAAGGAAAAAAGTAGAGCAATCAGACAAAAGAAACATGCAAAAGGGGAGAAACACATTCTGACAATGTCGGCAAAATTTCATTATGACTATTTAACATGATCCTAGGAATGTCTTGCTTTATAATCTGATTGAAGTGTACTGGCTAACATCACTTCTGCTTACTGCCCTGTTATCTGGGAGCAAACAAATATGCAGCAGCACAAATTGACTGGCAATAGAATTCCTCTCAGTTACTAATTATAGTTTTATTTTTAAATTGTACACATAAACTCACATACACTGAAAATTTAAAAATCAATTTACTCTACAGAATCTTATTAGAGGAATGATCTGACATAAAAATCATAAAATCAGAAATAACTGATTTTGTAAAAATTGTAAAAAGAGAAAGGCCACATAGACCAAACATAGAGCTAGGATTTCGGCAATCTGCATTAAAAACTCTGCAGTTGGATGATCCTGCTTAGCTTCTGATCTCCCCTGAACTTTCCTTCTTTAAAATGGGGCTTATGAAAGGAGCACATTGTAAGCTGAAAAGTGGATATAAACGTAATTATAATTATTTGTCACACAAAGTTATCACTCTACGCAGTTTTTAATTTAGGCTAATTTTTATATGTTTTTAAATTATATAATACTTATTTTCTAAATAAAGAAGTAAGATTGGGATAAAATTTAGACAGCAATATATTAGAAACTCATCTTTCACATTTTATATTAATAATAAGTCCAATTTGGAAAAGCAAGGAACACCACCACTCCTGAAAATGTATAGTATTTTTCATAGTTTTTCTCATCTTTACCTAGAATTCAAATAATGATAGCACTACCAATAATAAACTAGATTACAATACAAGTTAAACAGCATATCTAACGTTGCAGAGATAATATAACGTAATATAGATGGACTCGGTCACTTTTTTGTCTGCATTGTTATAGAGCATTACATAACTCTCTAATTGTTCTTAGAATATGCCAATTTATTCCATTCTATGGTAATTATTATAAGATTACCATTATAATATTTTATTATGTTTCAGTAGGCAGTGTCTGGGCCTCCACAGGAAAAAAAGAAAGTTATCTTTGGAGATAATCAGAAAAGGAAGTGGTTATCATTATCCAAATTTCAATCAAGGAGTATTATGTCCCCAGTGCATTATATCTCCACTGCACAAAATAACAACAGTTGTTCTGTAGTGCCCACACATAATTAGTTATTTCCCTCTTGATATGCCGAGCAAGGTGACTTAGCTTCAAGGGTCACCTTCTATTCAAAAACCATCTTGGCTACATGTTTGCTAAAGCTATTAACTCACAGCAAACAAAGGCTGCACTTTTGTATAAATGTGCAAAGCCTTGAAAAAGCTTTCAGTTTTGGACAGTCACAATTGAGTTATTTGTATGGGTATAAACATCCATCAAAGCCCACCCATCTCTCTCCATAGCACAATGCCAAACTGTTTAATGGTTGTTAAATCTGAGTAACAAGAATGTTATTAGCAGCTCTTGTGATTGTACTTCCTTCATTGTTTGCCAAAATGTGCTCAGAATTAAATAGGATGATAATTTAGATATGAGATTCTGATACACAGAATGTAAGATATGCACTTTTAATAGAAGAAAGTGTATAGATGTGTGGCAAAGGCTAAAGAAGAACCTTTTTTCTTTCTGATCTCACATACTGCTCTATATAGCCATTAACTTTTACTTCTGTGTTAAATATGGGAACCATTAATATGGAGTCTTTTACTTTTCCATAATTAAAGCAACAAATTCACCTATATTATCTTCCTTCTTTTTTATCCTCACTATAGTTACAACAGAGGAAGTGTCTTTTTTTTTTTCTATGAAAGGCCAGTTTCCACCAAAGCTCTGGATCTCACCTCCCTTAGGTTGCAAAATTAGCCATTCTTAACTATCCAACCTATAGCATAGCTTATTATCAGTGCCACAGAAATAATCAAAGTGGGCATTATTTTGTCTATATGTCTTTTTTTTCTCTACCTAGAATTAAGCTTCATGTGGACAGGGACACTGTCTAGTTGATATTATATATTCTGGCACATTGTAGGTGCTCAATTTTATTAAGAATAAATTATTAAATGAAGTGGTTAATGCATTTGAAAAGACTGCAAATTGGCTTACAACAGATTCTAAGATTATTACCAGGATTAAATAAGTTAATAGGTATAAAACATTGAAAACAGTGTTCCATCAATATTATCTATTATTACCATAGCTAAAATTAATACTATTTCCATGAAATAAAGAGCTAGACTTTAAGAAACTGGATATGAGGCAGCATTTGGGGAATTAGTTTGGAAACCATAAAACTTAAGATATATTGTTGTCTCACTCTATGACTTTGAAATGTTATTGCACATAAATAGATTGAACCAAGGGATATCTTATTTCTTTGCAGCTATAAAATTCAGCAGCTTTGCAGTTTGAGTCATTACAAAAGAGATAATATCATTGTGGGTAGATTTAATGGCAAAGCTTCCAAGTGGACTTGTGATGTGAAACACGGTTTTTAAACAACAAAAATTAGACAGAACTTTAGAGATGTAAGACCTAGCACATAATGTACAGATGGATGGGACCCTCTTTCCACCTTCTAAGAGCTCCAGGTCTAAGGAGCCTGGTATTTAAATCATTGGAACACGGTGCGGTCAGTGCTGGCCTGGAAGAGATGTACGCAGGAGCAGCTGTGAGACATAGGAGGGAAGAGAAGTTAATTTGGCCTGGAATGTCTGGAAGCCTGCGTTTTTGCGCCCGGAGAAGGAGCAGTTCTCCACAAGAGTGGGGCGATGTTGCTCAGAGGGAGCAGAAGAGCTGCATGAGCGCCGTCAGTCCTTGGACTATTTGAGAAATGACAGTAGTCTACAACATCTGCTGTTCAAGAAGAGTGAAGAAAAATGTGACAATTGGAGAAATTAAGCAAGAAAATGAGCTTGAGAACAGTTGTGAAGGGTTATATTTATTTGAATCAGTCAAGGATCTGCTATGGGAAGAAAAATACAAATTAAAAAAAAAAAACAAGAACTAATTATTCTACAAATTATAAGCAGATTCAGAGTTTCCAAAAATCGAATGGAACAGGCTCTAGGCTGTTTCCAGGAGCTACTCCCCAAACCATATTAACACAGGTTCAGTACAGAGAGCACAAAGCCACTGTTGGAGCCACTATCACAGCCTTTCCGACATTGATGAAACTGTGACATCACTATAAAAAACTGAACTGTCTTTGCTTCCATGAGTGACAACAGAAAACACACCACGGCAACAGAAACATGAGTAATTAATAACAGTTATCTTCATTGTCACACCTGTCACTCACTCTTCAGCCCGATCTGTCTTCTAAGCACCACCATGCCACCTTTCAAAATCCCATGCAAGTATGGAATTATGACAGATGGAATCTAATGTGTGCCAGAAGCCTAGTCCCAAGGAACCCTGAGCACAGAGTTTGGAATACTCTAATCTCTACAGTGCAAGAGTCACAGCAGAAAACAATTTGAATAAACATGGGTTCAATCCAGAGTATCTAGTGTAATGATAAATATGAAGATTGAACTTTCTCTTGTAGAACATGAAAAGCAACCAGACTTAAACCCAAGGAGTTTCCAGGGCACATGAGGAAAGAGGAGAGTTTACAGAATAGATTTGAGAAGAGAACAGAGGTTGTATCTGGAAAAGGAACACTAAGGCTGTGTCCCACAGCACTGGTGTATTTATTTGTTGGGAAGGAAGAGTCAGAAAGTACTGAGATGGAAGTGTCACTGAGCAAGGTGAACCCCAGAGAAATGTGATTCCCTGGAAGCCAGAAAACCAAATGTTTTAATGAGAAGGCAGTCATTGAAATTGTTAAATGTTACTAAGATGTTAAATAACTTAAAGGATTACAAATGGCTTTTGGATTTGGGAACATATGAGATCACTGGTTATCTCGACAAAGGCAGTGCTAATGGTGGATAGTAGTAGAAAACAAGAGAAACATGGAAAAGACAAAAGACTATAAAGACAAGCATTATGGATTCCTCTTTCAATAAGTTTTTCTGTGAATACAAGCTAAAGTGAGAGATTCTCTGTGTGTGAGTGTTAAGATTGTTAAAGGGCCTTGAGACTGGTGAATAATGATGAGCAACAGTGAATACTATATAACAAAATCATGTGTGGGTGTTATACAAACTCAGTTTATATATATTGACTCATTTAATCCTTACTTCAACCGTATTTAGTAGGTATGCTATTGTTCCCATTTTAAAGACAAAGAAATTGAGGCACTGAGCATTTAAATAATTTGTTCAAGATTAAGTGCTAATAAGTGGCAGTGTTGAATTTCAAATCCTACCAGTTTATTACTTTAGAGTCCATACTTTCTTTTAATTTTGCTGGTTTTGAAAGACTATTAAGTTTTTTCAATACCCACTTTTGCATTCTCTTGCCTTTTAGTTGACAAAGACACAGCTTGTGGACCTTGGAATGCAGCTAATTAGTGGAACTTCAAAGCTGATGGTTTGATAATTATACGGCATTCAGATCTATATTATATTAACATATAGCCCTTAATCCTGGCAATTATGATCAATTTTTTTTGTTTGGGTCAGTTTTATAGCTTTTATAGAAGCTATATATGTTTATGCCTGTCTTATAATTTTAGAGAAAAACAATGACACTCATAATGGCCTTGATCTCTTATTCATCTGTCAGTCAGAAGATGTAATGCAATTTTTTTTTTTTTTTTTAGTAACTAACAGGAAGGAAGGAAATCAACTGTTGAGGTTGTCTGTAGGCATCAAGAGAATTCAGGCACTATCTCCTGCCAAAATAATCTTTACATACATAGAGAAAATCCATATGGAACCTCAAAATAAGATTAAAAAGGAACAGTCAGCCTAGAGTGCTCTGAAATCTTATGTTAAAATACCCCTCACTGTTCCTTTGGTCCAAATACAAAAAAGAAATTTATTTTTGAAGGTAAAAGCAAGAACAAATACATCCTATTAGAGTTTATCATGACAAATACCATGTTTGTGTGTGTTTCTATGTGTGGAATGTATTTGAAGCAGGACTAGCACACTACTACAGAGGACACCTTATTCATCTTATTGAGTTCTATAACTTACTAGCGATGTTCTTGGGCATGTTCCTTAAACTCTCAGTACTTCAGTTTTCTTGTTTGTACAAAATAATAATGAGTATCTATTAAATGAAGGGCATAATTAACATTCTAAATATTTATTGAATGAACAAAAAATTGCATTCGGTATTTCTTGAAACCACTACAAACCAGACATGTACATACACACACACACACACACACACACACACACACACACACACAGTCTGACGTTCCCAGACATGGCAGCTATGAATTACTCTAACCAATTTCAAATCTCTCCTTCTTTAAAGCACATACTAACTTAGTAGCAGTTTTCCACAAGCATGCTTAACATCTTGCTTCTTCTTTATTCAAGAACGGATATCAGCTTTCTTATCACCTGAATCAAATTCCTTATATTCTATCTGTATTTTAAAACCCTCCCAAATTTTTGGATTACTCTATTTTATCATTTTTTAACATCCTTTGATGCAATCTGGTATTCTTACTTTCCTACTTATATAACAGTCTTACTATACCACCAACTTACTTCTATTCTCTCCTCAAATATGTTATGTAGACACATTGGTCAGCCCTTATTTTTATTTAATCTTTATTGTATTTTTGCCATTACCATTAGTCTCTTTATATCCCCCTCCCCTCAGCAATCACCACACTGATGTCCAGGAGTCCTTTTACTTTTTGCTCAGTCCCTCTACCCCCTGGCCATGCCCCACTACCTGGCATCCTGCTCTACATGCATGGGTCTGCCCCCATTTTCCTTGTTAGTTCAGATTGTTCATTAGATTCCACACATGAGTGATGTGTATGGTATTTGTCTTCCTCTACCTGACTTATTTCACTCAGTATAATGTTCTCCAGGTCCATCCATACAGTCACAAAGGGTAAAAATCTTCTTTTTTAGGGCTAAATAGTATTCCATTGTGTAAATGTCCCATAGTTGTTTTATCCACTCATACTGATGGACACTTGGGCTGCTTCCATATCTTGGAGATTGTAAATGATACTGCAAAGAATATAGGGGTGCTAATGTTCTTTCAAATTAGTGTTTTGGGTTCCTTCAGATCTATTTCCAGAAGTGGGATAGCTGGGTTGAAAGGCAGATTTATTTTTAATTTTTTGAGATATCTCCATATTGCTTTCCAGAGTGGCTACACAAGTCTGCTTCCCCACCAAATGTGCAAAAAGGTTGCCTTTCTCCACATCCTCATTAGTGCTTGTTATTTCTTGATCTATTGATGAAAGCCACTCTGAGAGATGTGAGATACCATCTCATTGTGGTTTTAATTTACATTACTCTAATGATTAGTGATATTGACCATCTTTTCATATGTGTATTGGCCATCCATATGTCCTCTTTGGAGAAATGTCTATTCAGGTCCTTTGCCCATTTTTAACTGGGTTGTTTGTTTTTTGGGTGTTGAATTTTGTAAGTACTTTATAAATTTTGGATATTAACACCTTATCAGATGTATCAGCAAATATGTTCTCCCATTCTGTGTGTTGACTTATTTTGTTGATGATTTCCTTTGCTGTGCAAAAACTTTTCAGTTTGACATAGTGTTATTTGTTTATTGTTTCTTTCACTTCCCTTTCCTGAGGAGATATATCCAGAAATTTATTTCTATGAGTTACATCTGAGATTTCTCTGCCTATATTATCTTCTACAATTTTTATAGTTTCAGTTCTAAGATACAGTTTCAGGTGTTTGATCCATTTTGAATTTTTTCTTGTGTATGGCATAAGAAGGTGATCTAGCTTCATTTCTCTGCACCTGTATTTCAAATTTTTCCACAACCATTTATTAAATAAGCTATATTAAACCCAATGTATGTGCTTGCTTCCTCTGTCAAATATTAATTGACTATAAAAGTATGGGTTTATTTCTGGGCTTTCTATTCTGTTCCATTGATCTATATATCTGTTTTATACCAGTGCCATGCTGTTTTGATTACTATGGGCTTTTAGTATAATTTAATAATAGGTAGCATGAATCCTCCAACTTTGTTCTTCTTTCTCAGGATCACTGTTGCTATACTTTTGTAGTTCCATATATATATTTGAAATATTTATTCTAGTTCTGTGAAATACATCATTGGATTCTTGATAGGAATTTTGTTGGATTTATAGATTGCTATGGGTATTACAGGCATTAAATGATATTAATTCTTCCTTTCCATGAACATGGTATGTGCTTCCACTTACTTGTGTGTTTTTTTGTTTCTTTCTTCAGTGTCTTAAAATTTTCCAAAAAGTACAGGTCTTTTACATCCTTAGTTAGGTTTATTTTTGTGTCCTAACATATGGTCTAGCCTAGAAAATGTTCCATGTTCACTTGAAAAGTATGTATATTCTGCTGCTTTGGTGTGAAATGCTCTGAAAATATCAATCAAATTCATTTGATCCAGTGTGTAGTTTAAGGCTGCTTTCTCCTTATTGGTTTTCTGTCTTGAAAATCTATCCATGGAAGTAAATAGGGTGTTAAAATTCCCAACTAAGACTGTATTTCTGTCAATCTTTCCTTTTTTTCCACAAAGATTTTCTTCACATATTTAAGTGCTCCTGTGTTGAGTATGTAAATGTTTACTAGGGTTATATCTTCTTGGATTGTTCCCTTTGTCATGTAATTTCTTTCTTTGTCCCTTACTTTGTCCATTTCATGGAAACGCCCATATTACCCATAGCAGTCTACAAATCCAACAAAATTCCTATCAAGAATCCAATGACATATTTCACAGAACTAGAATAAATATTTCAAAAATATATATGGAACTACAAAAAGCCCTGTATAGCAACAGTGATCCTGAGAAAGAAGAACAAAGCCTTGGATTTAACATCTATTTTGCCAAATATAAATGCTGTTACCTTAGCTTTTGTTTCTTTTCCATTTGCATGGAATATATTTCCCATCCCTTTATTTTTATTCTGTGTGTCTTTCCATCTGAGATGGATCTCTTGGAGGCAGCATATACATATATGGGCCTTGTTTTCTTATCCATTCAGCTACCCTATGTAATTTGGTTGGAGCATTCAAACCATTTATACTTAAGGTGATTATTGACAGATACACATTTAGTGCCATTTTGATGTTAGACTATTTTTCACTTTTTTTCCCCCTTTTTATCTTTTTCTTTTTCTTCTACTTAGAGCTAGTCCTTTAACATTTTTTGCAATACTGGTTTGGTGTTAACAGACTCCTTTAGCTTTTCCTTGTCTGGGGACCTCCTTATTTCTCCTTCAATTTTGAATGATAATCTTGCTAACAAAAGTAACCTTGGTTATAGGTCCTTGCTTTTCATCACCTTGAATATTTCACACCACTCCCTTCTGACCTCAAATGTTACTGCTGATAAATCAGATGACAGTCTAATTGGTTATCCCTTGTATGTAACTATCACTTTTCTTCTGTGGCTTTTAAGATTTCTATTTTGTCATTAAGCCTTGTCATTTTAATTATGATGTGTCTCAGTATAGGCCTCTTTGGGTCCATCCAACTTTTTTAGACTTCTTTGAGCTTCCTGGAATTGTCTTTTTCCTTCACCAGATTAGGGAAATTTCCTGTTATTATTTCTTCAAAAATGTCCTTGATCCCTTGCTCAATCTCTTCTCCTTATGGTATTCTTTTGATGTAGATGTTGTTACACTTTATATTGTACAAAATGTTTCTTAAGCTCTCCTCATTTTTTTTAATTCTTTTTTTCCCTTTTGCTGTTCTGCTTCAGTGATTTTTTTTTTACCTTGTCTTCAAAAATCACTGATTCACCAAAGGGTCACTGCTTCGATTCCCAGTCAGGCAGATGCCTGGGTTGTGGGTGAGGTCTCCAGTAGGGGGTGTGAGAAACAACCACACACTGATGTTTCTCTCACTTTCTCCATCCCTTTCCCTCTGTCTAAAATTAAAATAAATAAAATATTTTTCTTAAAAAATCATTGATTCAATTATCTGTTTTATCTAACTTACTATTTATTTCTTCCAGTATACTGTTTATTTCAGATATTACATTTTTATTTCTGGCTGTCCTTTTTTATGGTTTCTATGCCCTTTGCTGTTGAGGATCCTTATGGCCATTACCCTAAGACCTCTATCTGATAAATTGCTTGCCTCCATTTCATCTAGTTCTTCTGGAGAATTCTCTTGTCCTTTCATTTGGGGTCTGTTTCTTAGTCTTCCCATTTTGTGCTTCTTTGTATTTCCCACCTAAATTATTAAACTAGTCAGTGATATAGACTTAAGCTATAATCAGCAACCCAGCTTAAGTGCTATAGGGAGGAGCAGAGTATTTACTGTGGGTGGACTATTGCTTCCCTTAAGGCTAATGCCACTTGAAGAAGAGCGCTCTGCCTGAGAAAGATGGCTTCTACAGTATGTAGAATGACTCAGCACAGGGATCCTGGTGGCTGTTCCTTCAGTTCTCTCCCCATAGCCACCATTCCCAGCTTCTCTCCTCAAGCCTTTCTAATCCACTCTGCCCTTCTTGTGCAGGAATTCAGGGTAAGTGTCTATAAACAAAATTTTGTGCATTGACCCTTTAAGAGGCTCTCTGTGTCTCCAGATGCATCTCCCTGGCAGATAGAAACCCTGCTGCTTTTCACTGTTGAATGTTATCTAAGTTCCTTTCTGACTCTGGTGCTGTGGGCTGAGGAGCCCAGCTTGGGATTAGACCCCACATTTCTCAGGGGGACACCCATGAGATCCCAACCAGCCCTCTTTCATCTATCTCCTCTGTACTCCATACCAGTTGCATTGTGGTAAAGTGGTTTCTTCTGTCTGTCCTTGATTATAAGGCTTCTTTCCAGCTAGTGTTCAGTTGGTTATTAAGCATGTTTTCTCTACAATTTCATAGTAATTCCAGATTGGTCCTGGGAGGAAGTTAGTGTAGCTTCCACTTACTCCTCCACCATCTTGGATCTATAATTAGTTTTAAACTTCAGGAAAGAAAATCCAACATACACACGTTTCCCTATGAAAAACACTATACAATAGCTCTGATTCTTTGTATCTATGAAGAGATGGAAAACATGTTACTTATGACAACAGTACGCACCACTGAGTAAGTGTACCAATCAGGGTGCAGGTTAAGACAGCGATCCAAAAAGGAGACTCAACATTGTGGAAAACAGTTGGCAGCTCCTCAAAAATTAAGAATAGAATTACCATATGACCCAGCAATTTCACTTCTAAGTATATACCCAAAACAATTTAATAGAATTCAAAATAGGTATTCAAACAACTACTTGTACAGGAATGTTCATAGCAGCACTATAATAGGAAAAACTAGAAGACAACTCAAATGCCCATCAGGAGGTGAATGAATAAACACAATGTGGTACACACATAGAAATTGACTCATAAAATATTGACTCATAAAAAAGAATGAAGTAGTAATACATGCCATAGTGTGAATGAACTGCAAAACATACCTGGTGAAAGAATTCAGGCACAGAATGTCCTGTACAATATGTAGACTGGGTAAGCAAAATGCTAATAAGCAGAAAGAAGATTGGTTTTTTCCAATAAAAATATTTTGCAGCTATATAGAGGTAGTGGCTGCACAACAATGTAAGTATACTAAATGACACTTTAAAATAGTTCATTTTATTCTATGTAACTTCCACCTCCCCCAAAATTATGGCTCATAGTGACAAGCTATGCTTGTTGCCTAATACTTCTTCAGTGGGAAGATGATTCAGGGATGTTCAGTGACTCAGCTTGATAAGGTGTTTCAGGACTATTTCTAATATGCCATTTTCAGTGATATTCTTGATATTCACTAGTCTGCATAGTTCAAATTGGTCGAACATCATCACTTTTCTGACCTAGCCTTCAGAAAGAGGAAAATAAAAGAAGTGAAGGTGAACGCTTTCTTCTTTAAAGGACATAATCAAGGTGTTTGCACGCACACATCACTGCAGCTTACATGTCACTGACAGGGACTTGGTCATACAGACTTGGTCATACTAACTGCAAGGCAGACTAAGTAAAATAATATGCATTAGGCATCCCTGTACCCCTGTGAAATTCAGGAGATTTTATTACCAAAAGGATGGAGAGAATGGATAATGGAAAACAATCAGCAGCTGCTGCTGCAGATATGACTAATAAATATTTTGCTAAAAAGTAGAAGCTATATTCAGTTTAGAAAATAACAGGTCATCAAAAGTTATATATCCCTCAAATTTTATTTAGAAAATCATATTTATAGGGTAAGATTTCTTGTCAAGGCCGTGACACACATCAAAACTACTTCTAACCAGTGTAGTATTATAACAGTAAAAATTCCCTATTTCTCCCATACAGAGAAAAAGGCCAAAGTTACATCTGTTGGCTAAAATAAAAGGTATGACATATTTTCTAGATACTTTTATTAGAATAAAATATATCAGAATCTAATGGTCAGAAATAATATTTTAATATTATAATAAGACTGCATGAAGAATGTGATTGCTGTTTTTCCTCAGTGACTCTCCAAAACTACCCAGAACCACTTTATTTCCATATTCAGGTTGACAAGAATAAGAGACAAGCCATTAGAGTCCTTAATGCCCAGACTTGATTTACAAGGTACAAATGCTATGGATTTAGAATGAACCTCCTTTTCTTATTTCAAATTAAATTACTAATATAATACAATCCTGATATTTGTTCACTCCAGGCTTCTGGTTTTTCATTTCTATATTTGAAGTTGAAAAATGTGTAAAAATAATAGTAGTAATAAAAACAAAGGAATCCAGTCTTAGGAGTAAAACGCAAGTTTGGATTTAGCCTTGACTTCAAGGCCTTTGATTGACATTTCCATTGCTAGAGTCAACCCAAGTTATTTAAAGATCCTACCAAATTTCATTTTACCTTATCTGCAGGTTATCATTCTTCCAAGAATCATCTCATCCTGGCAGGATCTTGATTTAAGGTTTTAAAACTCAGCATGGCTCGAAAAGCTTTTGCAAGGTCTCAACACTGTGGGTTTGTTTGATAACACAAAACCTGAAGAAGGAATGCCATCCTGTGCAAGATCTCAGCAGTAGTTAGATATGCCACATTCTGAATACTTACTCACAATCAGGATGACTTTGAAGGCTGTCTAGTTCACAGTTTTCTCTTATGGCCCAATTTCAATATTTCTTCCAGGTATACACTTCTGACAAAATTTGGTTTCTATTCAATTTACTCATCTCAGAAAAGACTTGTCAGAAAAGTCATTAGTGTCAGAGTACCCTCTAAAGTTACATTTTCTTTATCACATTGCTCCCAATCAGATAAGTTTTTCTTCTGTGGAAAGTGGTAGTTTTTAGTCTGATAAAAAGTATATCATGTATAAACATCTAAAGGTATGCAATTTGGTCATCATCAATTCAGAAAGCTCAGTGGAGTATAGCATTGAGAATATTCATGTGGAAATTATATGTGTGCTGATGTTTATAGACAACCTAATTTCTTGTATGCATGTGGATATGCCACTTACCTGTTTTTACAATAATATTGTATGATGCATCTGTGCAAATGGTTCTCATTTACTTTCAGGATAGGTAATCTTGTATTTTAAGCTATCTGTAATTCACATCCATAATAAAAGTTGAAAATATTTCACGAAAATTTTGTCAATATTTCATATAACACAAAGAAAAGTTAATTATATACACTTACATATGTAGATTAGAGAGTCAATAATTCACCATACATTTTCCCTGTTCATCATGTGCAACATAGCATGGTAAATAAGAGCATACATTTGGAAACAGATTGAGCATGACTCCAAACCAGATCCAACATTTATAAGCAGTTGAATTTTGAGTTGGGTTTATAAGCACTCTGGACTTCAGCTTCTTCATCTAATAATTCAAGATAATAAAATGTACCTCATAAGATTACTGTGCAGATTAAATAAATTACCATTTATGTAAAACCACATAGCACTTAAAGGGTGTTCAAAAATGCCGGTATTTTTATATTTCTGATAAAGTGTGGTATTTGTGGACTCTGTAAGATAGTAGTGACATTTGAAAATCATAGGTGTTAATCAGTGGTGGATGGGCAATAAGTTATTTGATACGAATATTTTAAAATGTTCTAAAGGTGAAAAGTTTTTTGTCTATACAAACATTTAAAATTATAATCTATAATAATAACAATTTTATCCAATCTCATTTAAAAATGCTTGTATGAATAGCAGAGAAAGCAAGGGGAAGAGAGTGGTACTTGGGCTTGTGTTGTGCTCAAGAAAAGCAGTTGTAAGTGACTCGGCTAATGAGGACTGGGAGGAGGAATTAGCATAAGAACCAGTTGGTCAAGTACAGGAGGAGAATTCCTTTCCACTGAGACGGGAAGGAAAGAAGTAAGACTGGACATGTCTGCTGATACATAAATACCACAAGAATAGGAAACTTTCTGCCAAGATGGAGGCATAGATACATACATTATGCCTCTTTTCACAACCAAAAGAAGGACAACGACAAAGTTAAAAACAAATATCAACCAGAACTGCCAGAAAATTGAACTGTATGGAAGTCTGACAACCAAGGAGTTAAAGAAGAAACATTCACCAAGACTGGTAGGAGGGGCAGAGATGGGCAGCTGGTGTGGTGAGGATGTGTGGAAAGGCAGCAGCTAGCAGACTGAGTGGTTTCACATTTCATCCGAATAAACCAGGAGGAACAAGTAGGGAGCAAGACAGACTTTCCAACCCAGGGTTCCAGTACAGGGAAATAAAGCCTCAAAGCCTCTGACTGAAAACACCTGTAGGGTTTGTGGTAGTGGGAGAAACTCCCAACCTCACAGGAGAGTTTGCTGGAGAGACCCACAGGGTCCTAGAATATACACAAACACACCCACATGGGAATCAGCTCCAGAAGGGCCCACTTTGCTTGTGGGTAGTGGGGAAAGTGACTGAAGTCTGCCAAGAGCTGAGCAAGCAGCACTGTTACCTTTCAGACCCCTCCCCCAAACACAGTGTCACAACACAGCTATACGGATTGCCCTGTCCTGCCTAATCCCTAAGGCTCCACCCCTTACAACATAAGTGCCCCAAGACAAGTAAATATGGCCCAAATGAAAGAACAAATCAAAACTCCAAAAATAGAACTAAGTGATGAAGAGATAGCCAACCTATCAGATGCAGGGTTCAGAACACTGGTAATCAGGATGCTCACAGAAATAGTTGAGTATGGTTGCAAAATAGAGGAAAAAGAGAAGGCTATGCAAAGTGTAATAAAGAAAAATATACAGGTAACCAACAGTGGACGGAAGAAAACTGGGACTCAAATCAATGATTTGGAGCAGAAGGAAGAAACAAACATTCAACCAAAACAGAATGAAAAAAATAAGAATTCACAAAAATGAGGAGAGGCTTAGGAACCTCCAGGACACATTTACATGTTGCAGTATCCAAATCACAGGGGTGTCAGAAGGAGAAGAGGAAGAGAAGAAATTGAAAATTTTTTGAAAAACTAAGGGAGAACTTCCCCAATCTGGTGAAGGGAGTAGACTTCCAGGAAGTCCAGGATGCTCAGAGAGTCCCAAAGAAGTTGGACCCAAGGAGTCCATCTTGCTTGGGACTCTATGATTTCTGGACTTGTATGTCTCATTTCCTTCACCAAATAGAGAGGGTTTTTTTACTTATTTTCAAATAAGTTTTCAATTTCTTGCTCTTCCTGTTCTCCTGGCATCCCTAAGATTTGGATGTTGGTACATTTGGAGATGACCAGAAGCACCTTATACTGTCCTTTTTTTTTTAACTCTTTTTTCTTCTGTCCTAGTTAAATTTTTATCTCTTCCTTATGATCCAAAACATTGATTAGAATCCTGGTTTCATTCCCTCTTCTGTTGGTTCACTGTAAATTTTTCTTTTTTTCACTTAGTCTAACCTTCATTTCTTCCTTGGTCTTCTTTATTTTGTTGCTGTACTCAATGAATTCTTTGAGCATCTGGATTACCATTGTTTTGAACTCTGCATCTGATAGGTTGGTTCTCTGTTTCATTTAGTTCTTTTTCTGTGGTTTTGTTCTGTTTTTTTTTCATTGGGTCATATTTCTTTGTCTCCTCAATTTGGTGGCTTCCCTGTGTTTGCCTCTGTGCATTAGGTCCAGATGCTTTGACTCCCTGTCTTAGTAGCATGGCCTATTGAAATTGTGTGGGGTGGAGCCTTAGGTAATCACCAGGGTAGGGCAAGTACTTCATCACATTGTGGGTCTGTGTGTGGGGAGGGCTCAGCGAAGGGAAAATGCCACTGCTTGGCCTCTGGAGGTTTGTCTGGCACTCACTCTGTGTGACTGGCACCCTTCCAGCTGTTGTCTGGTGCTGAATACCAAGAGTGGGGAGAGTTTGTGTATGTTCTAAGACTGTGTGGGCCCTTTAATCAGAGTTTCCTGAAAATCTGATGTTTCTTCCACTGCCCCACTGGTTTTTACAGCCAGAAATTATGGTGATTTATCTACCTACAGCTGAAACCCTGGGTTATGCAGTATGGCTGGGGACTGGGATCACTAGCTCCCAAGGTATCCCTCCTGATTTTTGTCCACCATATGTGAATGTGGGACTGCCATTGCACTGCCACCAACTCTCTGCACCACACCATGTCTCCACACCTTTCCACCCATTTCCACATCTGCACCCCTCCTACCCATCTGGATTAATGTGGCTTCTTTAAATCCTTGGTTGTTGGACTTCCATACAGCTCAATTTTCTGACAGTTCTGGGTGTTATTTGTTTTGAGGTGTAGTTGTATTTCTTTCTGTGGTTGTATGAGGAAGAGAAATGCATTTACCTATGCCTCTATCTTGACTGGGCTGGATTAATCTTTATTATTTACCCTCAATCTAGTTAGTAAGTACTTTTACCCTTGAAACCAGCTGAATTTTACTTAATCTAGGAAGATAAACATTAAATATTATTGTGCTTTATCCTTCTGTTCTAAACCTTTTTCTCTTAGCATTATACAATTTCTTCCTGGATTATTTCAACTACTTCTCATATCTTCAGTTATTGATGGTTCCAAAACTGGGGGATATGACCCCTTGTTCCAATCACACACAAGCATTCAATGGCAACTTATATATAAAACAGCAGCCCAATTTCAATATGTTCGACAATGAAATTTTATTCTCCTTTGAAATGTTTATTATCCAAGATCTTCTGTGTTTGAAAAATATATATAACTATTTACAAAAGAAAGAAACCTGGAACTCATCCTTGACCTTTCCTTCTCCCTCATGCTCAGTATGGTCCACCAAGGCACGGGACCCAGCCGTCACATTGCATTGCCTGTGTTTACATCTTTCCCAATGCCATGATCACCAATGTTACTGCTAACACTGTCAAATGTTGGCATTTATAGTGATTGCTGCCAATGTCATGACCCAACCATGCTGCTAACACCATCAACACAATGCTGCCAATGCTTATGTCTCACAGCAGTTGTAAAGCTCTTCTAACTGCCACTTTTAGTTTATGTTTCAGCCTCTGAGCCTGAAAATTTGTATGGGAGATAATGAGAGTGAGCTGTGTAGTAATCTCAGGGAGACAAACCATGCTCAGCCTCGTTCCCCTCTTAGGTGTTCAGTTCTTCAACCAGCCTCCCCCTGCTTGACTATATTTCCTCTAGGATAAATATTTATTTTTCTAGGCAGTTTCTGATTCTCCATGTGAACATACCCTTGGTTGCTCTTCACCAGTCCTCCAAATTATGCCCCAGCACATGTGGATCTGACAGTAAATGCACCCGAGGCTCATGCAGTGGCCACTGCACACAGATTGAGGGCTCAGTCCCACAAGACTGCCCTCACTTCATATGTTAACTTCAGGTCCCCAGTGGTAACCTAAACTCTGAGGAAGTGGCTATAAGTTATGGATTTCCACAACCCCAGCTTCAGGTTTGATAATTTCTTATATTGACTCACAGAACTAAGGAAAACATTTTGCTTACATTTACTGATTTATTATAAGGGTCTATAACTCAGGCATGGTCAATGGAAGAGATATATAGGTTATGGTATGGAGCAGGCATGTGTGAAACTTGCATATTTTCTCTGGGCACATCACTCTCCCAGCATTTTCTAAACCTGAAAGTTTATAGAATCTTATTGTTCAAAAAGTATTTTTAGACTATAATCCCCACCTCCACTTTCCCCTTCTTGGAGGTCAGTAGCTGGAGCTGAAAGTTCTAATCCTCTAATCACTCATTCTTTCTACTGAAGAGACATATCCTATGTCTTCACCTCATTAGCATAAACCCAAGTGTGATCAAAAGGGGTTTCTTATGAATAACAGAATATACTCCTCTTGCTCAGGAAATTCTAAGGGATCTGTGCCTGGAACTGGGGACAAAATCCAAATATATATTTTTATTATACCATATCCATCCTGTTCCTCTAATGAGCATGGTAGAAAATAACTTGATACCATATCAAATTATATGATATGATACATGATAATTAAACTATGTGATATAACCAATAAAGATCATCTATAAAAGAATCCTAAACCAAGTAAAATATAATTAAAGTGAGAAGATACAGTCATTTGAGTCAAAAATGGCACATCCCTCTCTTTCTGTTTTCTTTGATTTACTTTAAAAAAGATACATAGTTCCCATAATATATCATCTATGTCTCCCAGTGAGGCACAGATAAATTAAATTCACAGACAACAAATGGTTATAATAGCATTTAATTAGATCTGTTTATTTGAGGTTATGTGGTTCTAGCTACATCATGATTACCTGGAGTGCTTGTTAAACATGAAGTTTCCCAGGGACACTGGGATCCAGGAACCTTGGTTTCATTAACATCCTTGGTAATCTGATGCACACAAAGTTTAAAAGCAACCAACTGAAGGAATTGCTAATAACAATATAGATTTTATGCTGGATAAACTGGTACAGATCTAATTAAATTACATTGAAATAAATTTAAACTAGCATTGAATAAATATAAAATGTAACTGAGAGTCAAGAAGAATTTTGCTTGGTCATCTTGTTGCCTTGGTATTTGCCTCTGTCCAATGTCATGGTTGCTCTTTCCCTTGAATCAAGATTTCGCTTTATGTGCCTGCTAAAACTTTAATGACTTTAATAAATTCCTAGAAATATTAGAGATGTTAGTCAAATGTTTAACTCAACTCTTGGTTAAAATTGCATGATGCCATCCAGATGAGATAAATGGATTATTTATATTTAAGTATGTAACAAATACAAGATACTGAGAAGAAGTACTTTACTAATAACTATCACCTTTGTTTTTTAAGAAAATTCTTTACTCTACAATATAGAATAGTAGTTTTCTTTTTCTATGAAAGAAAACTATTTCATACAACCTTAACCGACCTTCATTCCACATAGTATTCTCTCTCTTCACTGAGGCATCTTGGTCTTAGCATCAGCTTTTACACTTTAAAAAGCTTAAATTAAAAAAACAAACAAACAGAAAACTCCTTCCTTGCTGGAATAGAAAGCACATACCTTTCTCACACATAGAAAGCATATATTTTACATATTCAAAAAAAGGAACCAGTCCTGGTAAGCAAATCTTTTGCTTTGTTGGATATCAGTGTATGTTCTAATGAGCTCAGTCTCCTGGGTAGCATTGTAATGGTTTTCCCAGACACCCCTGGGGACCATGGGTTTTGTTTTAAAGATTTTATTTATTTACTTTTAGAGAGAGGGAAAAGGAAGGAGAAAAAGAGGGTGAGACATCAATATGCAAGAGATACATGGATTTGTTTCCTCTTGCACGTCCCCAACTGGGGACCTGGCCTACAACTCAGGCATGTACCCTGACCGGGAACTGAACCAGTAACCTCAGGTTTGCATGCTGGCACTCAATACATTGAGCCACACCAAAACAAGGCTGATGACCATGTTTATGCTAAGTTTTGATATAGTATACAACACTTGTGTAGTAATTAGCATTCAAATGGAGCACTGATTTTCCTTTTACTGAGTTCGTTGTCTATTTCCAGGCTCAGAATCCAATGAGTTAGAGCATGTAATCAAGTTATATTAACAATTCAAATCTTAAAGATACATGATAGAGTATGCCAAAGGATAGCATTATCCATGTCACAGACTTGTTAAACCAACAGAAAGGAGCAAAATAATAAAGAGGACAAACTTGAATGGCAAATAGTCTATCAGTAAATGTGAGAAGCAAGGAAATAAAATCCTGTATAATTCAAAGTGATATGAATAATGGAATGTGTTCATTTTTAGACTTGAAACTTTTCAATGTCTTTAACCACTGTTTATATTGGTTTTAATATAGTCATTGATGAAACTTAAGCAAGAGAACAATAAAGTAAAAATTTAGCATACTTCCTTGATAAATGTATTAGGACATTTTAGAAAATCACCTAATCAGCTTTATGAGGAGCTGGCAATTATTCCAGATCAACCTTAATTATAAGTACTTTACATTCTCTTTAAAACCTGCTAGAGCATCTAAAAACACTGAACATTTTATATGAGAATATTTTGAGTCATTAATCTCCTGCAAAATCTTCTGAGATCCACATACCTTCTTAATTTAATCCTTAGAGAAATACACATCTATTTGTACAATCAATAATAGTCTTTCTTCATCATTACATTTAGAAGATGGAACAATAAAAGTGGAATAATTTGTAATTTAAATCTTTAACAAATAACAGTTATGTAATTCATACATACATTATTGATCTAATTATGGTTTTCCTGTATTTCTGAGTCTATGTCTATACTGAATGTTTAAAAATTAATAAAGCAACAGAGAGCTTGAATAAAAAAATAAAAAACAAAACTGATTTACTAAATATATCTCTCTCAATACTTATAAAATAATAAAAGAATGAACAGCTTGGTGAGAAATAACCTACTGGATTTGCAAAATATTAAAATATTATTATTCACATCTACAAATGAATGGACAAGCAGAAAAAATTAAACTCACGGTATTTTATTTAAAGAAATACTTTTGCTACATTTATGCTCTACACAAATAGCATGAATATATTTTTAACACAATTAACCACATACCCTTAGGCCCACTTTCCTGCTCATGGCTTTAGGCTGGCTAATGTGAAACTTAATTTCTGTTAATCTTCTCAAGGTCAGCAAAGTGTGAAATATACTGTACATTGGATTAACCCTACTTACAGTGGCATTGTTTTGATGTAAAATTTTAGAAAATAATGTGTAATGATTTTCTAATAAAAAATGAAGTAGAAACACTAAGGTTCCATTATCAGGGGTGAAATTATGCTAACATTACAAAAGAGAAGAATGCAGCGTAGGCCAATAGAGACTGCAAATAAGAAGGAGCTGTTAAAATAAATGTAGAAATTACAGGATGACATTATTTAAAGTCACAGTTACAAATTATTTCATTTTAAGCTGGAACTCAAGATGTTTTGAGACTCACCTGAATGCTGCCCTTAACAAAATGTTTATTTTCAGAGCTATCTCATCTAATAGTGTCTAATAATGTAATTGTCTAGGATCAGAAAAGCCAAAATCAGGATTTTCTTCTGTGTGTAGGAATTAACTTTCCCAACTATCTCTAAGCCAGGAAAACATGCACCTTATATTTAGAGGACTCTAAAAACATTTAGGTGGCCTAGTTAGTTACATACCTAGTATAGTTACAACTGATTCTCCTAAAAATCACTAGTGCCACATGTAAACAGGTTTTATATGCACAGTAGGTAATAAAGAAAATGGGTGTGGTATACAATTTGTATTCTAAACACACAAGGTTATTATACTGAAAGAAAATTCTGCAAAACACTTAATGGATTAAACTTGAAAAGGAGTAATGATGTGAAAAAATATATAGGAGAAGAAGCAAATTGCATGCAATAAGGCAGAAAATAAAATTCAGTGAGATTTAGGTTTATACAAACAGAGTTATCTCAAATAAGCTGCCAGTTTGCATTCGTTTCTGGGAACTCATAATAGAGCTATAGAAATACACTAAGGGCTGAATAATCTAATCCTACAAAATTAAAATACATGTGTGTATGCACATGTGTGCATCTGTACCTTTTAGCTACATGATATTTGAAAGCCATATTTTAACCATGTACCAGCATTTAAAAGAAATGAAAAGCAAATAAAATTGAGAAATTCATTTTAAAAAGTGACAGTAGCCTTATTAATCCATGATGAGCTCAATATGGTGAGTAAAATATACAAAAATCTTTGAAATTTAAAGTGCTATGCAAATATAAGGGACTATGAAATATAATACTTTACATGGTAAAGGCAGAAAAATAATGTATTGTGAAAGGAAATTTAGTCTTTTATGTGACTATGAATACCAATTTGTGGAACAAATAAACATGTTATTCTTCTTGTGTGAAGAAAATGGTATGAAACTACTTTTATTATGTTGAGTTATTCATTATGGAAGCTAGTCAAGCTAGAAATAGAAACACGGGTGGAAACAATGTTTTAGTCATATTGAGAATGGCTTTACTTAAAAGGGAAGAACTTGGAGGGGTAAAAGGGAAATTCACAGGTTAAGTGTTCTTTCTGTAAAGCAAATTTTATTTCCTGATTTCAAAAAAGCTTCATATTTCAAGTATATTTTGTAAGAGATATAAATATTTCTCCATAATTTGTAGCATTGCAGTCTAACTTGTCCAGAGAAGATTTTGAATAACACCACAAGAATCTTTGACACTAGACTAGAAAACACATCCAAGAACGTAAGGTAGCTGTCCTGGCCAGTGTGGCTCAATTGGTTGGAGCATCATCTCATAACCAATGACTCGCAGGTTCAATTCATGGTCAGGGCACAGACCTAGGCTGAAGGTTCAACCCCTGGTCTGGGCCTCTACAATCACCAGTATATGAGAGGCATATGTACTGGAGGCAACCAAGTGATGTTTCTCTCTCTTCCTTCCTCTCCTCTAAACCAATAAAAAATGTCCTTGGGTGAGGCTTTAAAAAAAAAGAATGTAAGATAGTATTCTAGATCAACCAGTTGAGTGGAATAATTTTATTAATCAGAATTTTAAAAATAATGTACTACCTCTAGTTAATCGATACTTAGCTATGGCTGTACTTTTATTGTATTCACAATTGTTCAGGTGTTATGAAACAGTTGACACCTTATTTATTTATAAGTATGTAATAATTATGTAATTGTTTAGCTTAATAAGTGACTTAAGCTTTCATATTACTAACTACATGGGATTTTAGTGATCTGCCATGGCAAGACTAATGTATGAATGTGCATTGCATTTTCTCAGGCATGATAGTAACTTTTTAAAAAAGTTATAACTTCTCTTTACCCATTCAAATCCTAATCATCCTTCAAAAATTAGCACCAGATTTCACTTTCTTCATGAAACAATTTAATATGTTTTGTCAATATTGATTTTTCCATTTCTGATCATCAAGATTGCCTTGATTTAAAAATGTTAACACTTATTAATTATTAGAAATACTAGGAGAAAGTCTAGAGTCCAGTTTTGCCATCATATGGTAGAAAAATATGCGCTCAAATAAGACTGGCAAACGAAAAATATTAAAAATAAAAAGAGGCTTTTGATGGCATAAAATTTGTCAAAGGGGATTATAAAGTCAATAGACAAACAAATTTAGGGGGATAATTTACAATGCAATGACACAAGATTAATAGCTACAAAATAGAAAGAGCTTAGTAGGTCATGGGTGACTAAATCTAAATGTCAATAAATGTATGAAAAGATATAAAACTCATTTAGAGTTGATGATACACTAATTAACTAATACAGTGAATGGCTACATTTCTGTATTTCCCTAATTTGACTCATTTTCTTCATAGCATTTAACATCATCTGACATATATTTGCTGTTTTACCTGTTAATTATTTTTGTCTCCTTACAGAACATAAGCTCCATTAAAACACACCTTATGTCTTTTGTTCACTGCTTTAATATAACACTTAAAGCACTGTGTGATATACAGAAGGACAGAGGAAATATGAATATATAGGTATTACTATATTCCAACCCACAGGTAAAATTGAAAAAAATAACTATATATATAATTATTTTTTCTAGCAATGTGAAGACTATCACTTCCCCCACATTCTAGTCAGCAATATATATGTGTGTGTGCATATATGTATACACATGTACACACATATGTATACATATCTGTATATGTATATACACACATACATATATGCACATATATATTGCTGGCTAGAATGTGGGGGAAGTGATAGTCTTCACATTGCTAAAAAATATGTGAATTACTACAGTCATTTTGGGAAGCAATTATGTAATAGCTGCTTCAATAGACACAACAATCTCACTCTTGGATTTCAGTCCTAGAGAAACGAAATACTGGTATATATCAGGTTAGTGTTTAATGCAGTACTATTGATAAGTACAAAATGCAGAAAGAAAAAAGATGAATGGTCATTGATATGGAAAAGATGGAGTAAATTTCTGTACATTGATATTATGGGACTTTATGCAGACAAACACAAACAAGGAATCAAAGCTCTACTAGCTGAGTTGGAATAATTTCCACTAGAGCTGAGTAGGGACAAAAAGGCACAAAAGCACAACTATGTCATCCTTTTTAAAATAATAAACTGTATTTGTACCTACACGCATGTGTGTATGATTACATGAGCATGGGAGAAATGCAACATCAACAATAGTCTCTTAACATGGCTAATGTGTATGGATATTGATTTGGGAAAGAAGGAAGGACTGAATAAGAGAGTGGCAGGCAAAATAAGAAAAGATTTCTAAAAGAATATGAGCAAAAGGTAAAAGGACTCATGGACAACAGTGTGCTGATTGCTGGAGGGAGGAGGGTATAAGGGGACTAAAGGGTAATGAAAAAAACACAGTAAAGATTAAATAAACAAAAAATAAGAAAAAAGAATATGAAGCAGCATTGATTCATTCAGTTGTTGTATTTATATTAAATTATGTATGTAAATATATGTCAGTATGAATGTCTAAATGTAAAACAATCTTAAGAGACAGATGATCAGTATATGGGATTTGGAAGAAAAAAATGTTAAAAACAGTGTCAGAGGTGAAGTTCAGAGAAGCAAACACACTCAGAACTTTGCCATGGTCTATTATCTCTCATCAACAATCTGGTTTCACATTGGAGCTGTCATCCACTCTCCATTTTTTTTACTACCATTGTTTTACACTGGTATTCTAAACATGGTGTTTCCATTTCCACTCATCCAGCATCCTGCAAACTCCTTTGCAAACTTAGAATTCCACAAATTTGCTGCCTCAGAGGCCCTCATCCAACATGTCCACCTGCATCCTCCCCACAGTGAAACTTGTATCTTGCATGATTTCTGACATTTTTTCTCTCAATCCACTTATTCTCAGTCATATTTTCTAGTTTGTCTTCATCTTTGCACCTTACCTAGTTGTGTATAATCAAAAGAAAATATCTATTTAAAAAAAGGAAAAAATGATACCTATGTGAGGTGATGAATGTGTAAATTAGCTCCCTTATGCTGACTATTTCACAGTACACACATATAGCAAAACACAAAAGTGTACAGTTTATATATAATTTTAGGCATCAATTATACCTCAGAAAAGCTGAAGAAAAAAATCTAGAGACAATAGCTCCAAACTCTAAGAAAAGAGATATAGGTAAAAAGAAATTGAAAAATCAAACAAAACAAAAACAAAAAACACATACATACTTCAAATTACAAGACCAGAAAACATTTTTTCAGGAAAGTTAATTGCATCTCTTTGCTTAGGAATAAGAAATTGGAGGTCTTTTTTAACTAAGAGACTCAAAAAGAAGCTAAAAACTAGTTTGGAAAAAATGCCAATAAAGTAATTTCACTGGCATCTTTGTTTAGAAAAAAAAGGGTTCTGAAAAAGAATATTCTTTGTGGATCAGTAGAAGCAAAACAGATAGTGCTAACTCACTTTGAAATAGAAGTTAATAAAACAAAAAAGAAAATTAAAGAAAACTTTATGGGGACAATAGTAGTTGTTTATGAGATTGAGGTGAGGAGGAAATCAAACTCTTCAACTTCATGTATGTCTAGAATGGTATTACCTTTGTAGTGTCTGTACTATAGAGCACTGTTGTAATTTAACATTTAGCTTATATAAAAAAAATTTTAAGTAACCAGTGCAGTTTCCTCTTTGATATCCAATGAAAATTTCAATATTGTTTGCCTCTAATAAATATTTTAATGTCCAATCAATCTTCTGAATTGGAAACTTGGCTTTATTTTATTCTTAGCCCCAAATATGCCATTTATCACCTCCTTTTTCTAGACCCTCCTCTATTACCCAATTTGAAACATATTATATTTTATCTATTTATCTACAGCTTCAGATAATGCAGAATGAAATCTGATACTTTCACAGTAAGTCAAGGAGTTTGTTCTGAAATTACTCCTAACTACGGCAGAGTAAAAATTTGAAGTTAAAAGTGAAACAAAAGGCAAAGTAGTTTTTTTTTTTATTGAGCACTTCTGTTCCAAACTGTTTGCTTTATACATTATTGGCCAATATGTTTGCATATCTCTTGCGGGGGAAAGTTAAAGCATTTTTTGTAGCACAGATTCTGGTACAGAACTGGGTATGAACAGACATGACTGATTCACGACCAACCATGGAAGCAGATGGGCTAAGAATAGCATTCTATTCCCCCTGGCTGGTGTAGCTCAGTGGATTGAGCGCGGGCTGCGAATCAAAGTATCGCAGGTTCGATTCCCAGTCAGGGCACATGCCTGAGTTGCAGGCCATGGCCCCCAGCAACCGCACATTGATGTTTCTCTCTCTCTCTCTTTCTCCCTCCTTCCCGCTCTAAAAATAAATAAATAAAATCTTAAAAAAAAAAAAAGAAAAACATACTTAAAAAAAAAAAAGAATAGCATTCTATTCCCATACCAGGTGTTTCGATGACTTTATGATGTTCACCAGATGTTTAAATTCCCTGTTATATAACTTTCCAAGAAGACACCTGATCTTCTAACCTCTCCTCAACTCCTATTGTTCAATGAAATCACCCCATGTTTTTATCATTTCTCACTTTCTAAAGGTAATAACTGCTAACCTGACCAAGTAAGTCACACAGTTCTTCAACACAAGTAAATATCAGCAATGCAGACCAGTCATCTGACCCTTCCCTCTGCTAACACACCTTATGGCAAAGTGTTTAAACTTCTTAAGTGATTTGGGTTGAACCTGACTGAGCCCAGCTTCACTGGGGTAGGATATTCTTTCCTCTCAACCTCTACCCCTTGCTAGAGGATCCAAAATGATCGAAGACAGTGAGAGTATTGAAGATGATACACTGCTCCAGACAGCACTCCCAAGCTACAACCAGATTTTGAAGAAGCAGTATGTATAAATATTGGTTTATATAAAAGAAATCCTCTTCATGTGTCAAAATTCTACATTAAAATTTCATGTGAAAAGAAAGATGATTCTGAGGATCTTGTGTGTGTGTCCTACTTTCTTCAATCTTCAGTTTCTCTGGTGTGAGTCAATATCCTCTCCCAAACTGTTTTCTGTTCTCTAATAAGTGGCATTAACTCTGGTGGGGCATAGTTGTGTGAATATATGAACAATATTTTTGAGAGAAAGGCTTCACTATTTCCTTGAGGGAAATGAATGTATTATTAACTTGAGTTAAATATTCCTTTATTATTCATTCTCAAGAGAATTTAAGATCATCATTTTTCCCCATCCATGAGTTCTCTTGGAAACTGGAACTTGCTTAATTGATTTTAATTTTTGAAAATTTCTTCTCAATGCAGTTCAATGACAAGAAATAGACAGTTTACTCTTTCTACATCAACTTTAAAAATTTGGGGTCATTAAAACTATTTTTAGTTGAAGCTTAGAAGTATTGTATATATAGATTTCCTTTTGAAACACGGGGGTCATAAAACCCATCTGTAGCATTATTTTATGCTTTTTCTTCTGTTTCACGAATTCCAAAGAATTAATTAAAAGTTGATACGATTGCCCCCAAAACCAATTATCCCTTTGGTGTAAAATGATGACTACACATTATTGAGTTTTCAAATAAAATGAAAAAAAATTTAGTTGAGCAACAGCATTATCTTAATTTATAAACATTAACACAAGAGATTATCTGATTTGCTTAAACGATTACTTCACACAGTGTTATCAGTATTATCACTTTCTGCCTGTTCAGAAGTCTACCAGAATGCATGAGCAATCTATAATAACTGCACAATCATGCATAATTTCTCTGATATTGAATGGAGTGTTCCAGCTGATGTGTTTCTGAAATTTAGAGACAGCATTTCACCAGACTTATACTGTGTTTCAATTTCTCAGTTGATGAACTTCCCTAACCTATTTGTGTTTTCAATCTTGCAGTGTGGAGGACTGAAGGCTTCAGGGACTTTTGGCCTTTAACCTTTAAATCCGCTTTCTTGTCATTGTATCATGACTGTTCATTTTCTATATACACATTTAATTTTTTTCTTCCACATATATGCACACACACGCAAACTATATGAGATTAATGAAAGTTACAGGCTGTGACTGAAATTACTTGAATAGTAAGGTATTTTTTTCATGCTATCCTAAAAAAGACTCCTTGAAAAATAAAAGCTAGTATTTTGGTGTTCTTTTTTTTTTTTTTTTAAAGATTTTATTTATTTATTTTTAGAGAGGGAAGGGAGGGAGGGAGGGAGAGAAAGAGAGAGAGAGAGAGAGAGAGAGAGAGAGAAAGAAACATCAGTGTGCGGTTGCTGGGGTACATGGCCTGCAAACCAGGCATGTGCCCTGACTGGGAATTGAACCTGCAATGCCTGGTTCGCAGCCCGCGCTCAATCCACTGAGCTACACCAGCCAGGGCGTATTTTGGTGTTCTTATCATGGTAAATAATGTTGTTAAATGCCTAACTTCAATCCTTTCATTTAAAGCTCAGAGATGTTGAGTAACTTAAGTCTACTAGGGAGAGTACATTTTCTGGCCAGAAATTGAATCTAGACAGTGTACTCTGCCCTACTAACTTAACAAACACACTCTGAACCTGAACAGAGCTGGAGGAAAAGATATTAAAAGAAGGACATGAAACATGGCCTTTAAGATCTCCAGGTTCCAAGAATAATGGGAGGTTACTAAACTTAGTTTCTATAATAAATTGAAAATATTTTGGTTCAAAAAAGATTGCTACATTAGTGAATAATTGAAGTAAGCAATCTCATTTTAGAAACAGATTTAATTGTTGATGTTTACCATGTTAGTAATAACTCTGTTATTTAAACTTCAAATTCCTTTTTTACACAGAGGCTTCAGTGACTGGGAGCCAGTTTCCAACATCTCAGTTAAACATTGGTGTCAACAAGAGATTGCTCTCAAATAACATTAATACCTGTTAATACTATGATATTGTTAATATCTTAACAATTGATATTCTAGAAAATACTGCATCTTCACTCTGTGACTATATTACGACTCCCTGAATACTGTCACATAACCTAAGTGATATACTCAGTCTCATCTGTGAATCAACGTGATTGGCCAGCAGAAGTCAAAGTAGCAAGAACATGACCTGTTTAAAGCTCAGTAATAAAAGTGTCTTCTATCTCAAGTCTTTCTATAGTACTATGTATTAGGATATACAATTGCTTAGACATGATTTATCTGGTTAATTCTTGTTTTCCTTTTTAGTTTGTTTTTTTTGTAATTAATGGATAAGATATTGGAAAATTTCTTACTACTTCCATAAGCCATTCCTATAAATTCCTAATACAAGAATAAAATTGCCCCAATATGTCACTGTCACTAAATAGTTACAGTTCTCTATCTACATAGCCATAATTCCAATAAATCTCAAATATGGCAACAGAATGGTACATTTCTATAAGTACATACTTGTCTCCTAAAAAATGGAGAAAACATATCGCCAAGCTTTCTAGTTTGTCATATCCTAAAATTTGTCTATGTATATCTCCATTTTAAACATTATGGGATCTTCTAAATTATTTAGTTGTTTCTGATATGTTCAGCATTTTCTTTCATGAGCCACCTGAGAATTGCATCAGTGTGCTATTTCTGCACACTAATGAAAATGTCAAAGATCAGGCTTAAAAATGTTAAATAAAACTCAGCCAATCAGTCCCCTACTGTTGTTCATTTTGAGGCCAACTTTATTCAAAGACTGTTTTACTCCCTGTTGTTACTTCTTAGCTAAGCCTGTAATTGTCAGTAAACATTATCAAACAGGTTTTCAGATTGACACTGTGAAATAGGTGCTCTTGACTGTGATCAAAAGTAACCATTCAAAAGCAGGATTAAATCAAATATCATTAATGCAGACGGCTAACCAGAGGAGTGCTGCAAATACCAAGCACCGGAACACCCACGCTGACCTCTCAGGCCAGCTCGGATGCTCCAAGGTTTATTCTAGTCTATAGTTCTGTGAAAATCACTAGGAAAAATAACAAAAAATTAAAAATATTTTCCCAATTAAAAGGCTAAGAAATACTTCTCTTAAAATTTTATGAATTTAGGGAATCCCACTGGTAGAAATAACCACTGTTAACATCATATTTTTTTCCTTCCAAATATATTAATAAATTTGATATTTTAACATATATAAAATTTTGTGTTTATATTCTGATATTTTTCACTTACAGTATATTCTATAAACTTTCTCACATCCTTAAAAATTTGCACTCTTATAGTGTCTATATAATTCAGGGTGTTCACAAAGTTGGAAAACTCAGAACAAGTATATTTTAAACAATATGTAAGGTACATATTCAACTAATGCTCAACCTGTTTTCAGTTGTAGTACTTCTAAAATTACAGTGATGGGTTCAATGGTTAATTTGAAAACAGTAGTATAAATATAATAACACAGAGTGTCAAATGTATCTAGAAGTACAGAGGAAACAAAAGTTGTATTTATTGCACAGTTATCAGATTAACAATTATACCCACTGCTTTACATTTAGAAATGCTTCATCTGAAAAGTGTCAGGAAAAGTTATTTGAGTATGTTATTTAAAAATATAACTACAATATTATTTAAAAATAAGTTTATCTTACATTTCTCAGAAGTAGTTTCTTTAGATAAAATCTTAAGTCCACATTTGTATATCACTTTTTGGTATCTCCTCTTTTTAATGATAAAACACATGATCTGCCATTTTATTTTTATAGCAAAAAACAAAAACTGACAAACTTCCGTTACGCCAGCACTGTCTCTCACTGTTTTCTCTCTAAACTCTGTCTGGAATTCAATCCACCAAAATGTAAACTCACACTTCTCAGAATTCTCGTGACTGCTCTCATGTTGATTCTTCCAGTCATAATTTTTATCCTCTTGTCAGAACTGAACTGTAAAAAGGACAGGCAGATACAGTTATCAGAAAGAAAATCTTACCGTCAGATCATCGGACATAAACACTGAACTGAGAGCGAATGCAAAAGACTGTTTACTTTGGCCTTTGAGTCCCTCATCGGACCCTAACAAGGCATCTGTTTTCACTATCACGATAACAACATCACCTTCGCTTTTTGCTGCAGAGGTTTTCTTCTGCTAACCTAGCTAATGTGAGCCAGGGCCCCAGAATGAGGTTAACTCCTCACCCTAGAAATGGGGAGTGCTGAGGAAAACTCCTCCTTGCCGAATTTCATTAAAAAGACAACATTCAGCAGACACTCAACCCAGCCATGAGTAAGAATATGCAGTTAATTAAGACTTGCTTTTTGGCCCTCAAGAAACTCACAATGTGATGTAAAATACAGATAAGCAGGTCCCTATTACAGAATAACCAATGATAGCAAATGAACAAGTAACACAGTGGATGAGCCTAAATCAGGCTGTGAGGTAAGAATTGAGTTCCAGGAAATGTCCTTTTAGCAGTTAGAAATTAGTAAGACAAATATATGTCTTTGTGTCTGCATTTATATAAGTGTGGGTGTGTGTGTTTTGTGTACATAAATGTATGGTTTGACATAGAACATTCCAGGAAGAATAGAGGTGAATTTAGGAAAACAAAAGGACTCATTATTTTGAGTAAATGAGGTGCTAGGGGAGGGGCAGAAGATAAAGGAGATAGAAGAAAAAACTTCAAACCTTCCCTTAAGTTGTTTATGTAACAGTGCTAAGGAGAAATTTAGCAGTTTTTAAAAGGAATACTATATGATTAAATGTACATTTTGGCCACAATGTGAAAGATACACAAAGTGAGTATCCTGGAGGCTGTAGACAATTCAGTGGGTTTTGACATATTAAGATTTTCCTGGTGGCAGCTGAGAGCAAGGCTGGTTAAGAGAGGAATTTAAGATTTTGAATCCTCATTTGTACATCCTACATCCTGAATACCAGAAAGTCGGAGAGTTAGGTAACCATGCTTTTGCTCGAGGAGTACATTTACTGTGTAGTGAACTTGAATGAAACCACCCTGTTTTGCTATCTTCACACTGAATCAGTGATTACATTGATACACTTACTCCTTATGGAAATTCTTTCCAGGATGATTTTTGAGAAAGAGAAATCATAAAGAACAGTGAAGAGAAAGTCACAGAAAGAGAAGCTGAACTATGTGTATATTGGTGGTGGTCGTGGGAGGGAGCAGCAGTTCCATCATTTTACCCTGGTGTTGCTGGGGGCAGGAAGGCTACTCACACTGAGCTACTCTCTCTTTCAGGGTCATTATAGTTCTGTGGACAACCTGAGGCTGGGAGCTTGTCCCTTGTTCATTTGCTGCAGGGAGAGCTCTTGCTAGAGAGCAGAGGCAATTCTTGCATAGAAAAAAATGCAACTATCTTTTTCAAAGTACACTGCTCCCCAAACAGTTTCTGTCAGTAGGAAAACAAATACCTATCCTAGAGAAGCAGGCCCCGGAGCTCCTGGTTACATTGACATATTGATGCTGAAGTCAGATGGCCAAAAGAGGTGCTATGCGTACCACAGTTGTGATGCAGGGAGTCTTTACAAGAAAGCACCCCAGGCAGGGCATCTTGAGGAGAAGCAACATGAGAAGCCAGGCCAACATGAAGAGGCTGTAGAGTTAGGGAGAGTCTTGTCTTAGCGGAAGATAGCATGACACAATCCAGGGAAGCCAGAGAATGCACTGAAGTTCAAAGTCAGAGAATTTGAGTGTCTAGAGAAATGACCTGATTAGAAGAGATAGCAAGGGAGGATTTTTTTTTTTTTTATAGGGAGCAGGAAGCCAACAAAACCATGAAAAGTTCCAAAGAAAACACCCAGGATGAAGTTGAAAAGTTACTCAGTGTTCAATTTGCTCTATGTAGCTGGGTGTTTGGCGTGATAAATAGGAAATCCACAGATGGATGACTGATTTTTTCTCCATATTCATCTCAGTGTGAATTGTGATGCAAACAAGATTGAAATTTGTGAAAAAAAATTAGCCAGTAGTTTATTCTTGATACTAAAAGAAATTTACTAACAAAAATATTTACATTCTCTCATCCAGATGCTAAATTATCCTATACATTGATCAGACCTCCCCTTGTCTCTTTTGAACACTAGGAAGAAACAATCAGCCTAACTCATGGGAACCTTACACACTTCTGGAGAGCTGTAGAAATAACTTTAAAAATTAATGCACCAGCATATACTTGAAAAAACAGGATGTAGCATGGTTAGATCTGAATAAAAGGTTAAAACTAACATTGTTAAGCATAGTCTACACAAAGCCACAGAGCTCAGGAGTAGAAATGTTTAAAAAAATTCCCGAGTTGGGATACTCAGGATGGGTTCCATCAGATTTGCTTTCTCCAAGAACCTTAAGCCCTGGACACAATCATAGGACAAAAACAGCATTTTTATGGAGGTTCCCAATTCCCTAACACTCCTCTGTTCCACAGTCACAGTGTAAGGTCATGAATCCAAAAGGAAAATAATAATACACAAGCACATTGTCAAGAACTCACAATGATCTGGCTATTGCTCCTGCCATGTCTTGTCACAGCTCGTCCCAGCTCAACTCTTAGGAAGGGAGTTCAGAAAGACAGAGCAACCCACAAAACCTTTTTGTTCATTTTATTTGCTCAGACCTTTATATACGTATGTATGTACACACACACTGAGCTTTGAACTCCAAAGGAGAATACAGCTCTACTGCTATTAATCTCTCCTAAATCAAAAAATTTTCAAGCATTTCATTCATTCTTCCAATTAAAATTTTGTCTTATTCTCTCAGTAATGTACTTGTTTCTTTCCTGATTCCTCAAGAGTATTTTTTAAATGAAGGTTATTGTGATTACAGTAAGAGATAGCAAACTTTCTTCTATTTCAGACTTATTTATCCTACTCAGAGCCATTTCTAGGCTATCATCCAAAATAGCCTCTAACCACCTAAGCTGTTCAATGAAGTGTATCAGAAAGCAATCCTTGAAATAGCTCTCGAAATATGTTCTTGTCCTTCATTTGAACAGAGTTGCATGCCAATCAACAGCAAAGCAATTAAAATCCTGCCAGGATCAAAGAACATGCCTCACTACAGCCTTGCCAATCTATAAAAACATTTCCTCGTCTCCTTTTGTTAAGGCCCTGGTGACCTACTCTGCAGAAATATCCAAGAATGTACTTACACTCTTCATAATTTTTCATCTGTTTCCAAATATATGTCAACAAATTTCTTGTACATGCTGTGAGTTTCCAGTTTTCACCACCTTAGGTTTTTCTGTTTGATATTTCCTCATCTTTTGGTAAAGCACCTGTCTTACCTTCAATATTCCACCTTTCATCAGGGATGTGCATACATTCAACTTCAATGTTTTCATTGAGGCTACACTGCTTAAGGATTTGTCACGTACACCTAGCTATTGTGTATATCCATTTTATTTATATGTCCTCCCACTGCTAATAAGATAATCTTTTTGCAGATTTTTCTGATGCAATCTATTCAATCCAAGTACACTCTGATATTAGCTTCTCTGAGTTAATCAGAGAATACATAGCTGTGGGAGGTAAGCAGTCTCTTTCTGGTTTATTCTGCCATCTCATCGATAATGGAAAGAACCAGCTAAGCAATTTTCCATACTCTCTCCTAATCCTGTTGTTCCCCTTGAGTGCATTTGAGATGCAACTTACACAATTTCAATCAAGAATTTTGAAGTTTTTGGGGTGCTCAGAGCACAGCTGTGTGACAGAACATGGAAAGGCAGACCAAACAATTTCTGTGAATCCAAAACTGTCTGTAAATATGAAAAGACATGGAGAATTCTACAATTAATGTGAATAATGTAAGCATAAAGTATATTGGCTGAACATCCTAGGTAATTGAGTCGAGCCTATGTTTTGGTTTAAGTGATAAGAATGATTGCTTATATTTAACATTTTACTTTCTGTATAATTAAACACTGCTTTGTAGAACATTTCTCACAATTTCTAGGGCCTGGTAAACTCTACTTTAGAACCCTTTGCAACACAGATGTTTGTCTAACACCATGCCAGTGTTATGTTAGACTCCTAATGTATTTCTAATCACTGCTGCTCAACTTTATTATCCATCCATTTATTTAAAATGTGGCCCTGATTAGTTACAAATTTAATTAAATATGATACCACTAAGTGTTTTTAATTCTTGAATATTTCCATCAGATGAGCCATAGTATTATTGAACTTTAAGAAAAAGTAAACTTCCTTAGGAATTTTTTAAAATAAAACCCCTTTTGTTTGTGAACTTAATTGTAATTCTGCAAGTCTCATACACTATGCCTCTTGGCTTGTCAATACTTGTTTTTGTGTATATAGGTGACACTCAGCCTTATTAAGTCTTCTTTCTTCCCCACATCTAACCTGTGCCTGGTTGTCATCCTGTTACTCTGCTTTTCCCTTGGAATTACAACTGGGAAGAAAATTTGATCCATCTAATCCAGCAGTTTGCCAACGAAAGTGGCATTGGCCCACACGGAGGCATTTGGACTTGTGTGTGGGGAAGAGGGAAGTTGGGGGGTGGAAAGCATGACCTTTTGGGGCTCAAATTCTCTGTGAAGACAGACATTCATTGGACAGAATCACACATCTATAAAAGCTTTCTCTCTAATTATTAAGGTACTTTTGTTTTAAATGTGAAAAAGTAAGAAAATGTAAACAACTACAGGTTGGAATATTGGGAATTCAGGCTTTATGTTTAATCTCTTCACTTTTCTCTGTGGACATAGTCTCAAATATAGAAGTGCCAGACTCTAATATTTTATTCTCCTCCACTTGTCCCTCAAATAGTTTCTTCTTAGAAGGTCAAGACTTTAAGAATTACATTTCTCCAGAGAAGTTCCTTTGTCAAATCCACACTGAACTGTGACACTAGAAGTTCTCCACAGCTGCTGTCATTTCTTTAGAGGCTAAAAGTAGTGGTATTGTGTCACTGACGACCCTTTCATGTCTGCTGGTTCTTCTGAACTCATCCACTGCCTCACTGAATAAGTGCCATAGCCAACAGTACTCACGATTTTTAGAAAAGCTTGACTTCCTTTTTAAAAGGGGCTATAATATAGCACATCTAGTATACTTTACTTTTTGTTAAAATTTTCATGGTCTCCTATGTATTATCAATCTTTTAAAATTCTATTTTGATATAAAAAAATGGAACAAACATGGTTGATGTGTTTGTTTTTAATCTTCACTGGTAGCTCAGTTGATTAAAGCATTATCCTTATATACCAAGGTTGTGGGTTCTGCCCTGGTCAGGGAACATACAGTAATCAATCAAATGAATTCATAAATAAGTGGAACAACAGATTGATGTTTCTCTCTCCTCTCTCTCTCAAATCAAAGACATAAAAATTTTAAAAAAACATGGAATTTATAAACATTTTTGTGTTTCATAAATTTCTTTTAAGATTGGTCTTTGGCCCTGACCAGCATGGCTCAATCGGTTGCACATTGTCCCATAAACCAAAAGGTCATGAGTTCGATTTCTGGTCACAGCACATGCCTAGGTTGTGGGTTCAGTCCCAGTCAGGGTGCAAGAGTCAACCGATCTATATTTCTCTCTCTCTGCCTCTCTGTCTCTCTCCCCCACCCCTTCCCTTCTCTAAAATTAATAAGGATGTCCCTGAGTGAGGATTAAAACAAAAGATTTGTCTTTACTTTTAAATATGAGTTAATTAAAAAGTAATAATAACATTATACTATAGTATGAGATATTAACAAGTGAATTTTAGCCTTTAAATGAGTGTTCAGATTCCACTCACAGAACAAAACATATTCTATGACAACAGCAATGATTAACAATCAGGTACTTAAATCTCTAATATGTAAAACATCAGAAATTTATAAAATTTCTCTACATAATAATACTCTAAATGATAACTTCTTAAGATTTTTTTAAACAAGTAATTATATGCTTAACATACAAAATAAATGGTCCTATGGTGGAGTCTATTGTTCCCACTTTTTTTTATTCATCTAGTCAACAAAGTATAAAGCAACCACTAGATGCCTCTAATGTTTCTCTGGAGGTGATATATGAACAGAAACCTTAACACCGAGGGAGACAGCTGTGTGGAGATATGATTATTATAGTCCTCACTATAGGAGGACTATAGTAAGGACTATAGGACTATAGTTACTACAGAACTATAATAATCAGAGGAAGCATCTAATGAAAAGTCCATAAGGCAGAAAGGAGTCAGCAAGTTTGAGGAACGGAAAGAAAAGTATAGTAGAAGCATAATATTTCAGGAAAAAAATACAGAAAAGAGGTCAGAGTATAAGCCTTGTGGCAAAAGTAAGGAGTTTAAGAGGAATGACACAATCTTAAATCTAAGTAGAACATAGGGATACAACTCTGGCAGCAATATCGATCTAAGTGCATTTACATATGCTTTGACCTAGTAATATCTACCTCTGGGAATACCAGCACACATGTGAATGAAGTTTAAACAAGGTTATTTATCACAATATATTAGCAAAAGATTGAACTTAACTAGAATATTCATCAACGAGGACCTGGTCAAATAAATTAAGGTGTACCATACAGTTAAGTATTATATAGCTAATAAAAAGTATACAAAAGTCTCTATCATTGGCATATAAATAGTTCTAAGACACAATGCTAAGATACCCTTCTTGAAATTTTCCATTTGGAAATAACCTGTGTATACAATGTATACATAAGTAAAAAAAAAAAAAAGCAAAATGCAAGCTGTGTGATAGTACTGTGCTATTTATATAAAAAGAAAAGTTAAAATGTATGCATTTTCTATTGCTATCATGCAAATTACCACATGCTCAGTAGCTTAGAGCAATATTAATTTATTATTTCATGATTTCTCTAAATTAGAAACCTGTGCTGTCTTTGTTGGTTACACTTGTTCGAGTCCCACAAGGATGAAATGAATATGTTGGCCATTCGAGCCTCTTCTCTGGAGATTGTAGGGGCAAATACACTTCAAGCTCATTCACACTGTTGTCAAAATTTAGCTCCCTGTGATTATAGAACTGAGGTCCATGTTTCTTTACTAGCTTTTGGCTAGGAGCTGTTTTCAGCTCTAAAGACCTCACACATTCCCAGGCTTAGGGACAATTTTTAATCTTCAAACTAGTGATGGCTCACCAAGTCCCTTATACTCTTCAAATATCTGATTCCCTCCTCCTCTTCCTTTTCTGTGATTCATTTTTCTGTTATTTTCTTCTGCATTTGAAGGGCTTCATGAGCTTGTGTCCAGATGGTCAAAGATAATTTCCCTGTTTTAAGGTTAACTGATTAGTAACCTTAATCATATTTGTTAAGTTCCCACAGTGGTACCTAGTTTATGGTTTGTTTAAGTAAGCAGGGAACAGGAATCTTGGTGGGACATCTTTAGAATTCTGCCTGCCACAGGTATAGTCTTAATTGTTTATTATGAGAAAGAAGATTCTAGAGAAATATATGAGTATTTAAAACCAGTGACTGCTTACTTGTATGTGTGTATGCAGTAGTGTGGAGATGGATACAGGGATAGGAAAGAGATCTTTAAAAATATTTTTTTTATCATTTAACCATATAAAAATAAACTAACAGCTTTTTTAAGCATTACAAACTAATAAAATCATATTTAAATCATTTTATTTTGCCAGCAGTAAGTTTACACTGGCAACATTTATATCATACTGAGACATGACACAGTTGTTTCAAGTTTGGTATACTTCTATAACAAATATTATGTTAAGACATAGATTAAATAGTTTTCTCTATTTAAAGTACTGGACATTCTTTCTTATAGCAGATTCTAATATCATTCAACTTAAATTTTGGGTAAACACATCTCTCACATACCAACAGTGGCTCTGTGTTTCTCTTTAGCACAGGCCAACTAAAGTGATAGAATTGAAGACATTTGTGATACAAATTTGCAGATACAAATGTGCAGATACAAGTGTGTCAAGTCATGTGCAGATACAAAGAAGAAAATGATATTGATACAAAATGGTCATATAAATAACTCAGCTATGTTTACATAATCTTGTCTAGAATATATAAAAATTAAACCAGAAAAATAAAAATTTATAGAGAACTCTCACATCCCAAAGATATATCCAAAACCCTGAGAAGTTAATGAACTCTACTTTATGGAACATTTACTAAAATGACACTGAAGAGAAAACATATACACTTAGAAACATTGCTAAGAACTTCTCATGGTCAAATAAATGAGCATCTTCCGCCATTCTGCTTTCTTGCATCATGTGATATTCTGCCCCTACCCCTCTTCCTGAAACCTTCCACTAGGAAATAATCTTCTTGAGGCCTCTTACAACTTGCTAAGTTCACAGAGAATGCATGGCCCTGATTGCTCTTTCCAGGGCCTTTCCTTAGGTTTTTGTGTGCAGCCTAGACCCTTAAGGGATGAGGTAACATCTCCCTAGGACAAAAACCAAACCAAAACAAAACAAAAAGACAGGCTTGTCTAGCAGCTACTATAAAGAGGTAAGATTCTCCAATCGGTTGTCCCTATCCTGAAACGCAGCCCACTGTGTGTGCAGACATTCGTCTAAGCCCGCTTGCATCATCCTGTGGGAACCAGAGAGGAGAGAACCAGCACTACCATGCAGACAATCTGGCTACTGCTTTTCATGTGAATAATAAAGCCTTGCATCTCTGACCCAGGAGTCTTGTATCTTCTGTCAGCATCCAGAAAATAGTGGGTAGCTAGCTTGCTTGCTTGCAAGTAAGGTAAAAACTGTCGTATCCTCCACAGTTCTGGGCACTCTCTCAGTGCACCCTATGAAGATGATGTCTCATTTTTGTCTCCCTGATTGTTCTTCCCCTTCCTCATTCAGCTAATCTTCCTCGGCCATTTCTGAAATGTTAATGCTACAGTATAGGGCTCTGTCCATGGTCCTGTTTTACCTTTATGCCATGATTTTGTTTTTTGTGGTCCTCCCTGTAATCATCATTTCCACTACCGTATTTATTTCAGATAATCTTCAAGCATATATTCCCCCTAAATTTATCATTTTATTTAGCTAAAGAATTCTTTGTGTAACTTTCTAATATGCAACAAACCCATCAAACATCATTTAATTTAGTCACCATTAACTCATGCTCCAAAGTGAGAAAGAGTGGGTCATTTCAGCCTCTGTAACAATTACACCAATCACAGAGCTAAGTGTGTTAAGCCACATCTTTCCTTTCTCACCTGATGTATTATATTAACTCCTGACTGATTCTTTTTTACTTTACTTACTTCCTGTATATGTCAAGCTGCAAGCTGCTCCCAAAGTTATCTTTCTTCAACACAGACTTGAATGTATTACCATGAGTGTCCCTGTTGCCTACAGATTAAACAGGAATGCCTTGGACTGGCAGCACAAATGCCTTACCACATTCCTCATTATAACTTTTAAATTTTCCACTAACTCACTTCAATGTCATCATCATCCTTGACTGGCACACACAACCACAAGTGTGTACACACATACACTTGCTTTGAACTATTCACAACATTCTCATAAGTGTTGCAACACTCTCACAACTGAATCACAATTATCTCACTATTCTTACTATCTAATCCCTACTCTCTTCTGCCTTTGTAACATGCTATTCTTTCTGTAGGAACTACAGCAGCCTCTTGAATAATTGCTACTCCTCCTTTAAATAATAACATAAAAAATATCCTCAATCTCTTATCCTCACTACTTGCTTCCTATCTATTATATTTTAATTCCATACTCTGATTTTCATTATTTTCTATACTTCCTTTCCTTTCACCAAAAATCTTTACTGTTGCCTGTCAAGTATTTCCACTATAGATCATGGAACAAAATAGGTTGTTTCCTTAGTGTATTTTCAAATGTCCCACACACTAGCTTTTAACTAAATCCAGCTCTTTTTTACATCATACAGCTTCTATCAGTGCTTTCAAAGGTAGCCTATTCATTACCTCACAGAGTGTACATTTGAATGGAGAGGTAGGTGAACATTTTTCTAAGTCTCCAGGACTGTTTCCACATATCTGTGTAAAAACTTCTGTTTTTCTGCTCAATCTGTACCTATGTCTATCATTTCCTGAAGACCTATTCACATCACCACCACACTTTCTGATGCTGTCCATTCTCTTGGTTTCAATCACTACCTATATGCTAAGGGCTCCCCATAGAAATCTAGCCCAAACATCACTGTAAGGTACACATTCATATATAAAATTGCTTCTTTCTTCCCAAGTTTCATATTCATATGTGAATATACTAGTAAATATCTCAGATGAATATTACAAATGTACTAAAAAACAAAAGTATGTCTATTTTTGTTTTATATTTGATATATATACTAAATAATACAATGTACCATAAATTAGGCTTGTTACCATATATATGGTTACTAACAAAGTAGATTTCACCCTGTCCTCCTGGAAGTTAGTCTTTTTCTAAAATCAAACTTGACTTGAGGTAGCAAACACATAATACAATATATAGATGATCTCTTATAGAATTATATGCCAAAACATACAAAATTTTATTAACCAATGTTACCCCAACAAATTCAATAAAATACATTTAAAACATAAATAAAATAAAATAAAATAAAAATAAAACTCATTGTCCCCATAAATATGTTTTTATCTTGGAATTTTCTCTTTATAGATTTAAGCATAAAACTGGTTTCTTTTCTTTTTTTTTTAATTTTTTTTAAATGGAATCATATTTTTTTAAAGATTTTATTTATTTATTTTTAGAGAGGGAAGGGAGGGATAGAGAGAGAGAGAGAAACATCAATGTGCGGTTGCTGGGAGCCATGGCCTGCAACCCAGGCATGTGCCCTGACTGGGAATCAAACCTGCGATGCCTGGTTCGCAGCCCGCGCTCAATCCACTGAGCTACACCAGCCAGGGCAAAACTGGTTTCTTTTCCTTTTTTATTCTCTTCACCCAATACAATCAATTACAAACTCGACATAATGACATGATTACTTTACAATTCCTTATCATTTTACTCATACTTTCCATAATTCTCATTCACCATGGCTATCACTGGCCACCATAATATGTCATCCTTGTAATTCACCTCTCTGACTTTGTACCTTGTACCATGAAAATTCAATATCCACCATACTAGAAAAAATGGTGTATCAAAATGTAAACATAGTTGTGCTGCTTGTCTATTTAAAACTATTTTATTATTCTTTTTTCACCAAAGGGCAAATGTCAGTTTCTCTAATATAACATTGAAAGTCTTCAAAATCTGGCCCCGTGAAAGTCTCATCTTGTCTCTTACCACTCTCAGTGTCACATTTTACACTATGGTAACCATCTGGGCATCACATCTAGTTGTTTGTCACTTCTTATCTTTACAACTTGTGTTCCACCACAGAGGTAACAGCTCCTCCAGAAAGCTTTTCCTGTGCATCCATAACACCGTTCACATGTCTCTATAGTTATGCATATTCCAAATATATTATACTGACCTCTGTGTATGTCTGTTTCCCAATAGTTGATAAAGGGATTGAAGACAGAGACTGTATTCTGTTCACTTTTGTATTCCTAGAATCTAGGATGCTTACCACGTACTGTTTAATAGATTATGGTTAAAGAAATGAGTAAATCAAATATCTCATAATATTACCTTAATTTTCTATTATATTAGTTCCTTGAGTACATGAACCATGGCCTATTTATCTTTATAATTCTGTGTCTTAGCACAGCGATTGGTATATAATAGATAATTCATAAATGCTTATTCCATGAAAAATTGTGGATGAGAATCAAAAGCATTGCAAGGCAAGATAAAGCATGACATGATATAGAAGGAGAAAAAAAAGGGTTACCACTGGGGAAAAAAAGTAAAATATTTTAAAAGGCCAAAAATCCTTGTTTGAGATATTAATTATTGGAAGTCAGTATTTTATTACATTCTAAAAGTAATTATACCGAAGAAATTTAAAATAAATCACAAGAATGTCTTCACTAAACATAAAACTGAATCATGAAGTTTTTCTTTTGTGTTTGAGGGGAGCAGGGCCATTTTTAGATAGATTCATTCTTGTTAGGCATTTGGTTTTCTATTTAAAAAAAAAGAATCGCTGGCAGCTTCTACTGCTTTCAAACCAAATCTGCTCACTATTGTTAAAACGTATGCTTCCACCATACAAACAACAATACAGTTAAAGATGAAATTTGCACTGACACTGATAAAGACTCACTGCAGCAACAGCAGACTCTTACAGGCTGATTGCTGCGGGAGGCTTCAGTGCACATGACTGCGGTGATTCCGAAACCCAGAGGTGTGTTATTAGCTGCCACGGCGCTGACGAACCTGATAGCAAGTTACTGAATCTCATCCCTGACTTTTCCAAACAGTAGTCAATGATTGTCAAGATTGTATTTCTGATGACCAAACAATTTATTTTAATCTGTGTATTTGATAAAAGCAAAAGAGAAGTATTTTATTTATCATATTACTTTTTCAGTAAACACTAAAGGATACGAATAAACATTGTACTGAAAAGCACCACATTATGTCTTAAATACTGTTAGAAGAAATATGGTGTAAACTATGAAGAAAACCAATGTGATTATTGGAAAACTGACTTGGGAGCTGAAGGAACTGAACTCTGAAACAGAATCTACCATTATCGAACTCCATTCACTTGAAACAAATCTGTTTATGCTGCTGAGCCTCATTTGTTTTCCTTGTACATAAAGAGTGGGGCCAATGGCTATCTAAGTTATATTTCAAATCTCACATTTTATAATTTTATGAAAAGATTGGAAAAATGTATCCACTACCTCCTCACTGGGCTCCATGATATTTGAAAGGAGAGGATGAGGGGTAAAATAGATGGAGAGAAAAAGAAAAGATGAACTGCCATCATAAACCTTTTTAATAAAACTTAAATAATCGAAGTAATTTTTATCCCCACATCAGGTCAAGGAAAGATTAGATCTTCACTGCTGTTATTCCAGTGTGAATAAATAGGTGGCCTAGTCAAGAACAGTGGCTGTAATGGATAGTAACGGGCTTAAAGGGGATAATGTAGTGCAGCTACCATCAGCATCACGAACAGCCTGAAAACAAGAAGGCTGAACCCCCTATCATTTTGTTATCTTTCAACTCTCTGTCTTGTGCCCACCATATGCTAAAGAATTTGGGTTTTATTCTAAGTGTGGTGGAGAGCTGTTAATAGTTTTAAACAGGAGAAGTTTATGATTTCACTGTTTAAAAGATTGCTCTGATATTGGGAAATTGGCATGCATGGTTATGGAATGAGTCACTGGGATACTGTTGAAGTGGCCCAGGAGAGAAGTGATAGTGGCTTAGAGCAGAGTAGTTTCAGTGAGATGAAAAGGAGAGCATAATTCTGGATATGTGTTTCAGATACAACTTGCTGTTTATTCTCAGTTTGTCCTATTGACCCCTCAACTTTTTAATCCTTCTTTGCTCTACCCTGATGTTAGGAGGGTGATCATCCTGATTGAATCACCCCTGCTTTCTTTCCATGACCCTTCCAGCTGGGTTTGGCCAACCCAAGGCACTGCCAGGAAATTGGAATGTGCAAAGGTACTTTGTTTGCCACATGCTACACACTCCATCCTTCTGGCTCAAATCTCTGACAGAGTCTGCATTTCTTCATGACTATGGCTTCTCCCACAAGGGCTCTCCTCCACTTTCTTGGGTCATTCTCACTCTGATAACAGACCTTTCTTCCTTTGTTCCTTTAGCCCCTAGGATATTAATGGTTCCTGTTGGTGTCAGTTCCAGATCTTTGCCTCTCCAATTTTTGTTTGCGCCATACGTCTTCTTACATCATGGTAAGTAGTCCCTTTATTTAAGTTTTTTATTTGAAACATTGAAATGAATCTTGTTTCCTTGGAGGACCCTGAATAAATGAACAGCTGGGCTTGTTGATAAGCCAACTGTGGGGAAGTGAGAAAAAAGTAGAGTCTACATCCACTTTCACATTTCAGGCTGAAACAACTGAGTACATAATGTTTGCATTTACTGCAGTGATGGAGGCTGGGATAGAAATGATTCATTTGTGAAACCAATATGCCATCATACAACAGCACACGTATTACTGATATGTGACAGGTGAATACCAACGCAGAGGACCCTGGCAGCTGAGGACTGTGGCACTTAGGCTCATACTAAGTTCAAAAAAATCCTAATGTGAGTTTATATGATTACTATACCAAATACTTCACATGTGTACTTTTATGCTTCTTTTATATTACATTATTTTCACAGAACCTTAACAATCTTAGAAGTCTCATGAATTAAACACTTGATGAAAAAGTCAAAAGAAAACATTAAACAAATTTTAATTTTAATCACATAAACTTTAGAGAGACATATTTGCTTCACATGATGTAGGGTAAAGGGAAGTGTAAAACTGTCATCAAACACAAAGTTTGAAAAGGACAGATACATCTTTACTAAAAAAAGATTTAGTTCAACAAGAATCCTGAGTCCCTCATGTCTCCAAAATAATAACAAGCAACACTTCTAGCTAAAATATTTATTAACACAACCACAGGTCTAAGGACCCTTGGAAATATTCTATCTACATTTCAAGATATAAGAATAATCTCAGGACCCCTCATCATGATATTACAACGTTACATGATTTCATCAGAAACCTCACAGAGACATTATCTATACAATAGATTGATACAACTATTCCTACTTGTCTGACCTTTACTCTTTGCTGAAACTATTCTATCAGCCCTAAATTCTTGGACATTCTTATCCAAAATGGTCTAGATTTTCTAACTTGCACATTTAGCTAGTGATCTTTAGTGTCATAATATAATGATTAATATTTACAGAAACAAGACTAAGATAATACTATAAGAGAGTAGTAAAAAATTATGTACTAAAGAGACTTTAAAGAGTTAATCAACCTCCAAATGTGAATTCCCATATATTAGATGTTTTCCAAGCTTTCAATATACATTTTGCCATCAAATTAACATCCAATCAAAAGCTCAATCTAGCTTCAAAAGTCTGGACATTGACTGAGAGCACTGTATGATCCGGGGAAGTGTTCCTGTAGATTTAGTAAGTGTATGAAATCAATGATAGCCATATCACAGCTACTTCTCTTCTATGCCCGATCACCACGTAGAAGCCAAGAGCCTACTCCAAGTCCCACTCACCCTGACAACTATCACCAAGTTTATTGCCAGCAGGTCTCTATATTTAACAGGTTGTGTTGTCAGTTGATTTAAGGGTACTTGGGGGTATAAATCACCATAAATATTTTCTGAGGGGCCCTAGATTAAAGTGTTTTTTGAGCGTTATTTTATGGCTTATAAATACATCTCAAATTCTGTTATACTCAACAAAAGTGGCCAGTGGCTAGGGAATGATAGGTGGTATTCTGAGACCTTTTGAAACTTTACCTGGCAAGAAGTACTTGGCAGAGTAAATGTAAGACTTTTTTGTTTAATTTTTCTCCTGCTTTCTTCAAAAATTTTTAAAGATCTTACCAAAATATAAATACAAATCTGCACATAAAATAGAATGCTTGTAACTCAGACTCTTGCTTTATTATTTGAGGTCCTGGCCTGGCCAGTAATGGCCCTGTAGGGACAAACTCAATTATTTTCTCAATTTACACCAAGTAAGTTAACAAAAGCAATGCCATCAGAAGCTTCACCTTTTTGTTGTTGTTGTTGTTCTGTTCTTCAAATGTTGTGACTTTGCACGGGCTTTTCTGAGGTGATTGATGGCAGGTGTGACTGGGAGAAGTAACTGTAGAGGGTAACTGAAAGTTCAAGGCTTTGGGGATAAAAGTGAATGATGTGAACATGAAAGTTTGAGTGATGAAGTCAACTTCTGACAAGCACAACAGGCTCAAGGAAGTTTTAAAATAGGATAAGGATCTGAAAAGTAAGTTTGAAATAGAAGAACATAATTTAATCATGGCCCTTTTTATTATGAAGACTAAAGGCACATTCTGTGTTGACTGCATTTGTGATTTGGAAGGCTAATTATTCATACCTCTGCAATTTTATTCTATTTCCTATCTAAGCTCCTTGTGCATTCCCATAGACTGTGCAACTTTTCTCTGGCATTGAGGCTATATGGATGGCTGTCACATGGTCTGGAAATTCTAAATGGAGCACTCAGATAATTTCACTTTCTATTAATCCTACATAAGCATAAAATAGCTCACATGAAGAAGTCCAAAAGAGCAACTAGAAGCACTTCCAAGCATCTGTTGACTTTCTTCTTGGTTGGTCTTTTGACAGCACTGAAAATTTAACTAAATTGTAAACATCTGGAAGGTGAAGATCATATTTTGGGTACTGTATCTCAAATAGCATCTAACTTTGTACCTCACAAGTAACAGTTTTAAAATTAGCATATAGAATGAATAACATGTAGGGTCATAGAATCCTTGGAAGATTCAAGAAGGAATTCAGTGGCAAATATCCTGAGTATGAACTTCAGAAAAGTAAGTTTTAATGATTTTAAAACAAGTTTGTCTTATCTATTTTGAATTTGCCAAGGACAGAGTTACTTCTCATTTATTGCTTTACTTAAAGTTATAAAACCATGCATTCCTTCATGTTAATAATTTTCCACTGATGCAAACTAAAAAGAATATAGAACATCAAATTCATTTTTCCCATAATGCCCAGTCACTCTCATTTATCAGTGTACCTGATTATTCTACTTCTCTCTGAATAGCTATTGGTTATGCCATTCACATTTATTGACCCCATTCCTTGAATTAATATATAAAATTTCTCCAGAAATGGACACACTTCCCATTTTTAATCCATGTAGACAGGTGAGGTTTGACTTCTAGGTCCAAAGGTAGAGAATGGGAATCAAGCCTTGCTAGGCAGTCCATCACATTCCATCTTCCCCAGTTCTTGGACAAAGTATGTAACCAAATCCAAGTCACTGGAACATGGTTTAGAAAGCAGTTTGGAAAAAAAACAGACTGGTCTCCAAAGAACCAATTCTGCTGACACTACACAATTCATAGCCCAGAAAAACCAGGTTCTGATCACATTTTTTGAACCTTGATTCCAGCTGTACCTAAAATTAGAGCTACTCTAACCTTTTTCAATTTTATAAATCATAAATTTCCTTTTATTTCTTAATCTAATCTGAGCTGGATTTTCTATAAATTGGACCTGAAAGTACTCTGACACTATGTTGCTCAAAGGCAACATGGCATGTAGTTGTCTGTTTCTAACCAATGCCCACAACCAATGGCAGCTGCAGACATGGCTCAATAGCTATGATTTTCTGAGCGGAGTATCTCCCAGAGTGAAGCACCATTTGTCATGCCCCTTGTACACAGAATCTGGAGAGAAGGAAACCGCATGCAATTTTGGCTGCCTGCCACAAATTAGAGCTAGATGAGAAACAGCTCCTTTGCTTCAATGTTGATAACAACACTCCTCCACAGCTGACAAATATGTCCATTATCTTTGGCATAAGGGATAGTAAGTTATGAGTGAATTGTCTGTGGTGGTCACAGACAATAGTGACTTTAGAACTCTGAAGCTGGCTGGAAGCTGTAGGCTTTCCAAAAGAGTCAACTCAGGAACATTCAGTCAAAGGAGATTAAATCCACAAGACAGGATGTAGAGCAAGTGACAGTCAACATCACCTCTCAACAGAATGCCCATGACCAAGGATTATGTGTAACTACAGTAGGGGACATTTATTAATATGCATTGTAGGAGCAAGTAGAAAAGCAAGGCATGCTAAATTAAAACTTAAGTTATGGAGCTTCCAGAAATACACAAGTTTGTGTACTCAACTTCACCTTTCTGAAGTGTCCTATTAAGAAATACTACTTCTTCCAGGTTCATGATGAAAATTGAGTACCAAACCAATGTGTAGCCCAGTTATGCAGAAGTAAAATGCAGCCAGTGACAAAGACTTCCAGGCATGAAGCACTTTTTTATAGAACTGTAAGTTCTTTGGCTATGATAACTATGCCCTGAAAGCTGAGATAAGACAAGAAAGTAGAAGGGTGAAGTAGCTGTGGGTTTTAGAACTTAGAGCCAATAGTTACTGACAGACAGTTTGATAAAAATCAAGTTCAAGAACAAGACCATACAAAGGAATAACTAATTAAAAAACTAGAATAAGACCAAAACTAGATTTAGAATAATGGAAAATTGAGAGGAACTACCAGGATGTGAAAAGATGGTAAGACACAGGTAGTGAAGGGTAGATTCTTAAAACACTTAAATACAGGTGCAGGAGCTAGCAAGCTTTCACAACTGCTCTGATCTCTAGAGTATTCTTTTGTGGGGATTGGAATTAGAGTCACATCAGTAGTTTACCTCACAGCTCTCTTATACATTTATTTAAAATGTAAGTATAATGGTGGTCTAGTTAAGATGGCAGCATGGTTAAATATGGTACTTAAGTCTTCCCATAACCACATCAAAAGTGAAACTAAATTACAGAACAATTATCATTCAGAAGTACCTGAAGTCTAGCTGAATCAAGGCTGGTAGAAGGGGTGGAAACAAGGAATGGTGTGGTCCTGCACCTATGTATGGCAGATAAAAATCAGGAGGGATATCTCAGATGTAGAGGTCCCCTCTGAGGAGCAAGGGGCTGAGCCCTATGCCGTGCCTCCCAGCCCAGAGTTCCAGCAGTGGGAAGAGAAGCCCCCATAACTTCTGGCTGTGAAAACCAGCAGGGATTGTGTCTTAATGAGAAAGAGGGAGTCCCAGGCATTTCTCTTTAAGGGTCTGATCATGGGCTTGCTGGGACTTACTCACTCTAAGCTCCAGCTCTGGGACAGTAGCTTAAAAGGCACCAGAGACATATGGGAGGAAATGAATTATCTGATTTAAGGACAAGGGCTGGAGGTGCAGCTTTCTCCCAGAGTTCTGGCAGATCCTTGTTCCTTTGCTGAATCCTCCCTTCAAAGAGCTGGCAGGCTGGGGCAATATCTGAATCTCCATCAGCCTGGCCAACACTATTAGCCCTGCCCTGGTGATTCCCTGAGACCCCATGCCACCAAAGTTTCAGGACCACTCAAGCCATTTCCAGTAGTTTTTCTTTATAAATGCTATGTCTTGGGTCCTGTTTTGGACTTTCCTAAGTCTCTCAAAAAGGAAACATCTGGTCTCACTTGCTCCATACCTCTCACTAAGTGGCCCCAGGACTGACTCTTATGGCAACTGGTCTCTTTGGGCAGCTTGGTCTCTCTTGGGCACCTCCAACCTCAGCAAAGGAGCAGCCATCCTCAGATCTTTGTAGCCCATGTCAGATTGCCCTGGGCAGAGAAAGGTGGCAGCTGGCTTTGGCCTGCACCTTCTGGGAATCCCCAGAGCCAGTGCATCTGGCAGACAGCTTCAGGCCATTTCAAAGCACCACCAGAATACCTCCACAAGTAACATACTCAAGGGGCAAGTTTAGCAGGTACCAGAGGCCAGCTGCGCTTAAGTAGGTGCTCCGTGGAAACAACCCCTGCACAGCTGATCCTCCATGGTGGTCACAACTCATCCTTGCAGTCTATTGACCTGTGGGTAAATCTTCCCCACTGAGGTGCCAACACCAATCAAAGCTCAAATTTAACATGACAGTAAACACAGCCTACACAGGGAGTGTACAGGTGATTGAGGAAGCTATGTCAGTGAACCCTACAGGACACCTACTACATAAGACCACTCTATCAAGCTTGGGAGATGTAGTAACTGTACTTAATACACAGAAACAAACACAAGAAGTCAGCCAAAAAGAGGAGACAAGAGACATGTCCCAAATGAGAGAAGAGAACAAAACCCCAGTAAAAGAACTAAATAAAATGGAAAAAAGCAATATACCAGGTGCAGAGTGTTTTGCACTGGTTATGAGAATGCTCAATGAACTTGTGAAAAAGAGTAGATGAACTTAGTGAGAACTTCAACAAAGAGGTAGGAAACATAAACATGGAGATAGAAAACATAAAAAAACAACTAGTCAGAAATAAAGAATACATTAACTAAAATGAAGAATACATTAAAGGCAATCAACAGTGGAGTAGATGAAACAGAGGCTAAAATCATACCTGGAAGATAAAGAAGCAAGAAATACCCTATCACAACAGAAAAAATAATCCAGAAAAAAATGAGGATGATAAGTCAAGAATAACAACCAGAAGGAGAAGAAAGAGAGAATGGAATTGAAAACCTATGTGGAAAAAAAAAAATGACAGAAAACTTTAACCCAATGAAGAAAATAGACACAAAAGTTCAAGAAGCACAGATGGGCCCAAACAAAATGAACCCAAAGAGGACCCCACCAAGACACGTCATAACTAATGCGAAATATTAAAGACAAAGAGATAATCTTAAAAGCAATAGGAGAAAAACAGTTAATTACCTACAAAGGAGCTCCCATAAGACTGTCAGCTGATTTTGCAAAAGAAACTTTGCAGGCCAGGGGGATTGGCAAGCAAAATTCAAAGTGATGAAAATCAAAGACCTGTAATCAAGATTAGTTTGCCCAGCAAAGCTATCATTTAATGTCGAAAGACAGATAAAGAGCTTCCCAAAAAGTAAAAGCTAAAGGATTTTATCACCAACAAAACAGTATTACCAGAAATGTTACAGGGTCTTTTTTATGAATAAAAGAGAAAAAGGATTTAAAAATATGAATAATAAATTGAGATAAATATATATCTATCAACAATTACTTTAAATGCAAATGGATTGAATACAGCAAACAAAAACATATGAAAAGTGAATGGATAACAATACATGACCCTTACATATGCTGCCTACAAGAGATTCACTTCAGACCAAAAGACACAGAGACTGAAAGTGATGGAAATGAATTTTCATTAAGAATAGAAACAAACAATAAAAAACACTGAGGCAGCAATGCTTATGCCAGACAAAATAGACTTTAAAACAAAGGCTATATAACAAGACACAAAGAAGGAACTAGCAATTCCAATTTGGGGTATGTTCCTGAAGAAACCCAAAACACTAAATCAAAAGACACCCTATATACATATATATCCATATATTCATTGCAGCATTATTTTCAATAGCCAAGAAATGGAAGCAGCCTAAGTGACCATCAATAGATGAATGAATATAGACATAGTGCATATATTTATTGGAATATGACTCAGCCTTAAAAAAGAATGAATTCTTGTTATCTGAAACAACATGGATGGACATAGAAGGTACTGTGTTGAATGAAATAAGTCAGACAGAAAAAGACAAATGCCATATAATTTCACTTATATGTAAAATCTAAGAAAAAAACAAAATAAATGAACAAGCAGAACAGAAGTAAACTCATAGAGACAGAGAGCATTTTGATGGTATGGGTGAGAAAGCTGAAGGGATTAAGAAGTACAAATTGGCAGTTACAGAATAGTCATGGGGATGTACACTCCAGCATAAGAAATATAATCAATAATACTGTAATAACTATGTATGGTGTCAGATGGGTCCTAGATTTATTGGGTGTCCACTTAGGAAGTTTATAACATCTACTCATTGGGTTGTATACCTAAAACTAATATAATATTGTATGTCAACTGTAATTTAAAAATTAACAATTATTTAAAGTAAAAAAAGAAGGTGAAGGGCAAAAATTTAGCAACCAAGCCCATCAGTAAACAAGTAAATAAAAAAGCTGTGTTATAGTTGTACAATGAAATATTACTCGGCCATTAAAAAGAAGGAAGTCTAACATTTTGCAGCAGCATGGTTGGACCTGGAGAGCATTATGCTAAATGAAATCGTTCAGTCAGAGAAAAACAAACACTTTATGATTTCACTTATACTGTATGTGGAATCTAATAAAAAAATAAACAAAATAGAAACAGAATCATAGATACAGATAACAGGTTAACACTGTCAGAGAGGAGAGGTTTCAGGGGGCTGGGTGAAAACTTGGGAGGATTAAGAAATTGGTTGTTGAAAAATAGCCACAGAGTTGTGGATTGCAGCATGAAGAATATAGTCAGTAATGTTGAGATAACAGGGTATGGGGCCCAGTGGGTGCTTGGGCACTGGGGGACCACTCTGATGAGTGCATAGTTTTCCGGTATCTTTGCTGTACCTATGAAAATGGTACAGAATGGTTTGAATGTAAACTGGGATTGAGAAAAACATGAATTGATTAAAAAGTACTAATTGGCAGTTATAAAAATAGCCACAGGGTTGTCAACTACAGCATAGGGAATACAGTGTCTGGCACAAATAAGGCCCCTTTTTTATTACAAAATTATAAGTATGTAATTCTATAGCACAACAATATCGCACTCAAGCACACCACATGACATTTTAAGTAAAACATTCAAATTAAAACTATAAATTATTATACCCATATTATTACCCTACCAACCACACTCGGGCAGGCGTTACTTCTGCCAGACCTTGTATAGTCAACAATATTGTAATAACTATGTGGGGTACCAGAGGGTACCTGAAATATCAGGGGCACACTTTGTACAAATATATGGTTGTCAAACCACTATGCTGTATACCTGAAATTAATACAAAAAAATGTTGATTACAAAATGTAATTGAAAAACAAAATAAAATAGGTGTATCTGCAGGAAAAGTAGAAACATATCAACAGAAATGCTTCTTGCAAGGGTTAATAGTTTAGCAGTAGCATACCCATTGCCATTTTATATTGCTTATTTTCAGAAATATTGCTAGCAGAAATATTTCATTTATGTCTTCCACTGTGCAGTCCATAGTGAAATGGAAAAAATAAGAGCAATAAAGTGAAACTGTCACAAAGCTGAACATATTGAATTCAAAGGAGAGTTTAGGATTTGAGATGATGTTTTTCCTATGTGTAGTGTTAAAATGTCCTTTTTTGTAAAATAATAGTGCTAAGAAGTAGTAATTGTTGCCAAAACAGTCTTCACTGTGAAAATAAAAGCTGATAACCCTGTATTGGTTTCCAGTTCTCACACACACACACACACACACACACACACACACACACACAGCATGCACCCATGCTCGTGCGCATGCACACATGCATCCAAACACTAACACTGTAAAGATCAAGAAAACTCAATGGTATAACAGAAAAGTGGACTCATAACTGGGATATTGAACTATTCCATATGAAGTTGGTAATCATATTTTGAAGTAGCATTGTCAATCATCTTCGGAGGTCAGAAACAATTGTTTGAAACACATTCCTTTAAATCAAATGAAATAAATCTCTACCAATCCCCATATGATGACATAACATATATTGAAACCAGTGTTGCATAAATAATGTATTCAATTGGCAGGCTGTGAATACATCCACAAAGTTATTGATGACCTTTCATCATGATTTTCTAACTTTGTTTTGCTCTACCACTCCTGAGTTATAAGCTCATCAATAACTCATTGAAAAATGATGTATATCTAGTCAGTCTTGTTGGAAGCAGCAATATCTTTACATACTACTTGCTGACCATGTTGAGCACCCTCTTTGTGTAAATATTATTTCAGTACTGCATATACTGGCCTTTGATTTGCAAATATTTTAAGGTATAATTACTTGAGAATGACAAAATGAACATAAAAACATGTTAAATATATTTTCTGATACAGTGATATTTTATTTTCAAATATCAATTTAGTTAGTAAATGACATTAATAAAAAACATGCAGAAGAAATGCAAAAAAAAATCAACTTTTCTTTAGCCAGATATTTTTGATTCATGTAGACATAGCTAATGTACTTTATGTTTTTAGTATTCAATTATTTCTTTATAAAGTAGAAAAATACATTTTAAATGTTTTTGACATCATGTAGTACTAGGAAATAGAAGAGTGGTTAGAAAACTATAAGAGTATGTCAAAAGGACATAGAGACAAGGATAAAGGAGTTTCCAGTAGCCAAATCTGTGGCAAACTGAGCAAGATAAAAACTAAAAATTAATATTAATTGTAATGAACTAAACCTTTACAAAATATAAATATCCTTGAATCCAGCTGAAGTAAATAGATGATAGATAGATAACAGATACATAAATAAATGAATGAATGAATGACTTGCTTGCTTCCTTATAGTTCCTTACAGAATTCCTTACAGAATTCTGATTAACATTATAGAAAAAAATGATGTAAACATAAAATCATTATTTGGCACACACATCATCAATAGTGATGATTTCAAATTCATGATTTAGAATAGTCAATAGATGCTAAAATTAGAGAGTAAAAGCAAAATGAGAAACAAATATTTGCACATTCCCTAAGGATCTCTTTATATAAAACTTATTCATTACAATAAGAAAAATAACTTCACAGTAGAAAAATCCAGTAGTTAAATCCAGATATTAACCTTAACCAAGTGATTAAGGTTAATATCCAGTAATGGGACTTATTGATATTAAGAACCATTAAGATATGAAGTAGTGAGAAAAAGTAAAGATTACTCCTTGAGGTATTATTACCAAAAAGATTACAGCATAATTTTCAAAATGAGGAAAACCTCAGAGAGTAAAAATTGAGGAACATTCAAGAAAATACATTTTCAGCACTCTTCAAATAGGAAGAAATGGAACAAATAGGAGGAGACCAAGGTGACAACAACTCTCTGCAATATGTGACCTGCATGAGTCTTGGACCATCAGTAGGACACTTTTGGAACAGTTGCAGGAAACTGAATAGGGTCTGTAAATTAGTTAATGGTACTGTATCAACATTAATATCTTGTTTTGATAACTGTCATGTGTTTATGTAAGATGTTAACATTTAGAAAAGCTGGATAAAGGGTACACAAGAATTCTCTGTATGGTTTCTTGTAAGTTTTGGTCAGTCAAATTCAAATTGGAAATAAAATAATAATAAGGGCTTGTTACTTTCTTTGTAAGTAAATTTTTGAGAAAATCAACACAAAGCCCCACAGAATCATCATAGGTGAGGACCGTGATAGGAATTCAGAGGGAAGAGCAGTCATGTTTGGCTGGGTCATGCCGGGCTCAGCCTATTGTCCAGCCTCTATAATGGCTCCCTCTCGATTCAGCTGGAGCCAGTGAACCCTTCCCCACCAATTTCCCCAGGCCGTATCTTGGGAACCGAACCTTACCTTCGTGAGAAGACGGTAACTACAGCAGCACAACCAGTTTCAGCAACACATCAGTTGCACTGTTGCTAGTCCAGTGCTGATCCCACCCCCTCGTTCCAGAAAGGAGGCTTTGGCCTTCTTCCACTAAACTCCAGGTATACAGCTCTTCAGTCCTTTGAGCACCATAGTCCTGCCTTCTTCTGGCACTGTCACCTCTCATTTAGTGGCAGACTTCCCAGGTGCCAAATACTTGCCAACATGTTTGGGAGAACTGATCCCTCTTGTAAACTCTCACTTCTGCCACCTCGGTCATTTCACATTATCCCTCATGACAGACCACTTCTGTCCACCTTCCATGTTACTCTCTGTCTTTCACAATTTAGGAGTGTTTGCCATCATAAACTTCCTATACCCACCTATTTCCCCAGGCTGTGCCTATTCCAGCAAGTGGGTTCACTATGGCTCCTTAACGTGTCTGGCCAAGGTGCAATGCTTGACCCTTGGCCTTCAGGTAGTTGCTATGGCTCTTCTTACATACAAAGAGTATCCCTAACAACCTAGATGTGCAACTCCCACAAGATGACAAAACTCATCGTGACGACTGATGAGGAGCCATTCTAGTAGGCAGTGGGGAGGAATTCTGTGACTTTACATTATTTTTTACAATCACATCATAAAACAAATAGCTGTTGTTAGTGAAATAGGAGCTAGAATTAGATAACTGCAAACAGAATCAGGAGCAGGTGACAGTCCTTCACTTTGTCATCAAAGAAAAATCAATACTTTTTCCAAATAAAAATTATATTTAACTATAAATTTCACATTCTCTGTTTGGACTAATCGTGAACAACTTGAACATAACAAACAGTTTGTACTTTTTCTAAATTATATGCCTTATGATGCACATAAACCCAATTGACTGCCCAATCCCTGCATCTCAGCATAACTTTATTATTCTTTAATATACAATGTGTTTGCAGGAACTCTCATTAAAGATGTGAGGGGTAACATGTTTCTCAGAAATACTTCAGTGCAATTTAGAGACTGAATTATTTGTTCTAGGGCTGTATTGGAAATCAGAAAACTGAGACTTGTTTCTTATCATACATATCTTATGAATGGCAAGAGCTTTGTACTTGGTTGTATTATTTTCTTATTTTTATGCATTGATATTTTTAAGCTGACTTAATTTCATTCAGGAGTCAAAGGTCAATAATATGAGAGGAACGTAAACTATTTTGTCGCACTGTTCAACACATTAGCCATGAGCCATGTATAGCTATTTAAGTTAAAACTTAAAAATTAGGGCAAATTGGACAGATATATGCAGAAAAATGAAACTAGACTAACTTCTTATGCCACACACAAGAATAAATTCAAAATGGATCAATGACTTAGATGTTAGACCAGAAACCACAAAAATCCTAGAAGAAAACATAGGCAGCAAAATCTCAGACACTGCTTGTAGAAATTTCTTATTGGATATATCTCCCCAGGCAAGGGGAGTGAAAGAAAAAATAAATGGGACTACCTCAAACTAAAAAGGTTTTGCACAGCAAAGGAAATCATCAACAAAATAAAGGGACAATTCACAGAATGGAATAACATGTTCACTGATACATCTGATAAGGGATTAATATCCAAAATGTATAAAGTACTTAAAAAACTTAATACCCAAACAGCAAATAGCCCAATTAAAAAAATGGGCAAAGGACATGAATAGACACTTCTCCAAACAGACATACAGATGGTCAATAGACATATGAAAAGATGTTCAACGTCACTAATCATCAGAGAAATGCAAATTTAAAACCATACAATATCATCTCACAACTGTCAGAATGACTATCATCTATCAGCAAACAATAAGTACTGGCAAGGTTGTGGAGAAAGGGGAACAAACACTTTTGCACTGTTGGTGGGAATGCAGACTGGAGCAGCCACTGTGGAAAGCAGTATGGAAATGCCTCAAAATATTAAAAATGGAACTGCTTTTTGACTCAACAGTCCCACTTCTGGAAATGTATCTGAAGGAACCCAAAACACTAATTCAAAAGAAAATAAGCACCCCTATATTCATTGCAGGGTTATTTACAATCACCAAGATACAGAAGCAGCCTAAGTGTCCAGCAATAGATGAGTGGATAAAACAACTGTGGGGCATTTACATAATGGAATTCTACTCGGCCATAATAAAGAAGACAATTTTACCTTTTGCAGCAATATGGGTGGACCTGTAGAAGATTACGCTAAGTGAAAAAAGTCAGTGTGAGAAAGATAAATGCCATATGATTTCATTCATATGGAGAATCTAATGAACAAACTGAACTAACAAGCAAAACAGAAACAGACTCAGGTGGAGAGCAGATGACAGCAAGTAGGGTGGGAGAGGCTAAGAAGTAGAGGGATTGAGCAAAAGGAAAAAGGACTCATGGACACAGACAACAGTGTGGTGATTGCTGGGGAGTTTACTGGAGCATATAAGGGGACTAAACATCATGGAAAAAAATAAAATAAAGATTAAATAAAAAGTATAATAATAAAAAATAAAATATAAAATCATGACCTGCTTAAAAATATTAAATAAAATTATACATTCAAGTCTTTAGTTGCACTAGCCACATTTCATTTTATTTATTTTATTTTTTTAGGTTTAGAAGTTGTATTTTTATTCTGATGTTCTAATTTGAAATTAGACTTTAAGAAAATAATTTTATGTAGCATGTTTACAATTTTTATAAACCCTCATGGAATAAATATAGGCTCCAGTCAACCCTCTATAGCTGTGAGCCAGAAGGAAGTATGGAAGGAAGTATCATTTTCATCCCTTGGTACAATGCAATCTCTAAGAATCTAGTTACAATTCCCTTTAACAAATGGAATCCCAGAAGTGTCTGCACACAGCTAAAATGCACATGTATTCTCCTCCTAGAGGTATTTTTTTTTAGACCATGGTTGAAAACAATCTGCTCTTTAAATTATTCCATTGTTTTACAGAGGAAGTATTAATTTCATGACTGCACTAGGCACATTTGAAGTACTCAGCAGCACCATGTGGCTATGGTTACCTTACTGTCAGTGTGTCTCCATGACTCGGAACGTCCTGCTGAGCGGCAGTACAAGGTTCAGAGCAGAAATAACTAGTAGGAGTTTTTTAATGATGATATGTATGAAATATTTGAATGATGTCATCAAGAAATGTCTAACTCTCAAAAGGCTTTTTTAGTATTATTGTAGTGAGAAGGAAAAGATATTATAGAATGCTAAAGTCCATTTTTTTCTTAATAAAATATCCATGCCCTTGTAAGTTGAATTATGCTAAATTTCCATATAACGCCATATACTACAATGAAATTATTTTCTCTGTAATGATAAGAGTCGAAGCAAATATTTAACTGGAAGTTTTAAATATCTAATCACAACTTTTTCCAGATTCATTAACAGGTCACAGTAGCTTGAAAATATAAGATACCAATCTTACAATATCACAGTGGAACATGTAGTACCCCATTTAGAAAAATATATCTAGATTCTGTTCCATGCAAAATGTGTGTAGATCAATTTTCAAATCTTTTCAAGTGTTGAATTCCATATAGCATTGAACTGAATCCGATATAAATGTAATTGTTATAATAATAGTATCTATTCAGATGATCTTAATCTGAAAAAAGAAATTTGTTTCACACAGTTTAAAGTGTTGAACATATTGAAGATGAAAAGTCAATCAATGAAAATAAATGTAAAGCTGAAAAAGAAGTTTTTAACTATATGTATAGTCATGCCATGGTTATCCTAGAGAAGAATCATTTTGTTTCTTTCACACCACTTCTCACCTACTTTTAGTTTTGCAAAACACATATATTCCAGGCAGTCAGTCTCCTGGACTGAGAATCACAGAGGTAAGTAACACACGAAGAAATGCCTTTTGAGAAGTTCAAAGTCTGCTGAGACAGACAAAAGTGAGATATTTAGTATGGCTTTGTGTGTTCAATGATGCTGGTGTACCACCTACAAAAGTCTGGCTAACGTCCAGTGTAACAGTCTGCATTATTTTGACTAGCTGCAGTGTTCAAGCGATGCTAAGAAGTGACGTGTCATGCCTAACACACGTCTCAGCTGCAGACGCTCAGTTGTTAAAGAGGAGAATGGCAATAGCGCTTCTGTGGGCCTTAGCCTGTCTATATGTCTGGCTTCCAAAACACTCATTTATATTCCTTTGTCATTGCAATGATGATTTTTATAAATATAATATTTTGAAGAATAATTTTTCAAATATTCTAACAATCGCTTCTCTTTAAATTCTCATAGATAGTTCATTTAGTTGCTCATAGAGGTGGATCAGCCCCACTGAATTAACAACTTGGTGTTTCTTTTTATTTCACAATATATCTGAGAGACAGTAAAATGTCTTATTATTTTAAATTTTCCCCAAATTTTAAAAATGTTTTTGTTTCTTTAATCCTCACCCAAGGGCATTTGTTTCCGTTGCTTTTTACAGAGAAAGAGGAAGGGAGAAAGAGAAACACCAATGTGAGAGAGAAATACGGATTGGTAGCCTCCCACGTGCGCTTGCGCTGGGACTGCAGGTGCACGGATCCAGGATCAGGCTTCAACCCACGCATGTGCCCTGACGGTGAATCAAACCCGCATAATATCAGTTACAGGATCATGTTCCAACCAACTGAGCCACACTGGCCAGGGCCATTTCTCAAAATATTGTCATGTGTGTTTTCAAAATCATCTTTTTGACTGATATGTGTTGCCTTGATTTGGCTGTAAGCTCCTTGGACAAAGGTAAATGCTGTCTTCATTTTTGTGTCCTCAGCATATAGTTTGACGCCTATAATATAATAATTGTTCAGAAAGTGTTCAGTGAAAGAGAGCATAAAGGAGCCAAACAATGTTCAAACGTTAGGTTTCCCATTGTAGTTGAGGCTCCATCACAAACAGATATGGTTTCTAGAAATAGCATTTCACAACTTACCAAATCAGAAGTCAGGAAGAGTGAACAGCGAACCATCCAATAAGTAATATCTTCATTAAATATCTTCCAGTAAGTAATATATTCAACAAATATCTTCATTAAAACATCCCTTTGTCTCTATTTATTGTTAATTTTGTGAATGCCCCATGTTAGGTCAGTGATTTTCAACCGGTGGGCCACAAGAATTTTTAAAACATGCAATACCTGACTAATCAGGGGCACTAAGATCTTTTTCTTCAGACTGTCAAATAAAAAATAAAATGACAACAGCCCACACAACAATAGCCATCCAGTGTGAATGAATCAAAATTATACCTATCTTTTTTTGGTCAGATCAGCAAAAAGTATAATATATATTTTTGGTGTGCTGCAGAATTGTAGTAATCGGTTCGTGTGTGCCATGGGATGAAGCAGGCTGAAAAGTTGTGGGTTAGGAGTTGAGGAAACGGAGGCTGGTCCGAGAGACCGCAAGCGCCCTTAGCCCATTAAAGAAACAAGCCCTCTGTAGAAGTTCTTTTGCATCTCATCCACAGACTTTCTATTTCCCTATGTTAACAAGAGGGAAGGAACGTTACTTGAAGAGGTCCTGTTACAAGCTACCTTTCATCCTGTGCGCTTTCTCATCTCTTCCAGGTCCATCGGTTGCCTCCTTGATTTTTTCTCCTCACACTGTCCTTTTTGCTGCCTATTCCATTTCTCCCACATTTTAAGGTAGCCTTTCTTACATTTCTCTTTAAAATGTTAAAGGTCCTTTTTTAACTTAAATTTCTAAACCATCCTCAATTTCTTACTTCTAACATTTACTGAAAGAGTGTGTCCTCAGAAGACTAAGACAATTGTAATTCTTCATGTATAGATGCTAATGCATTAAACACAGAATTTGAAGTTTAAAGATTATCTCATTTCTGAATTGTATGGCTTTCTTACTATTTATGTCTAGAATTGCACATGCCATACCCATGCATAGATCTAGTGTGATTTAATTAATAAATAGCAAGAGGTCCAATATTATGTCTTGTTCTTTATTTTCAAAGTTCTCAACTCAGGTCATGACTATGCAGCCATTTCACCATCAATTTACAGCTTTCCAATTACTACCCGTGTAACCCTGAGATATTATTTAACCTCTATACAGTTTAGATTCTATGCTGAAAAACAGATATTAACTAGGGTAACCATATAATTTATTTTCCAAACTGAGTCACTTTTGTGAATGGTAGAGAGTACTAATAGTAATTTTACTCTCAAAAAACAAATATAGATGTGGGTTTTTCCAGGGAACCGAAGGCATATGGACAATCATGATACTAATAATAGCTGGTAACATCAAATGTAAAATCACAGGGAAGACATGGAGATTTAGAACTATAGATGTGCAATGAATAGTATATTATTGTCATTAATATATGTACATATTATCATTGGCCTAGGAAAACCCTTGGGCCTCATTTGTTTAATACTATGTAGTTTTTATCTCACTTTTGCTTTTTTATATTTTCTTTTGATAGCATGTTTCAAAGTTAAACTATTCTCACCATCAATACATTTTTATAATAAGGATGAAATAAATGAAGTATTTTGTAAAACTCAATGTTTGCTTGATGGAATTCCATCCCCAGTAGAGATTTAGAAGAGCTGATCAATTTTTTTGAACTCAGAAGGATTACTTTGAAACTACTCTTAACCTCTCATTTGAAAGTCAGAATAATTTCAATGCCTTTAATTTCTGTTCATAAATATAATTATTAGCTCTTTCATTCATGTAGCCATCCAATGAATCCTACACAAAGTTTATTAAATTCCTTAAGGAGCCTCAAATTGGACATTGTTCTCTAATAAAGATAAAATGTGCAGTATGGCAGGAGGATAACATTGAAATTGCTACATGCTAATTTGGCATTCTAATAAAACATTTTTGTGTGTTACTATTGTGCTTGATTTGTTACTTCCACCAAAATAAACATAGCCTTTGTCTCCTAGGAGCTGGCAAAAATAAAAATAAAATACAGACTTCTTCAGGTTGTTAAGGTCTTAATGGGGGTGTGACACTACACAGAGCTGCACAAAGACCAAGTCTGCGTTACTGTCACCGTGTCCAACAAGCTTCTAGGCTGCTAGTTAACATTTGGTGAGTACATGAATAAGTGGATGAACACATGAATAAATGAAGACAGACACAGACAACAGAAAAATAAATGTAGCCAATGAAATGTACAAATAAAAATATCAGGTGCTAACATCTGTTTACTCACTCACTGAGGAAATATTTGAGAGCAACTTGTAAATAATAAGAATACAAAAGAAAATTAAGATGCAGTCATTGTTCACTTATAAACATAGAAAAATATTTTATAGATTATATAAAATGATAACTAACAATCCCAATATACATTAAAATAATATAACATAAACAATAAAATTCATCCCATACATACAAAGATGCTCTAATAATAAAATTTTTTTCTTTATTTTTTAAAGATTGTATTTATTTATATTTAGAGGGGATGGAGAGAGGGAGAGAAACATCAATGTGTGGTTGTCTCTCAAGTGCCCCCTACTGGGGACCTGGCCCACAACTGAGGCATGTGCCCTAACTGGGTATCAAACCCACGACTTTTTTGTTGGCAGGCTGGCTCTCAGTCCACTGAACCACATCAGCCAGGTCAAGAATCTTTTCTTCATTACATTGTTAATTAAAAGGCAAAAATGTTATATCACAAAAATAGATGACAAGAAGTCTTTTGATAACATCTAAATATTTCTGGCATTTGTGTTGGCAAACTGGGGATAGAAAATATTCTTAACACAAAATGTATAAATTAAGAATAATTATTAAAAGGTGAATCACTAGAGTCTCATCCAAGTCACAAGTTCCTTGTATTGCTACCATTTTTCCACAGTCTATAAATTAGACATTTTAAAAAAAAGGAAACAATAAACAAATAATGGTATAGATACTGGAAAGGAAGAGATAAAATGAAAACTATTAACATATTTGTGTGTGTGTGTGTATGAAAAACTACACAAACATGTTAATCAAACTGTCAACATGCTATCTTCAAAGGAGGTAAAATTGTGGGAAGGAAAACTCATGCTTTCTCAGTGTTTTGTTTACAGTTCTGTATTTGGCATGATGGAGGTGGTTATAATGCTCTATATATGCATAGTGATACCTTCCCTGCCCTCTTGGAGCTGTGCTGAGGAAGAGAGACATAATTGCCTTGAGATACAGAGCACAGTAGAAGCCCTTACACTGGCTTTAAGAGAGCACAGGAGGAAATAACCAATCCAGTTTCAGGGAAGACTTTGGAGAGGCACAGTAGTAAGGAAAAAAATTCTTTTAAGGCAGTGAAAATAATGAGTGTGGGAGATTAAGTGTATAAAAACATAATTTATTCTACGACAGCAAATTATTCCATGCAGCTAAGATCATAGGATATAGGGGAAGAAGGAAGGGATGGGAGAGTAGCACGTTGAGAAAGGGGTTTTGGACTAGATTATAAAATTTGTTTATCATGTCAAGGAACAGAGGTTTAATTTCATACCAGCAGTAACCACCCATTCTATTCATGTGCAACCAAATAAATCATTAAAAACAATTTACCCCTTGTAACATGGATATGTATATCATACACTATTTATATTACAAAATATGTATCATGTTGTGGAAAAACTATATACCCATTTTATATTTCCAAATTGACATCAAAATAGTTTTATCTAATTTTTTAAGAGTTTCAAAGGATATATTTCTAGTATAGTATATATTGTAAGCCAAATGACAAAAGGATTTCTCTCATTAAAACCATCATCTATATCAGAATTTCTATTGAATAAAGTCTGACATTTTCAGTTTTCATAAACACTTTGGCTTCTGATAGGTGAATGATCAGACAGACAGATGAATTACAAAAATGGAGCCTTGACAAAAATAAATCATCTGGTTGAAATAAGATACAACCTCCTTCACAATTTCTTAATGAAGTCCTCTGGCTTTGTTCTCAGGAAAATCACTCTCAGAAGCCGTGCATTCTTCGAATGTCCCTTTGTTTACAACCCCGGAGATTCTGCACCTAGAGAATGTGCAAAATACCACCCAAGATGGATGAAAAAGTGGATGAGAATAATTGTGAAAGGAGCGTTGGAAAAGGATGACCTGTGGGCAGCAAGATTGTCCTCAGAAGGATTTTTGGATAAAATATATATGCAAATTGAAGGTCTGGATATATATTTCATTAAAACCAAACAATCTATGACCTCACATCACCTAGAAAGTCTTTCTGTAGGCAAGAGGAAAAAGTGTCTCAGTTTGTACACTGCTTCCATTCAGAAGAAGGAGCCATTTATATATTTGGATACTTACATCTCTAGTGTTGGCACCAACAGTATTCTGGGCTCCACCTTGTGAAGACATAGAGAAAAATTTAATAATTGAATTTTTCAGATTTTTGAGGATGTGCAGGAGATATTTCTTTATCATTTCAACACAGCAGTTATTCTTCTTTAGAACTATTAATCTGCCTTTGTCTTTGAAAATTATGAACCATACAAATATTTGTGTTTTCCTCTTTGAACTAAATAATAAAAGACTTAGAACCAAATGTTCTTCACTAAAAGAAACAATATATGTGTATTTTATGTAACTTTATCACTATCTTTATCTTTTTATCCTCATTTTGCTTTAGTTTTCATTCATGACTTTTTAACATGAATTTTGTATAAAGAAATAATTTGTGTAAGTAAATAAAATTATAATGCATACAAAAGTGAAAATTTCTGTCTTATTCCTGACTCATGGCCTCCCCAGAGTCAGTCACTCGCATCAGTGTCTTTGGAATGTTGTTCATTGCTTTTTATTTATTTTTAGAGAAAGGGCAAGGGAGGGAGAGGGAGAAGGAGAGAAACATGGATATTAGAGAAAAATACAGACTGGTAGCCTCTCCTGTGTGCCCCTACTGGGGACCAAACTCACAGCCCAGGCATGTACCCTGACCAGGAACTGAACCTGTGACATTTTGCTTTGCAGGACAATGCCCAAACAATTGAGCTACACTGGTCAGGTCTTGTGCATTGCTATTAAATATAATTTATACATTTACAATTATATTTGGATACTTTATCACTTTATATAAATCATGGTTTAATAATGATTCTATATTTTTGCAATATTTAATAAATATAACATGCAAAAGAATATCTCAATGATCACATATCCTTATTTAACTTAAAGTTTATTGAACTAAAAAATGTAGAAAAATGTGGTTTTGGACAGATGAGCCCTGTCCAGAATGTATCTAGCCATGTACTATGAAAAATAGAGACATTTACTGAAGAAGATACAAGATACAAAAATATTGTACATAGGACGATGACACTTCAGTCCCTTTCAAAGTAGGCACTTGGGACCTCACACTGTTCTAATTGTCATCAACTGCCCTGTCACATTTTCCTGAACCTCGTAGATGGTCTGAAATTTCTTCCCTTTCAAAGGTGATTTTAGTATTGGGAAAATCCAGAAGTTGCCGGGTGCTAAGTCTGGGCTAGGGGGGGTGGGGGTTGAGTTACCTGGGTGATCTGAGGTTTTGCTAAAAAAACTGCACAAGATGTTATGCATGAATGGGCACATTGTCACAGTGAAGCTGCCAATCACCAGTTGCCCATAGCTACAGCTTTCTGAATCAAAATAGTTTCTATAGAGGAATGATCAAGCTTCATGCAAAATTTGATGCAAATTCGTTGCTCTGTTTGCTCATTTTGAATGGAACGGCCACACAGTACACATGCTCTCTCAACGACGTCTGCCGCCCCCAGTGACTAGTAGAGTACAGTCCTCATTGTTCGCACATGCACATTCCAGTCCACTGTCCTTGGCTGCCAGGTTACATGGATGTCTGCAAACCATTCTTGTCATATTAACAATGGCTGGACTTTTTCTGGACAGACCTTGTATAATATTTTGACTACATTGTAAAATAATTTGAACCTGAGTTAGCTTAATAGCTAATCATAATTTCAAACATTTTAACATTGTTCTCTACACGTCCCCCCAAATCTGTCAGTTATAGGGAAAGGAAAAGAATAAAGGAGAAAATTTTTATTATTCATTTTTATGGCAACAATTATTTAGTCTGTGGTATGAGAAGTTGCTTTTTCATTCAGATGCTTGCTCCTTCCTCTATACCCTTATTTAACATTTATTTTTAAAAACTGCCTGGACTTTTTCACATTTACGTTACTTCTATTGTATTTTTAATTCCAATGTTTGTATTTCAATTTAAAGGCTCTACCTTATCATATAAATACGGGTTTGTTTATGTAAATAAATACACATATTTTATATTTTTATTTGTGACTTTTTAGTACTTAAAGTCTCCTATTGGCACTTTATGACACTGTGTTGTTTCCTCATGTGCCCTGTGATTTGGGACTACAACCTCATCTTCAGTGGGGATTTAAATGACATTTCTTGTTTAAACTAGGGTAAAACCATATCCTTGAAAATAATTTTCATTTGTGTTTTATATCTGCTCACACATGTCAACTACTTGGAATAACTTTTTATGTTAAAATAAGTTTAGAAAAATGTTTTTCTTTTACCTCAAACTTTTCTTGTGCTGTTTCCATACCTGCAAACATTTTATTTTTTTTTCTGACTCACATATCACACAATGCACAGCTTTCTGGGGTTCTGGTTTATACAGGGAAGTTTGATTTTCCTCTTACAGTGCTCCAGTGCCTTGTGGCTCAGCCTCATTTAGGCACTAAAACCAAAACCAAGACAATTCTTCCTTTTTCTCACCATACACTGCCGACCACCAAGCTACTGAATCATCAACTCATGCATTTATTCTCTTGGTTTCAATTTTCTGATCCTCTTTTTTTCTGTTTGGCACCTCAATATTGCTTTCCTCTTACCACATTTTCAAGATTAATAGGAATTCAAATGAAATTTTAACTGTATTCTATCAAGAATTTCCACACATTTATGCTGATAGAATTTTGAAATTATTTTATTTGACTATACTGTTGTATTTCCTGACTCTTCATTCATGTTAACTTTTTCATATGAATTTTACAATCAATTTGTCAGAAGTCTTATTTGTAGTCTTAGAAATTATTTATTGAATAATTTTAAGAGAATTGGTTAGAGGCAGTACATTGTTCCATTACAAAAATTTTCCTATGTTGCATTTTCCCATAGTGTAAATTGGGAACATGTAAATAATTAACATGTAAATAATTAAACTAATCACAGATCTATGATTAATACCACAAATCTTCTTTTAAAAATATTAACCCTACCATTAAATACTGGAAGCCCTACATTTTTCTCTCCACCAATATACTTTCCCTGGTTTCCTGGTTCCCCCAAACTGTAATGGACCTCATTTCTTTATTTTATTTTTCTACCATCATTTATCCCCTCCATACCCTCTTCTACTTCCCCCCAACCCCCTCCACAGCATCCATCACAGTGTTGTCCATGTCCATGAGTTCTTTCTCTCTTTTTTTCTTTTTAGCCCAATCCCTCCACACTCCTACCCTTACCTCTCCCAAGCTGTCAACCTGCTGTGTCTATGAGTCTGTCTCTATTTTTTTTATTAGTTCAGTTTATTCTTTGCATTTCACATGAGTGAAAGGTACTTGCTTTTCCCTGACTGGCTTATTTCACTTAGAATGGTACATTTACTCAGTGAAATGCTATGTAGTTTGTTTTAAAAAGAAGATAATTTTACCCTCCGCAATAGTGTGAGTGGACCTAGTAGACCTCATTTCAACTTTGAAGTTTGCCATGTAAAACACAAGCAGTCATGCCTAACCACTTAAATGCGTATTTTCAAAACAAGTACTTAATTCCTAGCTTTGTTTATTATATTTAAAGTTTAGATGAGCCCATTTCTCATTCATTATTTCTAATCATTACTAGGAGTTCAATCCACTCATTAGAAGATTTTTGTATTTTAGTTCCAGTGTCACCTTTTTATTCATGTCTAATAAAAATTAATTACAGGTCAGGGCACATACAAGAACCAACCAATGAATGCATCAGTAAGTGAAACAGCTAGTTCAAGTTTCTCTCTCTCTCTCTCTACAAAATAAATAAATATTTTTAAATTACCTATTTTTATTTTCCACATGTTTGTCTATCCTTGTATTTCTAATTTTTCATAGATCCAATTTTCTGCTTAAACTACACTTTCCTTACCATTATAAGTCTTTTTCAGAAGTTCCTTATGTACTGTTGTAATCTGCTTTACTTACTCTTTTGAAAAGATGGTCATTGCTACTTTCAAAATTTTGGTAGTTTATTTCCGCTCCTATGTCTCCCAACTATCTCCTGCTTTTTATATAAGGATATGGGATAGTTTATGCCTTCATGGTAACTAAATTTGTTTCATTCTCATATAAGTAGCAGGTCTCTTTTTATCATTTTATTTAGCATTAAATCCTATGACTCAGCAATTAGTAAATTACAAAGGGAAAGTCATAATGTTATATTCATGATGGAACTCATCAGAGACCATTCACAACTATGTGGTTTACCTGTTCTAGCCAAAATAATTTGAGTTCTGACTTTAGAGACTGTTAGCACAAAATGAAACCTTGGATAATTTATGGATATGCAAATACCTGTTAGGAAAATACATCTTCTCCAAGATTTTTCCTAGGTAAATAAAAATGGTAAGCAATTTGAGATCAGGAGTCACAGTTTAAACATATATTTTCCACAACATGTCCATTTTATTGATATACTCACAATCACTCTTTAACTAGTTCAGTTACATTCTGTTAGAATAATCCTACCAAACACTGCCCACATGCTCTAGGTTTCTGACTCCTTCACCTCAGGGGTGTGGAGTTAGAAAGCGCGCTTGTTAGGTGTTTTACGTATCTATCTGCCCCAGCAGAACAGCTTCTGCAAATCTGAGACTGTTGGATCTGTCAGGAAAGGCGTCCTGAAATCACTTCTGAGAAGCTAGAAGGTTATTTTACCGAATATGTTGAGCAAAAATTAGTCTGATTAAAAAATCCAGGTGCGTGACGATAATGTCTATAAATAACCCAGTCTGAGATCAGCAGTGCACACCAAATTTCTTCTTTTTATTTATTTCTTTCCAGTGAATCCCAAGTCTTACTCTACTTCCAAAAACTTTAGTTACAAATGTAACTTTATCAGTTATTATCATATAGAACCACCTGGAGAGCTTTTGAATTACAGACTGCCGGGCCCCATCCTCAGAGGTTCGGACTCAGTAAATTCATGTTGGGACTGGGAAGTTCACATTTGTGACATGTTCAAAAGTACTGCTGCTGCTGCCAGTCTTGGCGTCACACGTTGACAGCCACTGTGCTACCGTATGCATTATCTTTTCAAATTTTATTTTTAGCATTCTTGAACTTCCCCAGGTTAATTCCTTTTATAGTGTTGTACTCTTTATTTGAATATAACACCTAGGACCCCATCATTCTAATGCTAGCACGTTTCTTCTTTCTTTTTCGAAAATATTCACCCGTTTCTTACCATTTTCCCCTTTTTACATTTTTGAGATGACTTGCCATTGTTCACAATGAAACAGATCAAAGATGACTGTGGATCAAATTTTGAATTACACATTTATTTATCTCCTCACTTCTTCCAAAAAGATTTGAGACAGATCAGAACAAAGCTAGTTAAACCACATGGTTACTGACACCCAGTCCTCATTTCTTCAGCCCCTTGCTCAGAATGGAGTCACCCTGGTGACAATTACCTTCCCACAACTCTAGAAACCACACTGGCCAAGGCGAGAATCATGATGATGATGTGAGACAGCCCAAGACTCTGGCATCATTTTCTAACACATTCCAAGTACACTCTCTTCCGAGTGCCTGATTTTACTACATTCAAGAAGAAAGTCACCTTACTGTCTCCATCCATCTGCTGCCTGCCATAGGGCAGCTGCAATGTATTTACCATCAACTGAGAAAGAAATCTATATTTATCCGGATGTGGAAGATACCGAATTTCCCAACCATTGACAAATTAGTCTGGAATGCGAATGCATATAGAAATAGCCTACAGTATGCCATTATGTTGTGACATAAATATATGGTCTCTTCCCTCAACTTATGCCAGAAGCAAATGAACAATGTTCCTGCAACATGAGTAATTTCTCATCTATATTAGTCTGACTTTTTATCTTTTATTTCTCTCAGTTCTTAATAGCGATAAGGGAAAATCATAATAACCTCAGTGAAATATTTCCTTTGAAATCCATATTAGCAGTTAGTAAAATCTCCAAATGCTCTGACAAATTATTAATTTAGTAAAAATGTAAATTTAATCCTTCTCTCTCCCTCTCTCTGTTTCTTTAAGTGGAATATGGGGGGCATACACAGAAAACTGTCCAGCTCCTTCATAACAATGTACTATGTATCTTAATATAGACTGATTAGGCTTTTCATATGCAGTCAGACAGATTTTCACTGTAACTGTAAATGGATTTATGTCTCCAAATTTAATCATTTCCAATGAGGTGATAGAGTCTAGCAATTTGGAACATAAATCAGACCTTCTTATATTAAATACCAACCCAGTTCCTTGCTCTTTACATGATCTTTGGTAGGATAACTATCCTCTTACAATCTCCCTTTCCTTACCTTCAAACAAACATCAAACATGTGACTCGACTTTAGGCATTAAATCTGTATTTAAACAAAGTCATACTCCAGTGCCAGGAACATTGTATTTAATATTGTTGAATTATTAATAGTACTATTTGTCACAATTTTTGAGTATTATTAGTTGTAGAGTAAATACAGTAAAAACATGGCCATACTCAGTAGTCAACCATCTTGGTATGATCCCAATGCAGTGCTGAAGATTTTTCCATTTATTTTTCTAAAGGATCAGCTCTGTATAACAACTCACACAGCCACTTTATAAATTAGAAACACAAAGCCTTGCTATTTTAGATCTCGCAGAGCTTTGCTTAATATATACGGAAGTTCACTTAGCAACAGCCAGTTTCTTCTGAAGCACATGTGAAGGATCTCTCCTATTCCCCCTTCCACGATTGTACACTGTACTTTTCTGGTCCATCAGCCATCTCACAAATACTTTTCTGAAGTTTACAAGAGCTCCTGAAGATCAGAGAGACTGGCCCACTGGGTGCTCATTAAACACTTACTGAATAATCAAAGAGAGTTAAAGTCAGCACCGATCTAACATATATAGGAAAGATCACACATTTTATTTTTCTTGTGCACAAACTTATTTGAATTTGTCACTTCACAATTGGAGAAGAAAGCATTTTCATCATACTAATGGTAGTCGATAATCAATTTTTTTCTGACTATAGCAAGACAGTTGTTAAATCTCAGAGTGACTTATTGTTCATAAGATGTTTGAATGTAAAAATGAGACAATCTCTAGAGAAACAGTTTATATAACCCCCAGTAGAAGGATTATGTCTATATTTTGATCCCCTTTTGCAAGTGCTTCCAAATACCAGGAAAAGTTTAAACAGTTTCCAGCTTTGAAACATCTACCCTCTGTTGATCCAGCTCAGCATGAATTATTTATCTTTCAAAGACCAAAAGCAATTCTCAGAAACTGGTAGGCTGTGTTTAGATAACTCTAAAAAGTCATTTTAATTTCATTCATGTTCTAAAAATAACTACATTTGTATTTTAAAATACATTTGTATTTTGGTCCTGGCTGGTATGGCTTAATTGGTTTAAGTGACATGACATCTCATAAACCAAAAGGCTGAGGGTTTGATTCCCAGTCAGGGCACATGCCTAGGTTGTTTGTTTTGTCCCTGGTAGGGACATGTTTGAGAAGCACCTGATCGATGGCTCTCTCTCACATCAATGTTTTTCTGTTTCTCATGCTCCTTCCTTTCCCCTCTCTTTGAAATCAGTAAGCAAGTCCTCATGCGAGTATTCAAAAATGAAAGAAAGAAAGAAAGAAAGAAAGAAAGAAAGAAAGAAAGAAAGAAAGAAAGAAAGGAGAAAGAAAGAAAGAAATACATTTGTATTTTCAATTTTTCTTGATTAAATACAGTAAACTTTTCAAATGTTCTTACCAAAAATGTGCATGGAAGAGAAAAAGCTTAAAAACAGAAAAAAAGTTTTAGCATACTTAGCATTCAGAGCTTAGTTTCTAATACCATTCCCCAATACAAGAAACCAGGAATCCATGAAGACAAGTCTGATTCTGCAACTGGGCAGGAAGTATACAAGAGGAGCCTGGAGGATCTTATAGTTCCAAAAAGTAAAAATGTTCAAAATAAAAACCAACCAAAAAACATACAATAATGGGATATGTAAAACAGATATAGGTAACAAATAAAAGAGCTCCCCCATGGCTAGACTTGGAATAATTTCAGTGAAAGAAAAAAAGAATGAAGGAAAGTGGAAGGAAGGGAGAGGTAGCATTGGATTATATCCCAAGGTATAAAATAAGTATCCATGAATCTGTACTGCTATAAATAAGTTACTAAAAAGAAAAGGTGAATGGGAAGAATAGACACATCTCTAGTGCTGTGGATTTTGAAATTATTTATATGGCTACTCTGCCTTCAAGGAGAGGGAACACAACTTCCCACTCCGTAAGTGTGGGTGGCTTATACTTTCTTCCAAAGAGGACAGTATGCAAAGGAAGAAGAAAAAAAGGAGTAACATTATGGTGGAGAAACTTGACAAAATGAACACAACCAGGTGATCAAGGTCAACATCAAGGGTGATGTCATGTTGACAAATGTACCTTTGACAGAATGCGATGAGAATGGCACTGTAGTTCTTTGGCCTTCCTCCCCAATACCCATAAGCCCAGTTTAATGATGATAAAAATGTCAGAAAAATCCCAAGTGAGGGACAGTCTACAAAACACTTGACCAGTGCTCTTAGAAACTTGTTATCAACATTATCAAAAACAAGGCAAGTCTGAGAAACTATCATAATCAACAGGAGCCTAACAAGACATAACTTATAAATATAGTGTGGAGTTCTGGATAGGGTCCTGGAACAGAAAAAGCACCTTAGAGAAAAACTGAGGATATCTTAACAAGTATGGAATTTAATGACATATAAATATTCATTCATTCATTCGTTGTGACAAATATACCATACTAATGTAAGATGTTAAGGAGAAGATGCCTGTTACACATACAGGAACTCTGTATTATTTTCACAATAATTCTATAAATCTAAAATGTTTTCAAATAAAACATTATTTTTAAAGACTCATTTGAATTATATTGTGCCACTTAATTTCATGAGTTTCAAATTCAAGCAATTTTTATCAAAGTAAAAATTTTCTGTTATTTCTTAAAATCACATAAATATATAGGTTGATATCATTCCCACATATTAACTCTGACACAAAGATATTTAACAAATTATTTGAGTGTGGTATAATTAAGCAGAAATGGCCTGGATGGTACAATTTTATGTATCAAAAAGAAATTGCAATTGATTTCCAGTAATTTCCCCTCTAAGCAGGATTGGTTTTGCATTTGAAAATGCTCTTAGAGAAAAACTAAAGCCATAAACAGACCTGCTATTTTACTATGGTTATTTTAAGGGAGAGGTGAAACCCTCCAAATTACAATTAATTGAATTTTCCTTCTTCTCCGTTTCTTTTTATCAGTTACATTGAAGGTAAAGGTTGAGAGTGTAAGCATTTCTATCTGGAAAACCTTTTAGGAAATAATTCATAATAATTCTCTTAACAAGAATGCTTGTCTATATTACTCATTTTCCTGGAGCAATTTCTCTCCATATTTGGTTTATACAATTAACTGGAATGATAGTGAACATTATGCCTTTAAAACAAAACTAAATTAAATGGTAATGCAGTAATCCATCAATTAAAATGGGGCTGCTGATGGACCCAAATGGCTTAGTATGAAAATATTTTGCTGGATTAATAATATATTTAATGCTATGTACTCACCATTACAGCAGGGACTAAAATACTGTTTTAGTTAATCTCTCACTGTCAGTGCCTGGAAACTTCTACAATCAAAAGAATCATTCTTTACACATACATGAAGATGGGCTATACCATTTGACAGTCCATTTTAAAATATTTGGAATTCCTGTTTCACAGTAACAGTAAGTTGGGGGATGGGGTACCATTTGAGCTTAGCATCAGTTACCAAAATGACTATTTATGATAAAATGTATTATGGAATTACATTCGTATTCTTTTTTATCCATTTTAGTTTTCTTATGAAGTGTTTTTCCATGATTTGTGTATATATGTAACAAAACTCTAACATAAAGTATAGTTCTACAAACCTATTACATAATAAAACTCTGTCCTTGAATATGATTTAGCTTAACATCAGCCAAAAATACCTAGCCATGCACATACTGCATTACATACATAGATAAAATTGTTTTATTAATGTTTCCCCAGTTCAACTAAACAAGTCATTTTCATCAGAATTGTTTTTAATAACTCTAAAAGGTGACACAACTCAGCAAAGTGCAAATAATATCCCCTGCAGTCTAGAATTCCTGGGCATCTTCAAGGCCATAAATTGTTTCTAAAATATCTTCAGTCTCGAATATTCAATACTTAAGGCTTCATTTTATTAGCTGTGTTACATTTCCTGTGAAATTCAAATGGGGATACTTCAAATAGTAAACCATATGGTCTGCTCCACATTTAGAAGTTCTCTTTTTCTGTTTCCAAAGGAATTTCTCTACAATAAATATGTACAGAAATATTTGAATGTGCTTATTGTCCAGTAAAAAGGCAGATTTGCATTTCTTTACCCCTCCTTTGCAGTAAGACCGTGGAACACAGGTGGAGAGTCCAGAGGAGGGGAATCAACTTACACACTTCTTTTCACGGTTTACCGCCAGCCTTGCAGAGCCCACTCATCTGCAGGAACAGACCTTCTCTGAACAGCATGGTCATATTTTTTTTCCCCAGTGAACCCCAATCATGGGTCACTTACAGTGAAATGAAAGGAAGACCTTTTCTTCCTTAATTAAAGAATACCAAAGTAGGAAAGGAGACACAAGAAAAATGACCACCATGAAAAGGAAGTTAAAATGATTTTATTGAACTGCTGCATTGCCAGCCACCTAGTGTATGAAGTAATAACAATCAGTCACATTACCGCACATGATTAATAACTATGGCTGATCCTCAGATCCTCCACCATCTATCCATCACTATCTCAAGGAGGCATTATTCACATTGCTTCTCAGTAGTGGCTCTCTTCTGTTGCATTATAATTTCACCTTCCTGGTATCACACACTGCAAAATGTGGCATTGAAGAAAGTGAAACTTGGTAGAGAGGGGGGCTATTTTTGAATGGTTTGCCTAACTTTTTAAGAGAGTGGCATCATTAGGCCCATTGTAAATTCAAATTATTTTATTTTGAGGTATATATGAGTTATACACATGGCTATAAGTTATCACCAAAGAATATGATGAAAAATAAACTTAATAAAATGTTTTCTCTTCTACACCCTCATAGAGCATTCTTTCATTTGTTGTGGTAAATTTTCATTTTCAGCAAAGTAAGAGTTTAGGAATAGGTTTGCAGGCTTTCCTCAGAGCTTAGGTTGCAACATCCTTTAATATTTGGAGAAATAGCATTGCATGGTCCTAATAGCCTATAAGTAATGAGATAATGATATTAGATTTCATTTGTACAATGCTTAAAATTCCATGATACTAAAAATATACTATCTGATTTGGAAGGTAGGTTTTATTTCTGCCATTTTAAGTATGAGGAAGCAAAGTCGAGAGATTATATAACTAGAAAATAGTGGGATTGTACCAGATCTTAGATCTTGACTATAAATTCTGAGTTATATTCACTCTGTGATTCCTACACACTGATAGAAAAAAAGCATTAATTACAATTTCATAATGTTTTTATTCAAGAGAGAAACCTCTGCTGATTGTTTAGTATTTCCACAATGATTTAATCAGTTGGGGAATGACCCAATTATCCTTTAAGAAATATCCTATTCCATGATTAAAAATAGAAGGATGGCAGTAGAAAGACAATGAAGCATCTATGCTTTCATGCAAGAATCCGAATTCCCAGCTCACAGCATGGAGTTCTGCAAGTTTAAGAAAAGCACTATCATCCAGCTCTCAACCTCTCCTGAGAAGCCCTACTTATGCCTATAAGTGTCATCCAAGAGAAGTACTAAAAATAAAAGACAGAAGGTGCATGAAGTCCTAAAAGTAGGTGCTTGAACATGTTGTTACACACAAAGTAAGACTAAGAATTACAATAAAATGTCTCCCTACCCTTTTTTAAAAAACCTCTGTTGCCTTGACTGGTGTGGCTCAGTTGGATGGAGCATCATCCCATTGGCCAAAAAGCCACATGTTTGATTCCTGGTCAGGGCACATACCAAGGATGTAGGTTTAATCCCAGTCAGGGCATTTATGACAGGGTTATCAATCCATGTTTCTCTCTCTCTCTCTCCCTCTCTCACTCCACTATCTTTAAAAATCAATGGACATCAATATTTGATTTACATATTTAGGTGCTCCTATGTTAGTTGCATAAAAGTTTACTAGAGTTATATCCTTTTGCTGATTGTTCCTTTTATCATTATGTAGTGTCCTTCTTTTTTTCTTACTATGGTTTTGGTTTTAAAGTCTATTTTGACAGATATAAGTATTGCCACTCCAGATTTTTTTTCTTCCCATTGGCATGAAATATCTTTTTCCATCCCTTCACTTTTAGTCTTTGTGTATCTTGTGATTTGAGATGGGTCTCTTGGAAGAAGCTGATATATGGGTCTTGTTTTCTTATCCATTCAGCTACCCTCTGTCTTTTGATTAGAGCACTTAAGCCACTTACATTTAAGGTGATTATTGATAGGTATGTATTTAGTGGCATTTTTTTAACTATGTTCCTCTGTTATTTTTTTCTTTTCCTTCTTCTTCTTAAAGCAAGTACTTTTACATTCATTTAACACTGGTTTGGTGGTAATAAATTCCTTTAGCATTTTCTTGTCTTAGTAGTTCTTTATTTCTCCTTCAATTTTAAATGGCTCCTTTGCTAGGTAAAATAGCCTTGGTTATATGTTCCTGCTTTTCATTACTTTGAGTATTTTATATCAATCTTCTCTGGCCTGAATGTTTCTATTGAGAAATCAGATGATATGCTTATGGAGTCTCCCTTGTAGGTAACTATGTAACTACTTTTCTCTTGTGGCTTTTAGACTCTCACCTTGTCTTTAAACTTTGCCATTTTATTTATGATGTGTCTTGGTGTGGGCCTCTTTGGGTTCACCTTCTTTGGGACTCTCTGCACTTCCTGGACTTATGTGTTGTTTTCGTTCACCAGGTTAGGGAAGTTTTCAGTCATTATTTCTTGACATAGGTTCTTGATCCCTTGCTGTCTCTATTCTCCTTCTGGTACCACTATGATGTGATGTTGTTACACCTCAGTGTGTCCCCATTGTCCCTTTAGTTATCTTCATTTTTATTTTTTTTCTTTATGCTGTTTTAATTGGGTAATTTTTTTTCTACCTTGTCTTTCAAATTGTTGATTAGATCCTCTGCTTCATCTAACCCACTATCTAGTCCATTAGTATATCATTTATTTCAGATATTGCATTATTTATTTATGACTGGCCCATTTTATGTTTCTATGTTGTTTTTCACACTGTTCAGCATCCTTGTAATCATTACTTTAAACTTTATATCCGAAATATTGTTTGTCTCCATTTCATTTAGCTCTTGTTCTGGAGAATTCTCTCATTCTTTCATTTGGGGCCTGTTTCTTTGTCTCCCATTTTGGCTGCCTCTTTGTGATTGTTTTTATGTATTAGAAAGATCTGCAAAGACCCTGGTGCAGGCCCATGTCAGATGCTGCCTGTGTATAACCCTGGGCAATCTATTTGGAGCTATCAGCAAACCACAGCTCATGGTCCCCTCTGTTGGGCATCAGAGAGGACCAAGCTGCAAACCAAGGCCGCCTTTTACCAGCACTTGTTTGGGGGAAGGTCAGCAAAAGTTTCAAAGCACTCAGACATCTGTCTCAGCCTGCAGACTGCCTGTTAGGATTTGTCACTAAGAGAGCATCTACTATACTCCTCAGCAGTGCGTAAGCTCCACAGTGGGAGTGGGAAGAATTCCTGCAGGTGAGGCTATAGCTTTCCCCAAGCCTGATGCCACACTGAGGGTAGTACTATGCTCAAGGAAAATGGCTTTGCAGTATGGGAAGAAGACTGAGTACAGGGAACATAGGGGCTAACCTTTTAACTTTTTAACCAGAGTCACCAATCTCCATCTCCCCTCATGTGGCTGTAGTCTACTCTTTCTTACTTAAACTGGACTTCAGGGTAAGTGGCTGCAAACAAAATTTTGTGCATTGGCCCTTTAAGAGAGTGGCTACATCTCTAGGTATCTCTCCCTGGCAGACAGAAAACCCACTGTTTTACACAGCCGCATGTTATATGGGCAGCTTTCCTAGTTCTGGTGCTTTAGGCTGGGGGGCCCAGCATTGGGTTTAGACCCACACTTCTAAGGAAGAACCTCCACACAGCTGAGATTTCTGTCCAGAGCTTCAGCAGCCACTTGTGGGAGCCCCGCCAGCACACTCGTGCCTCACATTTTCTACCAGTCTCAAGGTGGCTTCTTCTGTAAGCCCTTGGTTATAAAACTTCTCTCCAGCTTGTCTTCTGTTGGTTACTCTGGATGACTTTTCTGTAACTTAGTTGTAATTCTACTTTGGTGCTGGAAGGTGGTTAGTGTAGCTTCCACCTAATCTGTTGCCTTCTTGGACATAAAAGGAGACATAGTAGGGAATTTTAACACACCATTGACATCAATGGATAGATCTGCTAGACACAAAATCAACAAGGAGACAATGGCCTTAAATGACACAATACAGTAAATAGATTTAATTGATATCTTCAAAGCATTTCACCCCATAGCAGCAGAATATGCATACTTTCAAAGTATACATGGAACATTTTCTAAAATATACCTCATGTTAGGACAAAAAACAAGTCTCAGTATACTTAAGAAAATTAAAATCATATCAAGCATCATCTTTGACCATAATGCTATGAAAGAGAAAAAAAAAACGCAAAGACAAGGACACTAAATAACATGTTACCAAACAATGAATGGGTTAACAATGAGATCAAGGAAAAAGTCAAAAGATACCTTGAAACAAAGAATACAACAACCCAAAATCTGTAGGACAAAGAGAAAACAGTCCTGAGAGGGAAATCCACAGCACTAAGACCTATCTCAAAAACAAAAAAAAAAGAAAAAGAAAAGGCTCAAATATACAATCTAACTCTACATGTAAAGGAACTTGAAAAAGGAAAACAAACAAAGCCCAAAGTGAGTAGAAAGAAGGAAATAATAAAATCAGAGCAAAAATAAATGAAATAGAGTCTAAAAAAGCACACACCAAAAAAAAAAAATCAATGAATCCAAGAGCTTGTTCCTTGAAAGGATGAACAGGATTGACAAAACTTTAACCAGACTCATCAAGAAAAAAATAAATAAACCAGAAATGAAGAGAAGTAACAACTGACATCGAAGAAATAAAAAGGATTGTAGGAAAATGTTATGAACAACTATATGCCAACAAATTGAACAATACAGCCAAATGGATAAATTCCTAGAAACATACAAAAATAAATAAGGAAGAATCAGTGAATCTGAATAGACAAATTATAAGTAGTGAAGCTGAAGCAGTAATCAAAAAAACTCCAAAAAACCAAAAGTCTTAGACCAGATGGCTTCACAGGTGAAACTTACCATTCAGAGAAAATCAAACATCTCTCCTTCTCAAACTACTCCAAGAAATTCAAAAGAAGGGAAGACTCCCAAGCTCATTTTACAAGGCCAGCATTATCCTAACCCCAATACCAGATAAAGACACTGCAAAGAAAGAAAATTGTAGGCCAATATCCCTTATGAACACAGATACTAAAATCGTCCACAAGATATTAATAAAACAAATACAGTGATGCATCAAAAAGCATGATCAAGTGGATGTATTCTGGGGACGCAACATTGGTACAATATCCACAAATCAAAAAATGTGATACACCACATAAACAAAATAAAGGGTAAAACCCACATTATCATATCAATAGATGAAGGAAAAGCATTTGATAAAATCCAGCACCATTTATGATAAAAAACACTCAACAAAGTGGGAATAAATAAGCCTTAATGTAATAAAAGCCATATATGACAAACCCACTGCCAATATCATAATCAAAAGGCCAAAACTATTAGCATCCTTTTAAGATAAAGAACAAGACAGGGATGTCCACATATGTCACTCTTATTCAACATAGTACCAGAACTCCTAGCCACAGCAATCAGAAAAAAAGAGAAAAAACATCCAAAATGGAAAGAAAGAGGTAAAACTTTCATTATTTGTGAATGGCATGATACTGTATATTAAAAAACCCTAAAAATTAGAACAAAAATCTACTAGAACTGATACATGAATTCAGTAAAGTAGCAGGAGGTAAACTTATATTTTCGAATCAGTTGCATTTTTATATGCTAATAATGAGCTATAAGAAAGGAATTTAAGAAAAATATCCTATTCAAGCCCTGGCTGGTGTAGTTCAGTGGATTGAGCGCAGGCTGCGAACCAGGCATCGCAGGTTCGATTCCCAGTCAGGGCACATGCCTAGGTTGCAGGCCATTTCTCCCAGCAACCGCACATTGATGTCTCTCTCTCTCTCTCTCTCTCTCTCTCTCTCTCTCTCCCCCCCTCCCTCCCTCCCTTCCCTCTCTAAAAATAAATAAATAAAATCTTAAAAAAAAGAAAAGAAAAATATCCTATTCAAAATTGTTCCAAAAAAGAATAAAATACCTAAGAATAAACGTAACCAAGGATGTAAAAGACTGTGCTCAGAAAATTATGACACTGAAGAAAGAAGTAGAAGAAAATACTAATAAGTGGATGCATATATCATGTTCATGACTAGGAAGAATATCATTAAAATGTCCATACTACCCAAAGCAACCTACAGACTCAGTGTAATTTCTATGATGATACCAATGGCTTATTTTACAGTACTAAAACAACTATTTCAAAAATGTATGTGGAACCACAAAAAACCTTGAATAGCACCAGTGATCTTGAGAAAGAACAAAAAAATTGGAGGACCCATGCTAATATCAAACTATCCTATAAGGCCATAATAATCAAAACAGCATGGTACTGGCATGAAAACAGACACATAGACCAAAGAAACAGAATAGAGAGCCAAGATATAAACCTATACCTGTATAGTCAATTAATATCTGACAAAGAAGGCAAAAGCATACAATAGGCTAAAAGTTTATTCAATAAATGGTGTTGGGAAAATTAGGCAGATATGTGCAGAGAAATGAAAATTGACCACCTTCTTATGCCATATACACAAATAAATTCAAAATTAATTAAAGGCTTGAATATTAGACTCAAAACCATAAAAATCCTAGAAGAAAAACACAGGTAGTAAAAATATCAGACATTTCTCATAGCAACATTCTTTCTGATATATCTATTTGGACAAGGGAAAGAAAAGAAAAAATAAATACATGGAACCACAGAAACTAAAAATTTTTCACACCACAGGAAACCATCAACAAAATGAAAAGGCAACCCACCAATGGAAAAATATATTCACCAATATCTATGATAAAGGGTTAATATCCAAAACTTATTTAAAAACACTTATAAAACTCAACACAAAAAAATTGAATATTCCAGTTAAGAAATGAACAAAGGACCTTAATAAAAACTTCTCCAAAGAGGACATATAGATGGCCAACAGACATATGAAAAGATACTCAGTATCATTAATCATCAGAGAGATGAAAATTAAAACCACAATGAGCTATCAACTCACATCTGTCAGAATGGCTATCATCAATAAATCAACAAACAGCAAGTGTTGGTAAGGATGTGGAGAAAAGGGAACCCTCTTGCACTGTTGATGGGAATGCAGACTGGTGCAGCCACTGTGGAAAACAGTATGGAATTTCCTAAAAATATTGAAAATGGAACTGTCTTATAAGCTATCAATACCACTTCTTGGAATTTACCTGAAGAAGCCAGAAACACTAACTCAAAAGAATATATGCACCCCATGTTCATTGCAGATTTGAAAGCAGCCCCATGTGTCCATCAGTAGATGAATGGATAAAACAACTATGGTACATGTACACAATGAACACTACTTGACTGTAGTAAGGAAGAAAATCCTTAGTACAAAATCCTATGCAACAACATAGATTGACCTGGAGAACATTATGCTAAGTGAAATAAGCCAGTCAGAGAAAGAGAAATATTACACCATAGGATTTTGCTCATATGTGAAATCTAATGAATAAACTGACCTAACAAGCAAAAATAAAAACAGACCTATAGATAGAGAGCTAGCTGACAGCTATGGGGAGTGGAGAATGGAGGGATCAAGCAAAAAAGAAAAAAAAGAGAGGAAGAATTTGTGGACATTAACAACAGCGTATTTTGTGCGGTGTGGGGTAGGGTGGAGGTGGAAGAGAGCATGGGGGGATAGATGGTAATGGAAAAAAACATGAAGGAAAAAGGGAAGGAAGGGAGGAAGGGAGGGAGGGTTGGAGGGAGGGAGGGAGGGAAAATGTCCTCTAGTGAAAAAAAAAAAAAAAAACTGTTAACAGTTCTAAGTCACAACCTGCTTACTCTTCCATTTGTCATCACAGAAATTAAGGGCTGAGTCCACACCTTATTTTATTATTAGCTTTCCCATAACAAGGAGACAAGCAAGATACATTCTTCACGGTGGGAAAAACAGTGATGAAAGTCAGCTCTGTCTCTTCTTAGGCACGTTACTCTTCAGGTCTCAGAATGCAGTATAATATCACCATTTCTGATTTTCACTTCATGAAAATAAGAAACTTAAAATAATTTGTGGGGGGCTTTTGTTGTTGTTGTTCATGTTTATCTGAGACAAGACCAGAAAAAAGAACAGAGGTAAAATCCTGGAAACAAAACAGAGAAACATACGTTCGACAACAGACTGCCCTGGCTTTAAATTCTGCCTCTGCTAAAATTCACTGTGGGCCTAATCAGTCAGGTTTGTTTTGTTTTGTCTCCAAAATCAGTGTAATAATGTTTAGCCTTACAAAATTTTTAGAAAAAATTTATAAAGTTATATATATAATGTATAGACCACTCTACACTAGAAATGGCTATTGTTTTAAACCCTCCTAGTTTCTGGATTCTCAAGTGAATACTTCTAAAAGAGTGTTGTAGTGTATGTGTGTGTGGGGGGGGGTGATTAGGGAGTAGCATCAGCAGAAATTAAAATACCTTTCGAGATCCCACTTTCTAATATCTAAGTTGAACTCAGTTAAAAGGTTTCAAAATTATCTTTCATGTCATCTCACTAAATTGTAGAAAGATTGTCATCAAAATCTTGAATATTTTGACTAGAACTGCAGAAAATGTCCATAACCCTACTCAGTTTTCTTTCTTTTCCTCTGTGTGGTCATTCTCTTTTTTCTTCTTTTTCTCTTGTTCTTGGCCACTTCTATCACCTTTCTCTAAAAGAGTCAGATGATCCCTGGCTGGTGTAGTTTGGTGGATTGAGCGCAGGCTGCGACCCAGGCATCGCAGGTTCGATTCCCAGTCAGGGCACATGCCTAGGTTGCAGGCCATGTCTCCCAGCAATTGCACATTGATGTTTCTCTCTCTCTCTCTCTCTCTCTCTCTCCCTCCCTTCCCTCTCTAAAAATAAATAAATAAAATCTTTTTTTTTTAAAAAAAGAGTCAGATGAATGCAAGTTAAGAACAGGATTGAGAGATAGAGCTGGGTTCCACTCCCACCTCCACCACTTAGCAGCTCTTTGACTTGGGCAGAAATATTAACCTCTGTGATAATAATATTATCAGCCTCACAAAACTTTTGGGAAACTCAGGTATTTGTATAAATTGCCCATTGAATGCTCAGTGATCATTCCTTATTTACCCACTCTTTTTTTTCTTTGACTGGTCTTCTTTTCTGCTTTCAACTTTTCTTTTTCTCCCTCTTTTATCCCATTTATTTTACTCTCTTTCTGTTTTTCTTTAAAAAAATAACTCTGTCATTAGTTCTCCTCCTCCTTTTTCTGGCTTTATGTGCACTCTCCCATCTCATTTGCTCCTCTTTTCATTGACCTCAATTTTGTTCCTTTTAATGTGATTATAAAAAACTCAGCAGAGTTTGACAAATGCTTCTTTCAAGTCTTAAAACCTTATTTTAAGCTGTCCTGGTTTTAAACAGGAAAATTATAATACCTTCCAAAGTATTTTTACATATTCTAGAATTAAAATGAGGAAAACAAAATTGTAGTTTATGTACATTAAAAATGTTTTTATGTTGTGAGTCTTTGATCTAATAAAAATATAATCAATATTAACTAATTCATTAAAGAATTCTCAGCCAGAAAACACTATTAGATTGCTATCATATATGCTACTAAAATTTGGCAGTTATATTTTCTTACTAAAAATCATTTTTATTAGATTTACTTCATATGACATTGAATATAAATTACATTTAAAATTTATTTATTTAAACAACTTCTTCACAATCTAGTTAAGAATCAGTAGTATTTGGCCTAAAATATAACTTCATTTTTTAATTTTATCTTAGTCTTTTTTTCTCATGTCTAATTTAATTCTGAAATGTAAAGCTCTTTTGAAATAAAATACAGTTGAAATACAATATTATATTAGTTTCAAGTGTATAACATAGTGAGATTTCTTATACATATTTTAAAAAGTGATCACCACAAAAAGCCCACTTTCCATCTGTCACCATACAAAGTTATTGTGGTATTATTGATATTCCCTATGCTGTACTTTACATCCCTGTGCCTTATTTATATTATAAGCTTGTATATTTTAATCTTCTTCACCTTTTTATTCATACCCCCATTGTCTAACCTTTTGGCAATCATTAGTTTTTCTCTATCTATGAGCCTGTTTGTTTTGTTTCTTCATTTCTTTAGTTTTTGTTTTTTTTTAATTTCACACATGATTAAAATGATATAGCATTTGTCTTTCTCTGACTTATTTTACTTAGCGTAATACCATCTAGGTCTATCCATGTTCTCGCAAATGGCAAGGTTTTATTCTTTTTTGTGACAGAGTAATATCCCTGTGTGTGTGCACACACACATATCCACTTCTTTGTTATGCAATCATCTATTGATGAACACCTAGGTTGCTTCAGTAACTTGGGTATTGTAAATGATGCTGCAGCGAACAAAGAGGTGCATGTATCTTTTTGAATTAATGTTTTACTTTCTTCAGATAAGTCCCCCAAAGTGAAATTCCCAAGTTCTTCTTTGTCTCTTATTATAGCCTTTGTTTTAAAGTCTGTTTTGTCTGGTACAAGTATTGCTACCCCAGCTTTTTTGTTTGTTTGTTTTTATTTTCATTGAATATCTTTTCATCCCTTTACTTTCAGTCTGTGTAAGCCTTTCAATCTGGAGTCTCATGTAGACTGTATGTGTAGGGGACTTGTTTTTTATCCATCTATTTACCTGATTTTTTTCAATGGAACACTTAGCCAGTTTCCACTTAAAGTAACTATTGAAAAAAAAGAATAAAGTAATTGTTGGTAAGTGTATATTTATTGCCATTTTCATTGTTTTCATTGTAGATTTATGAATGGTTTGTCTACTGTCTTTACTATATATATGTTTGCCTTTTCCAGTGAAATTTTTTCTTCCACATATTTTATTTCTAGTTTTGGTCTTTTATTTTCCACAAAGAATTCCCTTTAACATTTCTTGAAATGCTAGTTTAGTGGTGATGAACTGCTTCAGCTTGCATTTGAAGAAATCTTCATCTCTCCTTCAACTCTGAATGAATATCTTTCTGGGCAGAGTATTCTTGACTGTGGGTTTTTCTTTTTCATCATATTGAATATATCATGCCTCTCCCTACTGGCCTGCAAAGTGTCTGCTGAAGAGTCAGCTGGTAGTCTTATGGGCATACCCTTGTATGTAACTAGTTGTTTATATCTTGCTGCTTTCAAGAGATTTTTCTTTATCTTTAACTTTTAACAACTTAACTGTAATGTGTCTTGATATGGTTCTCTTTGGAGTCTCTCTGTCTTGTTTGAGACTTCATGTGCTTCCTGTACTTAGATGTCCATTTCCATTGCCAGGTTAGGGAAGTTTTCAGCCATTACTTCTTCAAACAGGTTTCCATCCCTCTCCCTTTCTCTTCCTTCTAGGACCATTATGATTAAAGTGTTAGTACACTTGATGTTTTCCCAAAGGTCCCTTATGCTATCCTCATTCTTTTAAATTCCTGTTTCTTTCTGATCTTCCATTTGAGTGAGTTCCACTACCCTGTCTTCCTGATTACTGATCCATTCTTTTGGGTCATCTAATCTGTTGTTGATTCCTTCCAGTGCATTTTTCATTTCAGTTGTTATGTTCTTAAGTTCTGATAGGCCCTTTTTTTTATAATTTTTCTCTTTTCCAAAGCTCTCACTGACTTTGTCCACTTGTCAGGAGAGTTAGATGAGCATCTTTGTAGCTATTTCTTTGAACTCTTCACCTAGTAGAGAGCTAGAGCAGTTTCATTTAGGTTTTTTTCTGGGATTTTGTACTATTTTATTGTTTGGAACATTTTCTTTTCTCTCCTCATTTTGCCTGTTTTTTTTTTTTCCATGTATAAGGTAGGTCAGCTAACTCTCCTAGTCTTGAAAAAGTGGCATTATTTAGAAGGTCCCCCCTTCGTTACCAGAGCCAGGTGCTCTGGAGGCTAGACTAGTGTGGCCTCGTTTTCTGGTTGGGTCACAACTTCTATGGACACACTGGTGGGCAAGAATGGTCTCTGACTTCCTGGCAGCGAGGCCTGGCCACAATTCATGCATGCTCACTGGTGTGTAGAGCAAGCCTTTACACACCAGTGGCTGCAAGGCCTAGCACTGCTATTGCAGACATACTGTGTGGTGCTGGTGCCAAGTGAGACCACCTGCTGAGTGTGGCAGGGGAGGTGGGGCTTTGGAGGGGTGCTACCCTGGGTTGGTCCTCAGGAAAATACCAGGTGTGGGGTGAACAATGTTAGCAAGGTTAATGGTGCATGTAAGAAATAGCACTTGCCAGTGTCAGACCAGCTAGATTAGAGAAAAAGGGGAAAATGGTGCCCACCAGTCTCTCTGGCTCAAGAGAAAGTTGCAACAGATATCTGTCCCTCCAGCACACACTCTAAAATTAGTTAATCTATCACCTTCACATGTGACCTAAGTGTTTTTCAAACCACTGCCTCTGTGCCAGCACTCAGAAAGAGCACAGCCTGGGTTTCCTGCAACCCTTGGCTCTGCCAGATATAAGCCCCACTGGCTTTTAAAGCCAGATGTTATGGAGGCTCCTGTTCCTGGTTCAGTTGCTCCAGGCTAGTACTCAGACTCTTCACTCATCAGGGACCACCTCCGTGGTTATGATGTTCCTCCCACTTGTGAGTCACTGCATGAGGAGTGGGAGTAAGGTAGATCCTTACTAGACTTAGTCTCTACCCCTCCTATTCATTTCAATGGGGCTTTTACATACTCTCTGTAGTTGTAGAAAATCTGTTCTGCTAGTCTTTGGGTGATTCTCTGAGACAGTTGTTCTACATGTAGCTGCAGCCTTGGTGTCAATGAGAGGGTGTGAGCTCAGGATCTTCCTACTCTGCTATCTTTAACCTGACTTGCTCTTGAATGTCCATTTAGATTGTCGATGAAAAGTGATTTCTTGTGATTGCTATATTTTACCCACAAGAAACGTGTCTCAGGATCTCATTTTATGATTTTATACTTTCCGTTGAGATCATGAGTATATTTTTATTGTGCAATTTAATTTATCATTACTGAATTGGACAGAGGACATATTTTTAGTTATGTAATCTATTACTAGAAAACTATTCTTCATGTTTAGTGAAAGCATATAGATGAACTACTTTCTGAATCAGTAGCAATGATAAAAATCATAGTTTTAGGTGTTGAAATGTCATTTGGGATGTCATCTTGTATATAAGCACTAATTAATTAAAATAATGGCATCTTTATCATTATATAATGATATCTTTGTTTAAACATCAGGGACAATTATCCTACTTTTAAAACTATTACCATTTTCATAAGAATTTGAAATGCTTTGGGTATGTGAAAGAGTTACAATATTCTGACTCATGAGTCAAGGTTTAAAGTGTATTTATATCTATGGCTGTAGGAGAATGCATGCATTTATTTTATATGAGATCAACTAGTTGAGGTTTTTTCTCTTCTCTATGTTCATTGATTTTTATACAGATAATGAGTGTAATATGATCAATGCCTTGTCCAATTAACTAATTTTTGTGTACTATAATATTATGGTAAATTATTAAAATTAAACTTGTTTCAAATATTGCAACTGGAATTTTTGGGGGATGTAGAATCTCGATGAAATAGACTTCTTTTAAAAGTGTGTTTCCAGCCCTGTTGGCATGGTTCAGTGGATTGAGTGCCAGCCCACAAACCAAAAGGTCGTTGGTTCAATTTCCAGTCAGGATACATGCCAGGTCCCCAGCTGGGGGCAAGCAAGAAGTGATCCATCAATGTTTCTCTCCCTCTCTTTCTCTTTTCCTTCCCCTCTATCTAAAAATAAATAAATAAAATCTAAAAAATAAAAATATAAATATAAATAAAAGCGTGTTTCTAGTTTATAATCATCTCCATTGCCTCCTAAGTGGCACTAAAAACCACTTCCATAACTAAGCAATGTGGTGTTGGCTGCCTTAATTGTACTAAATGACCCTGAGAAACAGAGATCGGTCAAGTGGAAAAGTTTTCAGAAAATCTCCAATATGCTTTGTGAAGAGCAACAGAGAGCGGAATAGAAAGTATGGTATACTTTGTTAGGGTCTAGTTGACATTACTGACAATACAATGTGTTATTTTTTTCCTATGGTAGTATATATCTGCCCAAAGCAAGCACAAAGAAGACAGATTCGTGATTTTTATATAGCTTTACCACATCAGTCAAGTCTTTGTCTTTTGTTTGAAAAAGTGTTAATATAAGTCCTAGGCAAAAAAGGGGCTCAGAAAGTGAGTTATGATATGATTAGGTAACTTTAGAACTCCCTAAGTGATCTTTTATTTTACATTCCATCATTAGAAAGTACCATCCAAATAACTATAGTTATTCATTTCTTTGACAGTTAATGACTGTTGCTGAAGGTTAACCCAAAGAAATGAATTTTCTGTTGTTCTTTTATTGAAAACCTAATTTTTATAAAATGACCATATTCTGTTATTGAGAGAACAATTTTGATTTCAGTATTTTCAAAAGTGCTTCTTGTTTTGCACTATTACATTTTCTGTTTTCACTTGTATTGACAAGAGACAGAGGAACAAAGAAACGGAAAGAGAAAAAAGGTCTAAATGCATTTTTAAAGGCAACACTTTTTTGTTTTAGATTCAATTTTACATAAAATTGTTTTCTTAATTTATCTTTCTGATAATTTTTATTAGTATATAGAAACACAAAAGATATTTGTATATTAATAAATGCCTAGAATAAATTTTCTAAGAAGGTAAAAAACCTGTACTTTGAAAACTATAAGACACAGGAGAAAGAAATTAAAGAAGATACAGATAAATGGAAGCACATAGCATGCTCATGGATGGGAAGAATTAACATCTTATCATACCCATGCTACCCAAAGTAATCTATAGCTTTAATGCAATCTCTATCAAAATACTAATTTCATTTTTCACAGAACTAGAACACTGTATGTTTTTCACAGAACTAGAACACTGTATGTTAAAAAACCCTAGTAGCCAAAGCAATCTTGAGAGAAAAGAACAAAGTTGGAAATACTGTGTTCCCTGATTTTAAGCTATACTACAAAGCTACAGAAATCAAAGCAGTATGGCATTGGCACTAAACCAAATACCTAGATCAATGGGCCAAAGTAGAAAGCCCAGAAATAAACCTACACTTATATGGTCAATTAATCTATGACAATGAGGTAAAATACACAAAAGGAAAATAGTCTTTTAAACAAATGGTATTGGGAAAATAGTACGGATACATGCGAAAAATAAAACTGGATCACTTTCTTGCACCATATACAAAAATAAACTTAAAATGGGTTAAAGACTTAAATATAAGACCTGGAACCATAAAATTCCTAATAGAAAACATGGCAGAAAATGCTGGCATTGGTCTTAGCAATATTTATTGGATGTGTCTCCCCAGACAAAGGTAATAAAAGAAACATAAACAAATGTAACTAATTCAAACTAAAAAGCTTTTGCACAGAAAAATAAACTATCAACAAAATAAAAAGACAACCTACTACTAAAACTACTGAATGGGAAAAGATATTCAGAAATGATATGTTCAATAAGGTGTTAATATCCAAAATCTCTAAAAACTCATACAACTCAACATAATTTAAAAAAAAAATCTGATTTAAAAACAAGTAGAGTATCCCAACAGATATTTTTCCAAAGAGGACATATAGATGAGTAATAAATATATACAAAGATGTCCAACATCACTAATCATCAGGGAAACGCAAATCAAAAGCACAATGAGACATCATCTTACACCTGTCAAAATGGCTATTATTAAAGTCAATGGACAAACAACAAGTGTTGGAGAGGTTGTGGAGAAAAGGGGACCCTAGTGCACTGTTGGTGGGACTGCAGACTGGTACAACCACTGTGGAAAACAGTATGGAACTTCCTCAGAAAACTAAAAATGGATCTGCCTTTTGACCCAGCAATACCACTGCTGGAACTATATCCTAAGAATCCTAAAACACTAATCCAAAAGAACCTTTGCACCCCAATGTACATAGCAGCACAATTTACAATAGCTAAATGCTGGAAGCAACCTAGATGCCCATCAGTAAATGAATGCATCGGAAAACTATGGTACATTTACACAGTGGAATTCTATGCAGCAGAAAGAAAGATGGAGCTCCTACCCTTTGCAACAGCATGGATGGAACTGGAAAACATTATGCTAAGCGAAATAAGCCAGGCAGTTAAAGATAAATACCATATGATCTCACCTTTAACAGGAACTTAAACAACAAAACAAAGAAACAAGCAAAATATAGTCAAAGACACTGAAATAGAGGACAGGCAGAAAGTGACCAGAGGAGAGAGAAGAGGGAGTTTCAGGGGAAAAGGGGAAGGGTTTACAGGAACAAAGTTAAAAGACACATGGACAAAAACTAGGGGGAGGGTAGTAATGGAGGGAAGTTGGGAGGGAGGGGTGGATGGACTGGATTGGGAGTAAATGGGAGAAAACTGTACTTGAACAATGATTAAAATAAAAAATAAAAAATAAAAATATTAATATAAAAAATAAAGTCAATGGACAAAAGCATTGGTGAGGTTATGGAGTAAAGGGAAGCTACATGCTCTGTGGGTAAGAATGAGGATTGGTGCAGGAACTATGGGAAATAGTAAAAAATTCCTCAAAAAATTAAAAACTACAACCACCATAAGACTCAGCAATTCCACTTCTAGATATTTATCTGAAAAAAACAAAAACATTTATTCAAGAAGACATATACACCCTTATTTTCATTCCAGTATTATTTATAACAGCCAAGATATGAAAGCAACCTGCATATTCTTTCATAGATGAATGGATAAAGAAGATGTGATACAGATATACAATAGAATGTTATGAGCAACAAAAATAAATAAATGTTACCATTTGTGACACCATGAAGGGACCTTCAGATTATGATGCTAAATGTAAAAAGACAGACAATTACTAAATTATTTCACTTATATCTGTAATCTATAATAGGCAAAATAGGCCTTGCAGATACCACCACTGCCTGGAATCTTCCCATGCCTGGCCATGGTCAACCCCACTGTGTTAGACGTGGAAGCCGATGGCAAGCCCTTGGGCCATGGTTCCTTTGAGCTGTTTGCAGGTAAAGATCCAAACATAGCAGGAAACTTTTGTGCTCTGAGCACTGGAAAGAAAGTATTTGGTTATAAAGCTTCTTGCTTTCACAGAATTACTCCTGGATTTATGTGTCAGGGTGGTGACTTCACATGCCGCAATGGCATAGGCAGCAAGTCCATCTACGGGGAGAAATTTGTTGATGAGAATTTCATCCTGAAGCACACAGGCCCTAGCGTCTTGACCATGGCAAATGCTGACCCAACATGAACAGTTCCGTTTTTCGTCTGCATTGCCAAGACTGAGTGACTGGATGGCAAGCCTGTGGTCTTAGGCCAGGTGAAAGATGACATGGATGCTGTGACAGCCATGGAGCTCTGTGGATCCAGGAATGGCAAGACCAGCAAGAAGATCATGATTACTGACTGTGGAGAACTCTAATAAATTTGACTTGTGTTTTATCTTAACCACCAGACCATTCCTTCTGTAGCCCAGGAGAGCACCCCTTCACACCCACCTGCTTAGAATGTTTTATAATATTTGTGCTCTCATTGGAGTTCATTGAGTCCCATATTTTCCTACCCCTTCCAAGTCTAGTTGGACTGCAGAGTTAGGTTTATGGTTACACAATAAAAACTAAACAAAACAAAAAAAAAAAAGAGAGAGAGAGAGAAGCAGACTCATGGATAACAGGGAACAAACTGATGGTCACCAAAGGAGAGGGAGGAGAAGAGACTGGTAAAAAGGTAAAGAGGAATAAGTGGTACAAACTTCCAGTTATAAAACAAATACATCATGGGGATGTAATGCACAGCACAGGGAATGCAGTCAATAATATTGTAATACCTTTCCATGCAGAACAGTTACTACCTTTATCATGATGACCACATTGTTGTAGGGTATACAAATATCAAATGCCTATGTCGTACAGCTGAAACTAATATAATATTGTATGTCAACCACAATTAAATTTTTTTTAAAAATTGAGACACTTGCAAAAAAAGGTAATACTTTGAATGATAAAACCTAATAATATTCCCCAGGGAAATAAATGTAATAAAATGAAGGCAAGATGTTTTAAAATATAAAAATAACAAATGACAGTGTGACTTATGCAATAAAATTAAATCTAACTAAGATGAATATAAAAACATCAGTCTCTTGAGGGATACAGATGGATGCAAAGTTATTATATATATTGCCATGCACAATTTGATTAGCCAGCTTTGTGTCTGTCTGTGCTTTAAAGGCTTCAGAATTAAAGTTTAATCACTCCCAGATTTTAAGCATCTGTTTTCACATGCAATTTATTTTTTAAAATTCACATTTACATGTTTCAGAATTATTTCCTACTTTTCCTAATAATTAAGCCTTCACATCAAGATTAGCTGTATGACATAGTGAAAGGAACATGACTTTCAGAGTAAGGGGACCTGGCTCAGCTCTTGCTTTTGTTTACTGTCAGTATGTCAGTTAATTTACAAGAAACACAAGTTCTTGATATGTTAAAAAAAGATACAAATTAAAAATAGTTCCAAGATGGCAGAATGTTTTCTTTAGTGCATTTGATAATGTAATGATAACTAAATTTGGAAACTCTAAATGATTTTAGACTATAAGTATTATTGTCATTTCAGGAGCAAAAATTATACAAAAAAGACAATATGATAGTTGATGACAAAAAAATTGGCTTTGAATTGCTAGTTCTACTACTTGCTAGTTGTGGGCCTCTCAGCATTTGTTTCCTGTCCTTGAGGATGCTATTAGAACTTACTTTACAGTTTCCGGTAAAAATCAAATGATTTATTTGAGACAAGACTATTGCTCCCTGGAGAACATTTTAGGACCCCTATGGCTAACCAGAACTCAGTTTTAGGAACCCTACAACTAGATGGGTCTCAATTCAAAAGCCATACACTGAAACAAATTATCAAAACTATACCTAATTTTCACAAGCTTAAAATTCTTTTTGTTAATAAAATATGAGAATTAAAAATATATATATATGAGAATTTGGTGACAGGATAGTCTTACAAATAAAAGAGAAAATTATTGAAAAGAAAATTTTAAATGTGTTCTATCTACATTTAAATAGATTTATGTCAATCTCTTTCTCTCATGCACACCCACACACATGTGCATACATAGGATTTACTGTTCCTATATGCTGCCAAGAGTAGACTATTCTGCTAAGGCAAAAAACAGAGGCAGCCTATTGTCGTTTCAACATAATACCCTTGAGACATTTCATTTTCCTGAGTCTTTTATATGCAGTTATGCGGGGAATATGCAAGCCATCCTCACATACAGAGATGATACACGCTACTGAAGTGCCTCCTTTGTTTCCTACTGTGTCTGCCTATTGTCTCTTCTGCTTGTATCATCCCAGCCTTGCTGCAAGGTTCCCATGTTCATTGGGTAGCATTAGATCCATGGTGACATGTCTGCTGGTCCTATTTGTCTCATTAGTATGACTCTGAGGAGCATTCTTTAAAGGAATAGGAATAATAGAGTGTTAAAGTACTGCTTTGCCTTTTTTGGTTTTATGTTTATTTTCCACATCTATATACACTCTCACAACCTTTCCTGGCAGATGCTTTAAAATGAAATTTAGTTCTAATTCATGTTTGCAGTAGAATAATACAATACCATTATAACTATTTAATGGCATCAAGCATTGGTATCATCATTCGCATTATCCCCAATACTAATATCAAATGACATTAGCACAAATACTAATGTTTAACTAAAAGCTAACCCTATATATATCATTCCACATCAGCAACACAACTAAATTCTTCTGACCCTCAAATCAGATGGCTTCATTTCATCGTTGATAACTCTTTAGCAGAATTGCAAAATAGTTTGTCCTTCACTGTTAAAATGCAAATATCTGTGGAAATATAACATTGTAGGCATATTCACTTATTCTAGAACTGAGGAGGTTGGTGCTCTTGCTCTAATAAAGATCACTAAGGACTTCCGTGAACCCATCCAGGGAAGTGTTCAAAATGCCTAGTCAAAACCCACAGGTAGGACTCCTCCTGAAGATGTTTCACTGAAAGGCTATATCACATTTGAATTTCAAGGGAAAGCCAGATCAAGCCAGAGAGAATTGTCTGAAATGAAGTTACAAAGACTAAAAGAAAGTGAATGGCAAATAAGGAAGCAGGGTGGTTAGGGGTTAGTGATTGAAAGGGAAAGAGCTACAGAGTGCAGATGACCGAGATTGCTTTTTTACCTGCATGGAGATAAATGGTAAGGCCTACTAGGAGCAAAGAATACAGTGGTAAACAGACAAATCTGGAAGAAAAAATGTCCAAAATATACTACAAGAAAGTAAAAAGGTCAGAAATTTAGATGCCATTGCTATAGGGTAACTTCATTTCCTAGGGTTACCCAGTCTTTCTGACCCGACTGAAGACTTCCCAGTACCACCTTGTTCTCTGACTTCTGAACTCTTGTCAAATGCAATGTCTTTTTTATCCCCCACCATCCTCTAGCACCACTACCAGAAACTCTGAGAGTTTGAATCTCAACCAATATGTTTAAACAGCCCTGACACCCAACAAGATTGATGTGACTCTGCAGATCTATATACCAACAGAACTGAGAAAGGCTCTAGACCTATGTTACTCTGAGTATTAACTCCTCTATAAAAATATTATGAAGTATTTCTATAGCTTTGTCTTAAAAAAAAACTTTTACAGCTGTTAAAGGGGAAATGCCAAATGCAAAGAGGTTTCTAAAAGGCAAAGAAAAGCTAGATTTTTAACATCTAGTCCCTCACAAATGATGTTCCCAAAGGAACTCCCTGATAAGCCACCTGAATACCAATCTTCGAGTCTCAGAGCCTGTTTCCTTGGGACCCTAACCTACAACAATTGATCCCCAAAACAGTATGAAGAAGCAAACACTAAAGGAGGATTTTAGTGATGAAACACCCATGTCCCCACTGTTGTAAGGGCCTCTTCATTCAGGTGCAGCACTGGGACTATTTGACGGGCAATATTATACATAATTAACACTAAAAGTGATTAAAATGCTCATTGGTGGTGAATTGGGAATTGACACCAGTGGCAAGGAGAGGACTGATGGCTCAATGCCTCAGGTGTTTGAGAAGTGCTGGAAAAAAGGGTAATTATAAGAGCAATGACCTCAGAGAACTATTATTGGGGGTAATCAATGCACTAAAAAAAGACAATAAAACCTGAGAGTGATTAATAACCAGTTAAAGGCTAAGTGTGAAAGCCAGAGGAACTTCCTGGCAGGATAAAAAAAAAAACAAAACACCCTCATGTTTTTGCAACCACATGGTTATTTTTCCTGGTTGGCTCCAGAGGACACTGTTAACCAAAATAATAAGGAATATTGTGGTGATAAGGGTATCAGTATTGCCAGGAAGCTTAGTTGTGGTAATCCTTTGCAAGGCAAAACTAACAGTGTGAGAAGCTTTTATAAAACTAGGCTCAAGGGGATTGATAGGTCCTCAGAATAATAGAAGCCAAGTGCTGCACTTAGTTGCAGAAGTCAGGAGTGTGTAGTGATCTTAATGTGATGAAGTTGCAGCAGCAGCCTCTGGGGCCTGACCTACAGATGGCTATGGGGGTGACTGTTAGGACTGAAGAAATCTAGGATGCCAAATAAATGTTTGTTTAATTTGTACAAACACAAGAGTTGAAGTACAGGTCAGAGGTCTAAGGAAAGCCATCCCATTAAAAATTTGTATTCCTTTACCAATATTCATATCTAAGCAGTTTTCAGACCAAGACCCACCCACTGAATGAAGCAGAGGCTTTGTCCCCAAGAGGAAGAACCCTGTATACAGTGGTTATTTCCTGAGACCTATTTTAAAGGGCAAGTAACCATATTGGGAAGGGATATACTCATACATTTCCAAGATTTTGGGGCATAGAATTTGGATTACTGTAAGTTGAGTTCCTTAGAAAACAAATAGTAAGATGAAGTTTCATGTACAGGATGGTTAGGGATACTTTAAGGATATAAATCTATGGAAATGAAAGTGAAGAAGCAAGAGTGTCAGAAGTACAAGTTGAGGGTGGTGATGTCCCAATGACAGACTTGCCAACTCTACATGGATTTCTGGAGCTAGACTAGCCCTTTCGAGTTGTCCTAAGTTGTGCTAATATCTTGGCCCACCCTGAAAAGGGGCATGACTTTGGGCAAAATGGCTTTCTACAGTTAAAGCTATTCCTGAAAAGGCACTCAGCAGCAGGGGCAACAAGATGCTTGTTGAAGGGGATTTGCAGGACATTTTCCCATGTCCACCACAGAGTCGACTCTGGCATTTGGTAATAATTCTTTCTGTCCTTCCACAGAATGTAGACACAAAGAGTAAACCCTACTGTAAGTTAAGAAGTTTGGGTGAGAAGGATATGTCAGTGCAGGTTCATCAGTTATAACAAATGTACCACTGTGCGGGAGGATGTACAAGGATACACTTCCTTTGAGGGGAAGATATCTGCACCTTCCCCTCAAATTTGCTGTCTACCTAAAACGACTCTAAAAAATAAATAATTTGAAGAAATACTTACCTAGAGTTTGTCTCATGTGAAGAGCACAGTGTATCATTAGTCTGTGAACCCTGGTGATCTCAAGTGAAAGTTAGTTGTAAATATTATAAATGTGCAAATAAAGTTAAAGACTTTTCCCCTTGAAATATTGTTTCTCAAGAATGAGAAAATTGTCTTGTTTTCAAGTCTTTTTCATATAAAAAGACAAACTCATTTTAATACAATAATAGCTTCAAATGACCTACACCTGTGCTAATTTGAGATGCCTTAGAAATCAACTCATGGAATAAATAAGAAAGAAGAGAAAGAAAGAAAGAAAGAGAGAGAGAGAGAGAGAGAGAGAGAGAGAGAGAGACAGAGAGAGAGAGAGAGAGAGAGAGAAAAGAAAGAAAGAAAGAAAGAAAGAAAGAAAGAAAGAAAGAAAGAAAGAAAGAAAGAAAGAAAGAAAGAAAGAAAGAAGGCCAAAACCTTAATCCAGGCATAACCATTTTTCATGTGAGTTCAAATTCAGAACTGAAAGTGTTGGACCACACTGTAAACAATTTCTAATGATACCTTTTACAAGTATCACTATGAGGGCTGTGGAGAAAAGATCACAAATACATACTGGATAAACACAAAAATGATTGTCCTAATCCAAAGTTTCACAGCCTTGGTTCTATTAACATTTCGGGCCATAAACATCTGTATTATGGGGGACTGTCCTGTGCACTGTAACATGTTTGGGACCCCTCCTGGCCTCCACCCACTAGATGCCAGTAACATTCTCTCCTCAGTTGTGATGTGATGACCAAAAGTGTCTCCAGGCATTATCAAATGTCTCCTGAGTGGGATACATCCACACACACTCCACTGCGACATGAGTAAATTTTGTGAATTGAGTTAAAATCTACTATGATAACCTGAGATTCAAATTCAAAAAGGGCCATATCTCCATCAGCTGAGGCCACAGCAAGGCTTATGTGCTCCACAGAACAGTTAGAGGACTCTAGGGATGATGGAGACGTGGATGTTGAGACCCATGAGAAAAGTCTGAATAAAGTTGTTGCATAAAATATGAGTAAAAATATAATATTTTAATGATGTTTTAGGGCATGTAATTTTATGTAATGATGACATCTAAGGCTTTAAATTAATGAATTATCTAAGGCAGATATTTTACTCTTTTATTTAGAGGCTATTTTTATTGAGAAAAAAATCAGTTTCCTTTTTTTTCTCTTTGTTGAACAATAGAGTTATCAGCTGCCCTGAAACCATAGAATCTAAGCATTTAGAGCTATGTGCAGTAGTCACTAGCTATATACGGCTGTGAGCAAGTCTAAGTTTAGATGTGCTATGAACATGAAATATACAATGGATTTCAAAGAGCCAGTATGAAAAAAATAATGTAAAATTCACTTATAGCGATTAACATTTATGTTAAATTACCATTATTGTATCATTTACAATTGCTTGTAAATGATGAAATTATATTATTTTGGATATATTAGTTTAAATCAAGTATATTATTAAAATCAATTTTACCTGCTTCCTTTTTTTAATGTCCACCAGAAAATTGAAAATCACACATATGGCTCATGTTATATATCTGTTGAATATTGCTGCATAAGTCCAGGTTGAGAACTATTAAATGGACCCCTGAGCCTTATGAGAAGCCATTTAATTTCCTAGAGGATTCACAAATGTCAATAGATTAAAGCAAACAATACGAAACACTGTACTTTTCAAGGGAAATATTCAACTCCAGTGTACTTTTTTGTGAATCCGATTTCAGGTGAAAATTAGTCACTCTTGCTATACCAATTCTTACAATTAAATCATAACTAATATCCATAATTTCTTATTGAAAAAATTATACCCACTACTTGATGAGTTTGAAAATAACGAATGGCTTCGCATGGAGTACTGACAAAAAATTGTTGTACAAATAACAATAATACTTTGTGAAAAAATGTAATCAAAACTTCTTTTGAATCTGATATTATAAGAACTTTTACTTTTTATTTTTGAAACATCTCTTGCTATTTATGAATTCAAATACTGTTATCCTCTTACAATTAATTTTGCACACCAGTTTTGTAAATTTGTTTGACATTGTAAATATGATTCTTTTTTAAAAATAAATGCTTCACAACATCTTCAAAAGAGTATTCTTTTTAGAAAATAAATTACAATATGAAACCTTTAAAGAATTCTGGATCCATAGACACACAGGCATAATATATTCAGTATTGTAACTTTAAAAGATTAAAAGGGGATAGATATCAATTTAAAGGATACACACACACACACACACAAGTACATCATTGATTAAACAGCTGTGAAATATAAAAATCGCCTCTCTAAAATGAGATATCCCATTAGGCACTAACTAATATCTAGTCCCTCTCTTCCTATAGCTAATGAGCACAGACATAAAAAACACACTTACTAAGGCCTTTACAGCAAAGACATGGTTTGCTGGCAAAAGATAAATTCAAGTGAAAAAAATGAATCTCAAGGCCAATTATATTTCAAGTAGTAAGTTTTAAAGGCTTAATGCTTTTAAACTAAGGCTTTAGAAAACAGACCAGAGTGCATTTCAAGGAACAAAATTAACCCCAAGGGGCCTGGAATATCATAATTCCATGAAATCTTAACTTCATACCAATTACTTTTTTCATGCTTTGGGAAAATGAGCAACATAGTGCAAATTACATGATGTTGCCTACAAGTCAGATTTTACTTAGCCTCTGTCGTTACACTCTCCACTCCAGCCAGATTAACCAATTGCCAGCTCCATACAGTAGTTTAATTGATTCAATTTACAGGTTTGGGACTGATTTTGTTATGAAATTGGCCCACTCTTTGGTAGAAAATAACCAAAATCCTCCCAGAGTAAGACAGATATTTGGCTTCATTACAAGGTAACTTCTTTTCTTCTTTCTCATGTGTGTTGCTGGGGTTATTTCCCTGGATTCCTCTGAATACTTCCAGGTTACAAGATTAGATTCCAGACCTTCTGTTACAGAAGCTGCTGGAGGACTGCCCAACATCCATTTCTCCATCTTCCATACTAATGGATTTTTTTCTTTACTGAGTGGCAATGAGTCCAGCTAAAATATTCTATCTCCCAGCCTCCCTTGAAGATTGCATATCTGTTAGCAGAATTCTAGTCAATTAGGTATAATTAGATTTCTTTGGGAGAGGCATGAGTTTTTTCACCTTTTCTAAAAGAAGTCCCTTGGCTTTTCATTCTTGGTGCCTTAACCCATGTTCCTTTTCCTGCCCAATATGTTAATGTGCTGTCTGAAGGTATAGCAGAAACCTTGCACGCTCATGAGATCTCAGTGTAAGGATGACAGAGTAGGCAGATAGATTCTGGGTCCTTACAAAATCTTGAAGTTGCACCAATTCTGGACTGCCTACTGAAGATTCAATTATGTAAGGAAAATCACCCCTGACCTGTTTACACTGTGTATTTTATCTTTCACATAGTTAGATACTGCAGTCCCTACTAGTTTGCTATTCATTTCTGCTTTCCCACATTGTGGCTTAACCCTAGCCCTATTCAGTAAGACTTGTAATTATGTCCTGTTCTGGGAGCCTGCATTGCTGTTATGTCATTTCCTGGTAAGGTACCTCCATCGCTGTCTGTGGAGCATCCAGCACCAGCTGGATGACTTTATACATATTGGATGCCTCTCCTCAAGCACTGGAAGCTGGGTCAATGTCCCGAATCATTGCCCATACAAGTGGCCAGGATCAGGTTTCTAACTTGGAGTCTATTCCACCTGAGCCCTGCCCAGGACATCCTGAAAGATGCCATCCCCTGATTGAATCATGTGGCCCTTTTCACTCCTCACTTTAGAACTCTAGTCTCATAATTAACCCCTTTACCTGACCGTTCTAGCTATAGAGCACAGTTCTCAACTGGGGTGGTTTTGCCCCCAGGAGAATACTGGCACAGCCTAGAAATTTTTTTGTTGTCACATGGTTGGGTGTGGAGGAGTTGCTACTGGCATGTAGTGGACAGAGGTGAGGGATGCTGTTAAATACATTAGAATGCACAGGAAGAGCAGGCAGCTTCCCACAAGAGAAGTATACAGTACAATACCAATACTGTCAAAGCTGAAGTAGGTAATCTGCTCTAGGGCAATGATTTTATCCCTAGCTGCAGTTTAAAATAAGAAATTTTCAAACAGTCCCTGAGATTCTGATTTAACACTTCTGGAGTGGGGCCCACAGCAATTTGAAAATGCCCCATTGACAGCCAAGGTTGAAGACCATTACGGTAATAATAGTAAACCCTTGATTCTGGAGTTTTTGCTGAGTGAGAGACTTGCCCTAATATGGCAAAAAGTGAATCTAAGCCAGAATGAAAAAAGAAATACCCCTTGAGAAACTAAATGAATGAAAATCTAATCACCTCTTTTATTACTCCTATGATAGCAGGCCTCCCTATTGTCAATTACAAAGAAGTGGACTAACAATCAAGCTGAAGGGAGGACTTTCTGTGAAAGAATTAATCCCAAGATAAAAATCCAGGAAGGTAAACAAAAGCTGTTGTAGAAAATGCACTGAAGAAAAGAAGTTCAAGAATCAAAATAGAGCATGAATAACTCAAAGGTGTTAAAGGCCCCTTTACAAAAGTATTAAGATGTATGGCTGGCTATACATCTATCTTTATAGGTTCATGGTCACACCTATAACCATCTAGTTGTCTTCCTTTATCCTGATTATAAAGTAATGCAGGTGGATAAATGAAGCAGCTGTATGCCAGGGTAGAATTTGGACTAAACTCTTCTTTTATACAAAAATTCTTTAATATTGTTGTAGCATAATATACTATTTTATGAAACATTAAAATAGTATGAGTTTAAAGAGTTGGAAAACAAAAAATGAGGAATAAAAAAGAAATGAAATAAAATACCAGCTTATAGAAGCAACCAACAAGGTATGTATGTATGCATATATTATGAAAAGTGGTATAAGCTAAGGGCTTAATGGTATTGAGCAGTAACCAAAACTTTTTCTTTAGTGTTATTTTCACATTCTGGCCCTAAACAATTCTGCCAGAAATATTCCAATATCTGAAATTGGTATAATTGTGTCTGTCAGCTTGTAACTACCAGTTTATTTGCATCTCACAAAATAACCTGAACCTAATGACACTTTTTTTAGTGTAATACCAAATATCGTATCATGTTTGACAGTAAGATTTTTAACCAGTAAATCATGCATTTGAAACTGTTTGTGCTCAGGGTTTTTTTTCAAATTTACAGGGACCTATTCAGTTAAGTTTGTTATGTATGGCCAAACCCATCTTAATTTTGCAGTATCTACACTCTGTATTACATCTTTGACTTCTGTTTAGTTTCATAATTTACTTGAAATATAGCTATGAAATGAAAATCCATGCCTGTAATATTCCAATGCTAATTAAGTAATAGTTTCTTTTCTCAAGGATGTTTTTCAACACTGATTGATACATAGATCTCTGGCAGTAAAATAATTAAGTCCAACACTTCATCTTTCATCTTTATGGGTAGTTCATCAACCATCGGTGAAGTCTTGATTGCAATATTGAGAGTGGGCCACTTGGTCATATTCACTGTGTATATTCCAAACTATAGGTAAAATATAGTAAATGAACTACTGACATAAATAGCAAAAGTATATACACAATATTTTTCAATTGTCTGTCATCCAGCCCAGTGGCTTTTCAGTAATATTTACCAAAACCACCAGTGAGAAATTCAGTTTTCATTGCGATCCAGTAAATATAATTGAGGCAAATCTTTCTATGAAACTTATTCTTAGAACAATGCATGCAAGGCACTTCAATGTTTTCTACCTTGTATTTATGAACTTAACAAAATTTCCTGTGACTTATCAGTGAATTTCATTATGTAGTTTGAAAAATATTAAGCAACATTATGTAAAAGAAACTTAGACATCCAGCCAAGATGGAGGCATAGGTAGATACTTTGCCTCCTCACACAACCAAAAGAAGGACAATAACAAATTTAAAAACATAAAACAACCAGAACTGCCAGAAAATTGAACTGTATGGAAGTCCCACAACCAAGGAGTTAAAGAAGAAACATTCATCCAGACCAGTGGGAGGAATGGAGATGGACAGCCAAGGCAAAGAGGACTTACCACAAGGTGGTGGCTGGCAGAGCTGGTGGTCCCACATTCACATGCGGATAAACAGGGAGGAACAACTGGAGAGCAAGACAGACCGCACAATCCAGGGTTCTAGCATGGGGAAATAGAACCTCAAAATCTCTGACTGAAAACACCTGTGGGGACTGCAGTGGTGGGAGAAACTCCCAGCCTCACAGGAGAGATGGTTGGAGAGACCTAAAGGGCCCTAGAATGTACACAAGCCCATGTTCCCCAGGAATCAGCACCAGAAGGACCCAATTTGCTTGTGGGGAAGTGACTGAAAGCCAGCCAAGAGCTGAGCAAGCAGCATTGTTCCCTCTTGGACACCTGCCCAACATACAGCACCACAAAGTAGCAAAATGAGTTGCCCTGACCTGGTGAATACCTAAGCCTCCAGCCCTTACTACATAACAGGCACACTGAGGCAAAGAAATATGTCCCAAATGAAAGAACAAATCAAAACTCCAAAAATACAACTGAACGATGAAGAGACAGTCAACCTATCAGATGCAGAGTTCAGAACACGGTAATCAGGATGCTCACAGAAATTGTTGAGTATGGTTGCAAACTAAGCAAACAACTAAAACAGTAACAGAATTACAAAAATGGAGATCACATGGAGGGCTGTCAGCGGGGAGGGGGAGAGGAAAAACAGGGAATGGGGGAAAAGGTACAGGTAATAGGAAGCATAAATGGTAGGTACAAAATAGACAGGGGGAGGTTAAGAATAATATGGAAAGTGGAAAACTCAAAAAACCCATACGTATGGCCCATAGACATAAACTAAGGTGGGGGAATGCTGGTGAGTGGGGTTGTTCAGGGTGGAGGGGAATAAAGAGGAGAAAAAATGTGACAGCTGTAATAACATAATCAATAAAGTATATATTTTTAAAAAATACACTTGTAGACTATCAAAGGAAATTTTAAAAACAAAGAAAAACAGAGTGATGTGAAAGTGGGAATTACTAAATTGGAAAATGTAATAAATAGTTCAACATTTTATAATTTGTAAATTTTATAATTTCTTAAAAACTCAAAATTATGAACATATATTTTTCAATATAACAGAATTGTTTCAGTTCCCCATAGTAGTATGCTAAAGATTACATTTTATCTTTTTGTTAACATTTTCCATATTATTTGGCTTAATTTTCTGATGTATTACCAGTATATATTTACTCTTCTTTATTCATACAAAACCATTAAAATTGAAAATCTGAAGATTTTCTTTTTAAATCTAACTTTATATCTTCACTGCTTCCAATTACACTTAATAAACCAGTTGTAACAATATTTATTAAGAAATATTGAAGTAACAGAACAGATACATCCTCAATGTTAATTAAGAAGAGTTCCACTTACAAAATATATGGCTAAAGAATGCCTTGTCTTTGACAACACAGAATAATCATTGGCACACATCTGAGAAAAAGGCCTATTAGTCTGTATTATGGAAAAAAATATTTGTCAGTAAATAATTACACTTCATTTCATGTAATTGATATTTCATTGTGAATATGTTAATTAAATATGAAATCTTTATTTATCCCAAAGAAAGTGTTCAACAAATACCACTTTCCCAGAGAAAGTGGTATTATTACTAAAATTAAATAATATTATTTAAGATGTTTTTCTTTTATTGGCTGTACATATAGAAATTAATAGTATAATTACTTGTAAAAGGAACTAATTGTAATCATACAAACAGCTCAAACTATGCCTATACTTTTCTTTTATTTAAATTCCAACAGTATCAAACATTCTATATATGTGTGTGTGGAATCATAGGGAAAAAAATTCCCTAAGAGAGTTCAGAGCAAAAAAATAACAGATTTTTATCAGCAGCTTCTTAACATTTTAATTTAGATTAATCTCTTGAAAGCAAACTACTCTCTTATCCTCTGCTTATGAACCTTTTTTCCTTAGACAGATTCTCTATGAGAAACCCTTAGACAGATTACAACTTCATATCTTTCTACGGATTTGTTTTCATTTCTTCATATCTACACTTTGCATTAGGGTATCTGTCCAGAGCTCTACCAGATTATTCAGATAAAACCTTATGAAAATTTAAATTATGCTTTAAGAATGCCTCTCTTTAATTACTGAGGTAAAATACAAGATGATATTTGACAGAAGTTCAGGTATTCATGTTTTCATTTTGTTATAAAATTTTGACTTATTTATTTTCAAATTAAAAAAATTAAGAAGATTTGTACCTCAAGTTTAGATGTACAAATCTAAGTGAACATGAAATTATTAATTTCTATATACTTAATGAAAAAAACTATTAAATTAAATGATATTTTATTTCTGTAATAATACTAACCTATTTGTTGATCACTTTCTCTGGAACAGGCAAATATATTGTATTTGGGCCACATCCAACTGGAAATCTGTGACAGTGGTTTATGTAGGAAAGAAAAATCCCTAGATACACTCTTGTCAGCTCTTTAGAGAAATTGAAGAGTGTTTCCCTTTAACTGAAAGTTTGTTTAGAGTAAGATACAGAATTTGAAGGTAGACTAACTTTTTAACAAACATATTTCAACCTGTGTTCAAGAGCAAAAAGAGAACATTAGAGTATCCAAAAGCAACCTGTTTGGCACAGCACTGAAAATGTTAAATATTATGTGAGCCTCCGGAAAAGATGTTACTATTCTTAGATAATATATTTATGTATAGTTAAAAATATTTTATGCAGTTTCAAATATATGCATATATATTTTTAATCAGCCTTCTTTATTTTGTTTTTGAAAGAATTATTATTAAATAGTTAATAAGTTTCAGGTGCTTTCAAATTTTAATAATATATTTAATTGTGCTAAAGGTAAAAGCTGCTAACCAAGGTGTGATTTCCACTGGGCCTTAAGAGTAATGACTGTTGGCCTTTGTATAACCTCCTACTCTCAACACTTCCGCACACACAAACACACTGAGTCAACCTCTGTCATCAGTTACTCACTCGCAACTCCAAAGCTGAACTGGGCCCTCAGCTGCTCAAACTGAGATTCCCCAGGGAGTCAATTAGAATTACATGGCAACTGCAGAGGGCAACATGTGGACATGGCATTTTTCCTAAGTGAATGGGAGCTGACTTTGCCCTAGTTTGTCCATATTGCTCTTACCACTCCTGACAATGCATGAAGTAAGCTATTCGAGCAATTAAAGACTTTGTTTGGAGCTTGCATTCAGTATTGACATTGGAGGGGTGCTTTGGCATTTGAAAAGAACGATGCTATTTAAAACTTATCATAAATTTAATTAGATTATTTCCCCTATATGTTAATTCATATAGACAAACCAATCCCTACACTACAATGAAAACTATTAAATTTAGTTAGAGAAAAAAAGTTGCCTTGTCCATGTTAAATCAGAGAGGTTTACTAATCCAGGAGAGACCCACCTATGTTACATAAAATCATTTGTGGCCAACTCAATTTAATTTTTCACATTATCAAGACTATTTTTGCCTGATTTAAGTTTAAAATTGATTTGTTTTGTATGTAACTAATAATTTAATTACAATTAATAGTCTTCAAAGTTATATATTTATTTGGAAATAATTTAGGGCTATGCTGCTTGTCTTTCTGAGGTATCCACGTGCATCCTTGTCACTGCAGCAACACCAGCACCCACCAGCACTATGACTGAACAGATGGCCCTTCATGGAACTCTCAAGGGCTATAACGGCTGTGTGACCCATGTTTGTACCACCCCCCCCAGTTCCCAGACATGATACTGTTCACCTCTGGAGAACATCATCATGTGGAGGATGATGAGATGTGAGACCAACTACAGAATCCCACAGCATGCCCTTCAGGGTCACTCTCATTTTGTTAGCATTGTGGTCATCTCTTCAGGTCACCAGTTTGCCCTCTCTGGCTCCTGTGATAGAAGCCTTCTCCTCTGGGATCTCACAACAGGCACCACTATGTGCTGACTTGTAGGCCATACCAAGGATATGCTGAGTATGGCCTTCTCCTCTGACAACCAGTAGGTTGTCTCTGGCTCCCGAGATAAAACCATCAAGCTGTGGAATACTCTAGGTGTATGCAAATATACTGTCCAGGATGAGAGCCACTCAGAGTGGGTGCCCTGTGTGCAGGTCTCACCCAACAGCAGCAATCCCATCATCGTGTCCTGTGGCTGGGACAAACTGGTCAAGGTATGGAAGCTAGCAAACTGCAAATTGAAGACCAATCTCATTGGCCATACAAGGTACTAGAACACTGTGACTCTCTCCATATGGATCCCTCTCTGCTTCTGGAGGCAAGGATGGCCAGGCCTTACTGTGGGACCTCACCAAAGGCAAGCACCTTTACACACTTGATGGTGGAAACATCAGGAGCACCCTGTGCTTCAGCCCTAATCACTACTGGCTCTGTGCTGCCACTGGCCCTAGCATCGAGACCTGGGACTTGGAGGACAAGCTGATTGCAGATGAACTGAAACAAGAAGTTATCAGTGCCAAGGCAGAGCCACCCCAGGTCACCTCTCTGGCCTGGTCTGCTGCTGGACAGACCCTCTTTGCCGGCTGTATGGGCCACCTGGTGCAAGTGTGGCAGGTGACCATCGGCGACTGCTAGAACTATCTGGCAGAGCTTTAAAAATAAAAAAAAATGGTTTTCTGACTTTAAAACATAAAGAAAAGAGAATAAAAAAGAAATAATTTAACTGTACAGGAAAAAAATAAAGTATCCTTGATTGAAATTACTAAAATTTTCAGTTATATATATATATATATATACACACACACATACATACATACACACACACACACGCACACACACGCACGCACACACACACACATATTCAACTTGATCTGTTTCAAATTCAGCTTTCAAAGATGGTGATCTCAATGAGAACTAACCTCTTTCTTCATTCAAATATTCTCTTTCCACTTATAACTTTTCCCATAATCCAGTTTAAAATTTCAATTTCTTTTGCCACAGCACTTCAGATCACAAGCTTCCTCATTATCCTCCTTTATTGCTCTACCAGCATCAGACATGTCACATATTTTTGGTTGTATATTGTCTATCTCCCACTGGAATGTAAATTCAGTTCATTGCTATACCTTCAGTGCGTAGAACAGTGCCAGTATGCAGAAGGTGCTAAATAAATATTTGTAAGTGAATACATAAAAGATCCCTTTTCACAAAGAAAGATTTTGCCTAAAATTAGTAATGTGTGATTGATGAACCTGATCATTAAAATTTAGCTCAACAACTCTCTTACTAGGTAATATGAAGTGAGTATACCCTACCCATTCTCTCCTAATGACTGCAACTATAAAGTGTGGAGAGAATGTGTGAAGTAGCCATTTGAAGACTCTGAGATGTAAATAGTGGCAGTCAAATTGCAGTAGAAGGGAACAAAGTACCACTAAACCAGTAGTAAATTTACTTCCTCCCCACTTCGGTGTCTTCAAACTTGGACTCAGTGCAGCAAATAACCGAGAAGTAGGCATTGGCACATAGAGTTTACTGAGAGAAGTCCTAGTACTAGCTTAATACATGGAAAATACATGTTATTTTCCAGTGCATATGGAGCACTCATGATAAAAGATCGTTTCCTGAGATGTAAAACAAACCTTAAAAAATTTAAAAGAATTTAATATCATACAAACTATGTTCTTACACTATATGGAATTAAACTTGAAATCAATGACAAAAGATACAGAAAAAAAATCTTAGAAATTATAAAACACATTGTTAAATACCCACAGATAAAAGAGGAAGTCCCAAGAGTAGTTAAAAATATTTTGAACTGAAAAAATTAAAAATGCAACATATTAAAAGTTGTAGGATGTAGCTAAAATAATATTTACAGAAATACAAAAGTAAAAAAAGTCTCAAATCAATAACCTAAGACTCAACTTGAAAAAAAAAACAACTAGAAAACAATGGGGAAATAAACCAAAGACAAACAAAAGAAAGGAAATAATATAGATAAATCAGAAATAAATGAGGTGGGCACCTGGATAAATCCATTTATATGTCATTCTCAAAAGACACAGTGATGTTGAATAGGTCAGTGGTTGCCAGAGCATAAGGATGAGGGAGGGGGTAACCTATAGTACAAGAGGGTTTTGGGGTATGATGGAAATTTCTGTATCCTGATGGAAGGGGTGGTTACACAAATCTATACATGTAATAAATTTTACAGAACTGTGCACCAAAAGTGTCAGTTTTACAGTAAATTTAAAAATAATTGTGCTAAGTGAAATAAGCCGGGTGGTGAAAGACAAATACTATATGATCTCACCTATAAGAGGAACTTAATGGACCAAACAAATAAATGAGCAAAATAGAACCAGAGACACGGAAATAAAGAACAAGTTGACAATGACCAGAGGGGCGAGGGGAATGGGTAGCGGGGGAAAGAAGGGAAAGAGACAAGTCAAGGAACATGTATAAAGGACTCATGGTCATGGATAACGAGGTAGGGATTGACTGTAGGGGGGAGTGGGGCAGAAGAGAGTAACAGGGAAAAAAGTGGGACCACTGTAATTGGACAACAATAAAACAAAAGTGACCAACACAAAAGTAGGAAAAGTACAATTTTCATTTCATTTCTGTTTCATATTATAACCTGACTCAAAAAAAATGATGTCCTTTAAAAATTTTTATTTATATATTCATTCTGTTTAAGAGAAGGTATGAAAATTTTATAACTGTGAAATGTGATCTTAATTCTCTATTCAAATGCTGTCTTTCAAATTACTAAGGTTAGAGCTTTTCTGCAGTCCTTTCATTCCTCTCAGCTTTGTGTCCCTCATTCTAGAGGCAGAGGTAGTAACAGTTGCACCTAGGTCTGTGGTGAGAAATCCTGATGTACATGCACCCTGCTGAAGGTGAAGGGATTAGCCAAAGAACACATGTGCATAATTCATAGACACACACAACAACAGTGTGGTGATGGCCAGAAGGAAGGTGAAGGCAGGAGCTGCATGGAGGTGGGCAGAGAGGGCAGAATGGGGACATCTGTAATAGTATCGACACTAGAAATTTTTTAAAAAGTAAAACAACAATAAACAAGTACACCCTATTTAATGGAATTTTACCTTCTTTTGTTACTCAAGAAACTGACTTTAGCACTGGCTGGGTGGTTCAGTTGGTTGGAGCTGCATTCTGTAAACTGAAAAGTTGTGGATTTAAGTCCCAGTCAGGGCACATACCTAGGTTGCCAGTTTGGTCCCTGGTGGGGGCACATACAGGAAGCAACTGGCAACTGATGGATGTTTCTCTCTCACATCAATGTTTCTCTCTCCCTCCCTTCCCTCCTCTCTAAAGTCAACAAGCATGTCCACAGGTGATGACTAAAAAAAAAAACTATCTTTAATCTTCCTAATTTATCTGAAAACTTTATATTGAAATCACAGCCAAGGAAAGCTCACTTACATTTACTTTAGGGAACACACTGTTGTAGAATTTTAAAAGAAGTTAAAATAAGGATGTTTTATCAAAGTCTTAACAAATTTAAAAAATAATCACCCAACTTGAAGTTTGTATGGCCAGAGATGTGGTACAGATCAATAAAATATGTTTCTCCTCCAGGAAGATATGTAATAAATAACACATAGTTTCATGTAGGTGGGTGTTTTTATCTGAGACATTATTTTTAATCATAATAACAGCAGCATGAGCCTTTTATTATGACCTCACTGCTCAACAATGCTACCAAAAGCCAAATTCTGACTCTCAATATTGCTGTTTACAATTTTGCCTTACTATAGACTCTGTAAGATCCCTCTCCCCAAAAGCCCTAGGCACTCCCCCTGATTGAAATCAAAATGGCAATAATAATGCCATACTTCATATCCTCTCCTCATATCTTCCAATGTTACCCCAGTAAGGAAAGAATTATGTGCTCTTAACCTCTTTTTTAAAAAAAGAAATTTTCTGTTCCCTAAGTTTCTCTATAAAGTTCTGGCTTCTCACTGCCTTGATTGTGTTACAGGCCTATTTCAGTGGGAGGAGTGAAAAGAAGTCACTCTGGCCAGGACTTGCATTGCTGATTAACTAGAATCAATAACCCATATTCAATGCTTGAGTAAATTCAACCTAACAAACACCATATTGGTATTAGAAAAGAAAAAATAAATTAAAGAAAACAATGTTAGTAGTTTTAGGATAGATTACTGATTTGTAATATTTGAGATTAACTTCATGTGCTTCTAGAATTTATAGCAATTATAAATTTATGACAGAAGAATAAAGTGTCATTCAGGAATAATACAAAATTTATATTTAATTCTCTTTTATCAATAGTATCTTATTGTGTATAGACCAACATAAAACCCTAATTACATATGTTGATTGAACATTTTAACTGATGTAATTAAATAAAACATTTTATATTCTTCTTTAAAAAATGTTCAAAATTATTCATTCATCTAATATTTATTGAGCACATACTATTTGTCATTCACTGTTATGAGTGCAATATATATATTACTGACCAAAACAGAACATCCCTGCTTTCAAAGAGCTTCGATCTTTGTGGCAAGGCTTACATCCTAATAAATGATTTTATTGTCTTGTACAGATATCATTATATGAAAATCTAAAATTATGTTGAACTTTTGAAGATGGGCAATTATTTTACATATTTTGCTAATGTCATTAAATTTATCTATTAAAATGTGAGGTTCACTTATTTATTCATTATTTTAACAATCTTTTAGACTTACTCTGTGTTCAAACATTTTGCCCACCCCTAAGGAAACTAAGGTGAGCAAGTAAACAATGTGTTTTTTTTTTCTCCCAATAAAAATTGCTCAAGAGAAAATATGTTCCAAATCTTTAAAAAGTTATAAGTAATTTTATTTACTAAAATATTAGCTTCAATTTTTGGAAAGTAATTGAATCCCTAAAACATTATAATTGTCACCTTGAATAACATATACAAAGTTCTGTCCAGAAGGCATCCAGCCACATAATATGCAAAATAAAAACATTTCTTGAAGAAGACACAAGATACAAGAAACATTGTACATAGGACAATGACACTTCAGTCCCCTTCAAAGTAAGGGACCTCACTCAGTTCTCCAAATTGCCATCAGCTACCCAGTCATATTTTCCTGAATCTCATTAACAGTCTGAAATCTCTTCTATTTCAAATGTTATTTGAGTTTTGGGAAAAGCCAGAAGTCACAGGGTGCCAAATCTGGGCTGCAGGAGTGCTGAGTCACCTGGGTGATTTGATGTTTAGCAAAAAAATTATGGATGAGACGTGATCCATGAATGGGTGTGTTGTCGTGATGAAGCTGCCAATCACCAGTTGCCCATAACCATGGCCTTCTGAATCATCCAAGTAGTTTCCATGGAGGAATATTCAAGCTTAATGTAAAATTTGACAAAGATTCATTGTTTACTTTCTTAGTCATTTTGAATGCAACAGCCACATAGTGCACATGCTCCCTCAACAATACCTATGGTCCCCTGACTAGTACAGTGAAGTTCTCATTGTTCACATGTGCGCATTCCAGTCCACAGTCCTTGGTTGTCAGGTTACATCATGTCACGCAAACCCTCTTATTACACTAACAATGGCTGAACTTGTTCTGCACAGACCTTGTATATGATATATATTGTTGGTCAAAAAGTTTTTTTTGTTTTTTTCCATAAGATGGCTCTAGTAGCACTTAGTTGCCTTTAACTTCATTTAAAACAATTTTGTTAGATTGTATTGTGACAGCTGTCATACCAGCATGCACTTAAAAAAGAAAAACTTATCAAAATTGGTAAATTTTTCTATAGCCATTTTAATATTGAAGATGGAAGAAAATATGCAACATTTTTGGCATATTATGCTTTATTATTTCAAGTAAGCTAAAAATGAAACTGAAATGCAAAAGAAAAAATTTGTGCAGTGTATGGAGAAGGTGCTGTGACTACTCCAATGTGTCAAAAATAGTTTGTGAAGTTTTGTGCTGGAGATTTCTCACTGGACGATGCTCCACAATTGGGTAGACTAGTTGAAGTTGACAGGAATCAAATTGAGACATTAATTGACAATAATCAATAGTATAGCATGTGGGAGATAGCAAACATATTCAAAATATCCAAATCAATAAAGTTATTGGTGAAAGTGAAAAATGCATGTTTTATTTTACAAAAAAACTAAATCCAATCCAGCCAATATATATAGTGTTTGTGTGTGTATCATAAAATATATGGATATATATTTAAAGCCCGTGGATCACTTTAATATGAAGGTGTTGTCTCAGCTATTCACAAACAACCCACCCCCCGTTCCCAACCCTCGCTCACCCATCTGTAGCACATATGGCAATGGGGGTGTTAGGATAAACATTGGCAGCCACAGCTCTTGTAGAGGAATTTTCAAAAGGCACAGTCTCTGGAATGGACTTTTTCTAAGAAGGAGTAATTTTTATTGGTATAGAAATTTAAAGTCAAAAATTCAGATTTTAATCTTTAAAAAGCCTTTGAAATTGGAAACAAAAAATTTTCCAACTTAGTCCCATTAGCACTATGTTCAAAAGGCCAAAAGAACAGAACCTTGTGAAGTCCCTATCTGTACAGCAATTAGTTTCAAATTAATATTCGTAGGTCAGGAAAAGGTCACAAAGGTTCTGTCTGGATTTAAAAAGTACATCATAACTTATTATAAGTTAACAAATTATTTTTTCATGAAATACAATATAGCCATTAAAAAGAAAAGGTAGATTTTTATGTGCCAAGACATAAACATCTACAGGATATATTCATAATTTTAAAAAGCACACAGAAGAACTATATGTATATACACTATCATATAACTGATCATAAAAAGAGAGATTTTACCTCTAATTTATAACTCATAAGAATGAGTTATAAAGCCAGAAAGCCATAAAAAGTCAAATTATACAAAGCAACATGGTGTTAATGAGGAGTTTAAAGTTTACATTAAAGACAAAATGAGGCACAAGAAGATTTTAAAAGGAGATTGATATAATCTGACAAAATTTTAAAAGAAAATTTTATGAATTCCACTTCTGGACAAGTTTGAAAAAGAGGAATTAAGTATAGCTCCCTGTCTGAAAAAAGCAAAAAGGAAAAAATAGTCAGTATAAATGAATCAACAGTTTCCAAGAAAATAGACATCAGTGAAGGAAGGACAGTGATCCTTGAGAAACAGGAAAAGATGAAACGTGCCCCCCCACGATTGCCCTAGCTTACCATCTTGAGGGAGATTCCAGGCTTCAGCAAAGAGAGGGAAGGCGAGTAGGGCCTGGTAGATTCCTTGAGTTCAGGAAATAAAGCTATGTATTTAGGGAGACCAAGGCAGCCAGAGTTGACAGGACAGAGTACAGTCATATATCACTAACCTCCATGGGTTACATTCTGAGAATGTGTGATAAGGCAATGTTGCCACCGTGCAAACATCTGAGAGTGCACTTAATGCAAACCTAGAACATATAGTCTACTACACACCTAGACTATATGATCTAACCTATGGTTCCTAGACTACAAGCCTGCACATCACATTACTGCGTAGAACAATGAGAATAAATCAAGTACGAGATAAAATGACACAATCAAGACTTAGTAAACATGAGATATATGAGGATGCTGCCAGTGTATGATGACATACTCTTTTACAACAAATTTTTTATGCAAACAGACAGTGTATACTCTAATATGATTATAAAAATATAACAAATACATAAACCAGTAACATGGTTGTTTATTATCATGATCACATATTGTGTACTGTAAATAATTACGTGTGCTATACCTCTCTATGATGGCAGCACAGCAAGTTCATTTACGCCAGCATCACCACACATGCAAAAGGGAAGGTAGGTGAACCCTCCACCCCCTTTTGGTGAATAGAATTACCTTTTACATATTTCTCTATCACTTTTTTACAATGAATACATATAATAAACATACAAAGATATTTTCATTTTGAAAAAAAATTAATTGAACAACCTAATGAAGACTCAGACTAAGATAGCCCCTTGGGGAGAATGCACACAATTGACTTTTGTGAAAATAGAACAGAATTTAGAATTACATATTGGGTTGGAATCTTTTCTCTACCACATATGAGCTGTGTGAACTTGGGAATTTGTTTAAATTCTCCAATGCCCAATTTCTTGATCTGTACAGAGAAATACTACTACCTACCTCAGAGAGTTATTGAGAGAATTATATGTCCATCTCTATACAGAATCTAACACAGGTGGCAAAATAAAATGCTAGGTTCCTTACTTTTAATGCCAAGAAGGTATCACTTAGTGTCATCATTAAATCTTTAAATAATCAGAGTATTTCTTAAATATCTGAAGTACACCCAGGAAATGTCTGAACAGTACACTTGAACTTTCTGAGAATGTCATGCTTTAGAGATTAGACAAGGAAATCACCTTACAGTGTAGTGTTCTGATATTTCAGGAACCATATCTTGAAAATGGGATCCAAGAAGGGGAGCCTTATACTGAATTCTACCAATGCAAATGGCATTAGCAGAGTTTTCATGGGAGGAGAAATGGTATTGAATTCTCACAAACTATCTGTGAATGAAGGCGGTGCTAAAACTACAAAAATATATAACAGACAGTGAAAGAGTTTATTTTTCACATGAACATATGTCCTCTTCCTGCTGTTGCCCACAAACAGGCGGCACACACTGGTACAGGTGGTCCTTTATAATTGTGTGTGCATAATAAAATAACTGAGTCATTTTCTGATTGGTAAATAATATGCAATGTCAGATTCCCCACACCATCTGTGTCACTCACCACCACAGTTTTTGCAGAACTGCCAGCCACATAAGCCCAGCACCTCCCTGTTGGAGAAGTCACAGGAAGAAGTACTTGGCATCCTTGGCAAAGCTTAAATCTGTTCTCAGTATTGAACCTGACATATGCCCCAAAGCAGAACGTGGGTGCTCCCCTAATGATTTCTCCTGCTGTTTTATAATCAGAGACATAGATGGAGGGAGTGCTGCCATTTTTCTCTTTGGCACTGGTCAGCCTCCTGGACTCTCTTTTTGGCCAAAAAAAAAAAAAAAATGCTTTCATGTGTGGGTGAATTAATGTTCAGATTGCTACCACCTCACTGTTTCTGTCACTATTTCCTAGATGTAAGATTGTGCTTATTTCTAAATCCTTGCTCCAGCTTTTTTCAATTTAAGGGATTTCTTGTCTGTATCATTTGAAAGAAGAGTTGCTAACTGACAACCCAGACAGACTCCTTGAAGTCTGGGAAAGGCTAGCTGGTAGCTGCCTTGTCAACTTCTCTTTGCGTCGAAGGACAGGAGCTCTGCGTCAGGGTGCATGTCTTGGCTTCATTCTCAAGACGTCTGGTATTGACAGAAGCTAAGATCAGAGCCTCAGCATGCACTGTGCAGTGGAAGTCCTGGAAAGACTTCTCCTTCCATCCCTCTTTTCTGCTGTTTCCTTTCATATCACTCACAGTGAGCCACATCCATATGGTGGTGGCCCCAGATCCAGGAGTCATTAGATTCTGCCAAACTTCTTTTATATGAGGGCTTTTACTTTATTTATTAGTATAAAAACCAGCCAAAAACTGCTAATGTGCCTTCAAAGCCCCCATGATTTCAGTTGAAAAAGCTCCATGCAAAATTTAATTCAATAGGGTAAAAAAGAGTTTTAACCATAATTATTTTTCAATAATCCACACAGAATGAATATAATTCAAAATTATAGGCAGATTCCACAAGCAAACCCAACAGTGAAATACAACTGATGACCTAAATCCAAGAAAATGAAAAAATAAATAAATAAAAGCAGACAAAGGACACATATATATACTCCTACAACTGATGCAAATAGGCTGCTTTGGAGATCACTATTCACTTTTTTTAGTGATAAGAGTACATGTCATTTTTATTATTTTAATCCACCTAATGATCAACATGATTCAAAGTCTATTTTAATAAGTTTCTCACAAATAGGATATCTAGAAAAAAACCATCACAATATAACTGTACAAAATTCCATGTTACTTAAAAATGTGGACTAATCCAACGAAAGTAAGAAAACAAAAATTAAAGTTGCAATTATAACATTAAAACAAAATACACAAAAGAGTTACAGCTCTCAGCTTTGTAAATATAAAGTTAATAGTCATATTTCACATTTAAATACTATATTTTTCCATATAAGTCAGTAGAGATGATCTTTAGAAATTACACACTCTAAACGCAGAAATTATTAGACTCCCATTTCTATCTGCTGTAGGATTCTGTCCTTGACTATCTGTTTTTAAGAATATCCAGCTCCTGTATTCTTATCCTTTCACTAACTTGCTGGGATTTGTCATTGTTGTTGCTGCTGTTGTTTTGTGTCTGCGGGTTGGTAGAGTAGCTCTCCCAGGGCCTGTCATTTAATGATCATATGTGATCTCTGAGTGTCAACCTTAACCTGGTCCAGGTCCTAACTGTCACCTTCCCCAATGGAGCTCATTGGAGCAGCTCCCACTCCAGTTCATACTCATCTGCTGCTTTTGGCTCCTCAGGCAAGTTCCTCGGGGTGAGGATTGTGCTGTCTGAGTTAAGATGTGGTGAGGATGCAAATGCCCGCAAAGTTTCAGTGTATGTGGAAATAGCGTCACAGTATACTGGCCTACAATGGGGAAACCAGGGCCTGTACCTAAAACCTGTGCAATAGAGATAAACAAGAGCCATCAACAAAGAAGAGTGGGGAAAGTGTTTGAATCCTCTGACTACCTGTAATAGCGGGTGAGGTCATTAGCTACCTCAGTACAGTGTTTGAAACCTAAACAGGTACAGCAACTTGCCGTTAAGATCAATCCATTACTGCATTAGAAATACGATTGAATTTAGCAACAAATTTGTGCCAACATTACTTCTAGCAGCAGTAGGTTTTCAGCAGCAGATTGGCACCGTGACAGGGTCCATAATTTTCACAGTATGTGTTTCATAATTTGTCATGCACACTCTGATTGCTAGGCATATTGGCAGAGTCCACAGTGCTCTCTAAATGTCACCAAATGCATTTGAGGATTTGTCATGCACGGTCTGAGCAAGTGACACAACACAGCAGAGTGGCCAGGTTCAGGGTTGATTTCTGCACTCACTGTAAGTGAGTGTTCTTGAGCTCAGCCACCGGTGATGAGGGCGGGGTGGGGGCTGAGCAGCCCTGCTCTCCGAGTTGCTGATTTTTAATTCTATGTCAAGTGATCATATGGATGCTGCCAGCAGAAAATACTATTATACGGCAGGTGTGACATGCGCAGCACAGAATTTCTGCCTACTAATGTTCTTTTCAAATCAGTCCTTGCAGTGTACTTAACATTTGTCTCATACAAACACAAAAAGCATTTCACAAATCTGGAGTAAGAGAAAAGGAGGAATAAATATGATAGAAAGTAGAGAAAGCTATATGCAAGAAATTACTAAGTTAAGAGATAAAACAAACAAACAAACAAGTTGTTGGCTATTTTTCACATAAAAGTGGACCAGTGATGAGATCAGAAAAACCCGGTCTAATTTGTAGTTAACACCTGAATTCTGTAGAAACAACTTCTGAGTTTAGGCAAACCATCCATCCTATTTTTGGCCTCAGCGAATAAGGAGGTTGCGTGCGAGCCCCTCGAAGGGTGCTTTCAGGTCTAAACATTACATTGTTCTGAGAGAGAAGCTTGAGTTTATTAGTATCTCCAGTCATCTCCTTCATTTGCCTGTAATGATTGCATAATGCTTTTCCAATGTTTAGTAAAAGCTTCAAGAGCTACATCTGCTGGAAGCTTTTAGTTGTCTAGGATTCCAGTCATTATCTTATCACTTTTAGTCACTGTCTTTTAAGAGAAGAAAGGAAATTAGTCTTCTTTATACGTTTGGGTCCTGTGGATGCACCTGTTACTATGAAATCTGTTTGATGATAAATAACTCACATATGCTCAAGAGCGTTGTCTTGACATGTGCAGTGAGAGACCCTCACAGACATATGTTGTATAAAGCAGTAAGTGTGGTTTTGTATTGGCTCGCAGATCAGTGAGAGCAGAGGAGTTAAGTGGAGCCTAACAAAGACTGCTTTAGCAGAAGAGAAGCTGAGAATTTTGCTGGGAAATTTTGAAATTTTGAAAATTTTATACCACACTCGAGGTACAACACACATATGTTAAAAGCACACACACACTATTCACAAATATACATACATCTATTAGCCAAAGCTTTAAAAATATAAAAATTCATGTGAAACATATGGAGTGTATAATTTTTAGAACTTCAGAAGACTAGAATCATTTGTTTACGATCTATAGCTTTACTGGAAAAAAAAAGCATTCCATCTTCTGAAAAGGCCACCACGACGTGCATTTATGTACATTTCAGAATGTTTCTGTGGTCAGCTTAATTCTGACTAGGGGGTCATCACCCCTTCTTGATTTCTAGGAAAAAGTTGTGTTTCCACTAACCTTTTTATGTGGACATTTTCCCACCCTTCGCACACACTACCAGCCCTGCTGCAATAAGGTGGCCATGGAGCACTCATACACAAATCTCATCATAGCACAAAACAGCACAAAAAATGAGGATTCACTTAGGTCATAGTGCTTTTTCCCCTAGTGTGAGATGAAAATTGGGTATCTTGCTCTTCAAATTTTATTGGATTGATTCATATAACTGATCCTCTACCTTTTACTAATCAACTTTTAAATTGATTGGTTCTGATAAAGGTTTGATTTTATGATTCTGGAATGTACCCTAGTTCTCTTAAGTACTCTTTTAAAATTATATCCCAAAACAGAAGGCTCTATCACTTTCATATGGATACTTTTCATATGCAGGCAGTGAACTACCTATAAATAATATTGACCTGAGTTTACTAATAAAAATAAGTTTGATAGTTCTATACAACAAATATCTAACCTAATCCCTTCTCTGAGGCTCCTCCTCATAAAAAGTATGTGAAGACGCCATGTTGGTCCACAGTTCCTATACAATTAGCTACACAAAGCCCTCACATTTGTGCAAATATTTTCTTTTCTTTTGTTTTTTAAAGGAACAGATTTTTTTTTAAGATTTTATTTATTTATTTTTAGAGAGGGAGGGGAGGGAGAAAGACAGAGAGAGAAACATCAATGTGTGGTTGCTGGGGTCCATGGCCTGCAACCCAAGCATGTTCCCTGACTGGGAATCGAACCTGCGATGCTTTGGTTCGCAGCCTGCGCTCAATCCACTGAGCTATGCCAGCCAGGGCTGTGCAAATATTTTCATATGCACTTACAAAAGAGACCCATCTTCAGTTCTGCCTTAAACGCAAACACACACACACACACCTGTCTAAAACTGTTCAATCAGCAAATTAATAAGTTGAAGTATTTGTTTAATTTGAAATATTTGCCCTAAAATGTTTATCATTTTCTCTATTTGTGTTGCCTAGACAATGAACAGACAGAAAGTGGAGTCAAAAATAATATTAAACACACCTTAAATGGATAGACAGCAAAACTTATAGACTAAGCTATCAATCTAATTTCAAAAGTATGTAAATGCATGATGCTAACAATTTCATAAATTTAGTAGCCAGTTTTTTTTTTATCTCAGCAAAAGTCTGCATTAGCCTGATTTCTACCTTAGTTCTCCAAATTCCATCCACAATGTTTTATTTACCTTCCTATACACAGTGATCACATGGGAACACACAATTTTCCTCTGTGTCCTACTTTCCTGTGATTCCTCATTTGTATTAAAGGACTGGATAATAATTACAGTTTATTTATTTAGTGTTACTTCCTTAACCAAAATTGTACTCATTCATCTTTTGCAATAGTTTTAGAGGTCTACATTTCCAACTAATTATTTTTGTGTCTATTATCCATTCCCTGGATAAAAGAGCTCAATAAAAATATTTGTGTTAGAGGCATGCTACATTCCTTGATTAAAAAAAAAAATAAGATTAAAACAAATTAGCTTCTGGAAAGATCATCAAATGCATGTTTTTATTAATTAACCAGGGGAAAGTCTATCATTTCACAAAATAATCATGAAATCCCTTTTGCTTCTAGCTCAAGAGCCTTTATAGTATAGAGTCTTGAGGTTTCAAATAGCACTTAGTCTACCTACAAGCTTTCTCAGAAGTACTGTTAATTTCTTTCAATTTTTCACTCAAACTGCAATTGCACTATCATTTTTGAGTCATGGATCTATTTAGTGTGAGCAATGCATGAAAGTCACATTATGAATCTATAGAAGTAGTTGGGAAATAATACATCTTTTCTTATGCACATTACCAGACAAACCGAGAAGAAGAAAAAACAGGTTGAAGATAAATTTGAAAAGGCTTTCTGCTCATATTTAGCCAATAATTGTTCATCTTCTTTTGCTTAGAAATGTAAATATAAACAAAGTTCTTGCTCTAGTGGAGTTTATAACTTCATGAAGGAGATAGACAATAAAAAAAATTTATTTATATGTACACATATGTGCATATAGATATGTATAAGCATACATACATATCATATAATACACATGCAAACACACATTGTATATATACCTATTAAAATAAACATCATATATGTGCCTATGCATATATTTATATGATAGACATGCATGCATGGCGTACACATATGTGTCTGTCCAGAAGATATTCGGCCATGTAATATGCAAAATTAGGATGTTTCATGAAGAAGATACAAGAAACATTGTACACAGGGCAATGACACCTCAGTCCCCTTCCAAGTAGGAACCTTGGGACCTCACACAGTTCTCCCAATCACCATCAGCTACCCCATTGTATTTTCCTGAATCTCATCAATGATCTTATATTTCCTCCCTTTCAAAGGTGATTTTAGTTTTGGGAAAAGTCACAAGTTGCAGGGCACCAAATCTGGGCTGTCAAGAGGCTGAGTTACCTGGGTGGCTTGCCGTTTTCCTAAAAATAACTCTGCATGAAATGTGATACATGAGCAGACGCATTGTTGTAATGAAGCTGCCAATCGTCAGTTGCCCATCGCTATGGCCTTCTAAATCATCTGAAGAGTTTCTGTGGAGGAATGTTCAAGCTTAATGCAAAATTTGATGCAGAATCATTGCTCTACTTCTGCCATCATTTTGAATGCAACAGCTACATAGTACACATGCTCTCTCAATGACATCTATTGCCTGCACTGATCAGTAAAGTGAAATTGTCATTGTTCACACATTCTCATTACAGTCCACTCTCCATTGCTGCCAGCTTATACCAGTGTCACACACATCATTCTTGTTTTTATTAACAATGGCTGGGCTTTTTCTGGACAGACTACATATATGCATGTATATATTTCTCAGATAGTCATTCACATTTTACAGAGAAACATCCAGTGGACAGTAGAAAACAGAATATGCCTGGTTTTCTCAGAAAGCATATCTCATGCACTATGGTGATGGGAGAGTGAGGAACTATAGGAAAGGAAGACGGTTGATCCTCCTCCTTTGCCTCTAGTATTCATCTCTGTAGTAGGGTGCATATTGGAGATCAATGCAAAGACACCCTTTCTCTCTCTTTTCCTTTTCATTCTACCTTCAGAAAGGGGAAAATTGTTGCACACTCTCTCATAACCAAAGATCTAGTATTGCTGGTGTTTCATGAATCTAAACCCTACTTCTCTTTTATCACAATTTCAATGGCATAAATGAGGAAAGTGACTCAAACACTGCTGGCTAGCCACTCCTTTAATAAAATGTATTGATTCTTTTTTAATAATCTGCACAAAGCCATTCTAGCAAATAACAAGTTGTGAATATTATATATACATTTAGTTAGAAAACAAATATACATTACTGTGAATCATGTTCAATATACAATTAGTATTGTGTTATACACAAAAGCATATACAGTGTCGAATGCTTATTAGTCTACTGCAATTAGTCTACTGCAATTAAAAGTGATCCTTTTGTTTAACCAAGGCAAACACTTTGATCCCAGTAGAGAACACATGTTATACTGGAATATTAAGCACTGTTTGTTTTCTCTTTACCATTTAATGCTGGCTCTTATATAAAAAAAAGAATGAATGTTTTATTATTATACTTTATTTTCCCCATATTTAAATAATTTTAGGAAAAGCCACTCAGTTTTAGACCAAAGCATCTTTTGTGCCTCATCTTATACTGCTCCATGTTCCAATAGAACCACAGATACTCTCATGTTACTGATAAACCCAATGACTGCTCTCCTGGATTGCCAGCTGCCCTCTGAAAATCCTTACCTTCCTTTTTCCCACAGGTGTTCCTTGTACTCCCTGTCACTAAAATCCATTATTATTTTCTACCCAAACTACTTCTTCTCATGTTCTTTTTCTCAGTGAACTGTATGAGCATCTATCAAGTGACAAGCCAGAAACCTTCCTGCTGCCCTAGAATTCTTTCTCACCTTGCTCCATCAGTCCCCATGATGTATTGCTTCCAGCTCCTAAAGTCTTACTCATTCTCTCTCACCCTGCAGACATTTTGGCAACACTGGCTGCTTGTTGTTGTTATGTAATATTCATTCTATCACCCACCCTGATCCTTCAAAAAAAAACATGATTTTGTTTAGGTTCAAGGTCATGTGCTTTAAAAAAGACTGGGTTCTGCCCTGGTTGGTGTGGCTCAGTGGATTGAGTGCCAACCTGTGAGCTGAAAGTTCACTGGTTGATTCCCAGCCAGGGCACATGCCTGGGTTGTGGACCAAGTCCCTAGGTGGGGGAATGTGAGTGGCAGCCAACTGATGTTTCTGTCTCATATTGATGTTTCTCTCCCTCTCTTTCTCTTTCCCTTCCTCTCTCTCTGAAAATAAATGAATAAAATCTTTAAAAAAAAAAGACTGGGTTTTTCCTATGTCCTCCTATTTGAGTCTTAATTAATCTAAATATGTACAATGCAATAGAACTCCCTACCATGATAGAAATAATTTATAATCTGCACTTCTCAATATGGTAGACACTGACAGTGTGTGACTATAAAGCATTTGAATTATTCCTGGAACAAATCATTATTTACACAATACATTTTTAATTGTATTTCATTTAAATTTAAATATGCTCAATTAACTAAGGACTACGCTATTATACAACATGGGCACCAATCAAGATATGTCCTTAACCCTCACCAGTGATTTGTACAGGAATGAATATTTGATACAATTTTGGTTATTAGCTAAGAGAAAGGCTCTGCCAGAGGACTTCTAGCAAACTTTTCCTTCTTAGAAAATGTAACAAAGAAAGGGACATCCTTCTGTCCTCTGGAGGCTGTGTGTTGATATAGTACCTAGAGGCTAACTACGATGGTCATCCAATCCATGAGAGGACAATCTTGGAGACAAATGCCTACATATTGAGGAGTTTAATAGGAAATAGGGAAATAATCCGAGTGCTCAAGCACATCTAAAACAGGCTGCTGAATTAACAATGCTGGATTATCTTTTCTCCTGGATGTATGTGTATAACATAACAAAGGGGTGCTTTTCCTTCACAAAACCCTTACCATTGTCTATAACTGACATTTAGTGATTTAGTTGTATGCTTTCTGATTATCTACCCCATGCTACTTTTTAGCTTCGGACAACAGACATCATGCATGCCTGGCTCATCATCACTTAACACACATTCTGGTGATGTAAATATTTCAGTGAATAGATATTAAATTTATTAATTAATTGGTTAATTAGTCAATTATAAAGCAGTTCTTCTTTAGAAAATATTTTATTTATTTTTAGAGAGACAGGAAAGGAGAGAAGACAGGGAGAGAAGCATTAATGTGTGGTTGCCTCTTCCACACCCCCAAATGGGGACCCAGCCCACAATCCAGGCATGTGCCCTGACTGGGAATTGAACCAATGACCCTTTGGTTTGCAGGCTGGCACTCTATCCACTGAGCCGCACCAGCCAGGGCTATGAAGCAATGCTGATCATAAGTCTGTGTTTTTAAATGCTTCCATTTTTCCACACAGATTATAGGGTAAATTCTAAATTCCCACTCTTACATATAAAGACATTCACAGTGTGGCCTGGCCTACTTTTACAGCCTCTTCTATGTGAGACTACCCATGGCCTCATGTGCAGTCTCAGAAATCATAACTATTCTCTCCTCTCAGATTACCCAGAAATAGCTCATAGACATAGAGTGAGTGATTCTGCAGGCTGCTTAAGTAATTCATATGCAAATAATTTACTCACATGTGAGGGGCTCAGGTAAGAAAAAAAGGATAAAAAGCAGGATTAATAAGAGGAAAAGAGAAGACATGGTGGTGGTAGGGAGCTACATGTAGCCTGGGAATAGTAAACCTTGCTTATATATATTTTATTAAACTGATCATTTTACAGCTAATAAATAGGACAGTGTGGACATTGTGCCTTTGCTTAATCTGACAAGGATATAAACCAAACATTTTCATTTGCTGATGATTCTCTAAAAAGCCTTGAGAGTTTAGTTGTAGAAAAATGCAATAGGCTGACTCGATGTAATACTAGCTGGGGCCCTCCTGTGGGCACTTCAACCTTAGTAAATCCAAGTTTCCACCATTTCTCTAATCAGAAATTCTCAAGATTCCTTGTTAATCTCTCTTTCTGTGGAGAAGACACATCTATCTTTCTAAATCTGGTACTTTTCACCGTAGATTTTGGATGTTTGATAGCTTATCTCTGAAGTCTCCATGTCACCCTCCATACATCCATGCTCCACACGACCATGGTTCAGTCAACGACGGACTGCATATCCAACAATGATGCCATAAGATTATAACGAAGCTGAGAAATTCCTAGCACCGAGTGCTGTTGCAGTGCAATGTGCTACTCGGGTGTGTGTGATGCTGGTGTAAACAAACCCACTGCACTGCTGGTCACATACAAGCACATCCAGTTATGCACAGTACATAATACTTGATCATGATAAACAACCATGTTACTGGTTACTATACTATAATATTTATTATGATTTTAGAGTGTACTCTTTCTACTTCTAAAAAGAAATTTTGCTGTAAAACAATACGTTGTGTTATGCTGGCAGCAGCCTCATACATCTCATGTTCACCACTTCTCTTGACTGCATCATTTTCTGTTGTGCTTGATTTAATGTTGTGCTGTTCTGTAGAGTAAAGTGCTGTATAGGCTTGCAGTCTAGGAGAGTTCTTGTACAGCATGTTATAGCTTAGCTGTGTAGTGGGCTGTACCATCTGGGTTTGTGGAAGTGTACTCTGTGATGTTCACACAAGGACAAAGCTACCTAACAACGCATAGCTCAGAATGTAACTGACCATTAATTGGAGCGTGATGAAATTGCCTAACAATGCATTTCTCAGAATGTATCCCCATTATTCAGCAGCATGTGACTGTATTTCTTTTTATGCTTTATAACATGGTTCAACAAACATTTATTGAGCAATATTTGAAATCTAGAATTCATCTTGTTGCTAGGTGTACGAGTAAACCAGGTGGATTCAGTCACATGCAACCTAGAGGTGGATAACCCAAGTTAAAAGGCAATTCAGAGTGAAAATAAGCCATAGTTTCACATTAGTACAATCTACTGGTAACAGCAAAGTTAGTATAAAGTACTGGGAAATAACAATCAACAAGAAATGTTCAACCTAAACAAAAGACTGAACTGCTATCCAGTGAGAGTTAAAAGTAGGGTTTGGAAACTAGGTGACCAAATAAGATTTTTTCTAATCTGAGTTCCATGTATAAAGATAATCCATGATGGCTTCATGAGAGTTCACAGATTTTAGCACAAAGCCTAACTCGTAATAAGCAATGAGTAAGTGATAATCTTTATTCTCCAAATTATTCTTTACTACAAATTCTGGTAGGCATAAGGCAAAAGGTAGCTATCAGATGTTGTGAAACCATAAGTTGGGAGTTTCTGAGTCATTAAACACTGTCCAGAAAGCACAAGTATTCTCAGAATTTATAAACTAAATATATCTCACTTGGAGCAGCTCCATTTATGGTACTGCCCTCAGATTTTCCTTATGTTGCTTTATTTCTGACGTTGATTTATTTTTTGCCACCTCAAAAAGAATCAACTTTGGGTTTGATCATGTGACTTTGGCCAGTGGGACATGAGTAGATGAGACTGATATGGTTTTCAAGGAGAAACTTTAAATTCACTTTGTGGTTTGGCTTTACCCCCTTGAACTTCTGCCCTTCACTGTAAAAAACAGCATGGCCCGGAGAGTAGCTGTTCCTTCGCTCTGAGCCCCCAGAAAAAGCCACAAGGAGCCAAATACAGTCAAGGCAGTGGAACCCTGCTGAACCCAGCAGTTTCATAGTTGACCCACAATTCTCATGAAACTTGCCTGACAGACAAATGTTTGTTGTAAAAGGGGAAAGATTTATACGATCTGAAGAGAAACCAGAGTATTTTTTTAAGATTTTATTTATTTATTTTTAGAGAGGGAAGGGAGGGAGGGAGAGAGAGAGAGAGAGAGAGAGAGAAACATCAATGTGCGGTTGCTGGGGTCCATGGCCTGCAACCCAGGCATGTTCCCTGACTGGGAATTGAACCTGTGATGCTTTGGTTCGCAGCCTGCGCTCAATCCACTGAGCTACGCCAGCCAGGGCCAAATATTTGTTGTTATAGCCATAAGATTTTGGAGTCACTTATTGCTTCAACAAAAACTATTCCTATTTTCTATTTTTAAAAATCTGTCAATCAAGTTAGATAATTGTTATGTTTTATTTAAGCCAGTTTCTTCATAACAATTTTACACATAATTTGGGTTGCTTAGCAGTGCACCTATTTTTTTTTTTTGTAAGTAGGCCTGATACAATCCATTAAAAAATTCAGTGTTTAAGGAGATACATTTAAGTTAATGAACCTTTTAGACAATGTTAAATTCCAGGTATATGATATTTTGAAGTATTTAATACAATCAAGACAAAACAATCACATTGGTTTCTTAGGATGTACAAGTATGATTTCTACCAACTTCCTCCAAATAAGCACATTGTAATGCTGAATAAACCTTTCCCCAGGCCTGGTCTTAATCCTTCAAATCTTGAGATCAGTCATCTCCCTCCTAAACCTTCGTAATTTCTCTCTAGGAAATCATGAAATTGACCATAAAAACATTTTCCGCTTCCTTATCTTCCTAACCCACAGAGAAAGGTAATATCTTTTAGGTGTTGACAAAGGTTGACATATTAGAGTATACCAGTAAGGTGATAGCTCTGCAAAGAACACCCATCAAAATACCCATGAAACACAAACCTCCCTATAATTAGTCATCAGAAATAATAAATCGTCACCATGCCAGCCTTTACAATCTCCAGCAGCACTGACCTGAAACATCACCTATCCCCTGTGACTGCCAGTCAAAGCAAGACAGCCTTATGGGGGAGCTGAGCCAATTCAGCGAGTGTGCAAACAGGACGGGCAGCTACTTAACATTTAGTCACAGAAAATGCCCCAGAAACAGAGATCAAAATGTGGCAAAACTTAGCCTAAAACCAACGGAAATGGCAACTTCTAAATACACTATTGTAAAAGTGCTGATCTGAAGAGTCTAGAAAAGTGGTCAAAGTAACTACTTCGAAGGGCTTGGGCATTGTTTTCTTCCCTTTGGTTCCCTCGAATTCACTTTCATCTTCCATTATACAGCTTTCACGGGGATACTGGTAAATAATTAAGAACTGAAGTTTAGCCATAAACAAACACACACAATGTGAATGTAAATTTCGTGCCTTCTGCTGGGACTTGGGACACCATTGCCCCCAGGCAGCCATGTCCTGCTGGACTGGAGGCTGCTGTGTCCAAGCTGGAGTTCGCTTTGAAGTCTGACGCATTGCCTCCAAACCCTCTTCCAGCTCCCACTACCTGAGCCTTGAATTAGTCATTACCAGTAATTTGGTGGGGCCACTCTGAAGTGCATATGAGCATTAGTAAATACATGCTCTTTTGTCCTGGTTATTATGGTAATTTAAATGGAGAGGTGTTAGCAGCAGGGATCTTTAAGCTCAAATAGTCTAATGATTCTTCCAAGGAACGGAGATAAGATTTAAAAGAAGCTAGATCTAAAACTGACACTCCTAAGGATGCATCTAATTTTGACCTTGACTTATTTTGCAACCAAAGGCAAGTGACAAAAGCTTTGGATCTCAGTCAGGGAACTATAAAATTTTGATGAGATGCTATTTTACAGACTTTCTGAGAAATTAACTCTTGCCAAATTTTTGCCTTTATATTCCCAGCTGTTCACCAGTTGATCCCACTACTGTCCGGTCCCCATCTCTATTTTGAGTTTTACTTACACAAACTACTTACACACACACACACACACACACACACACACACACACACACACACACATTTAAGCCTACCTTGGTTCCAGAACACTAGAAACGTGTGGCAAGAATCTCTATACCACAGTCTACAAGGAACAGGCCTTAGTCACACACATAATCAGTGGACCTGTTTTGATTAAGGTTTATATGTAGTACCTTAGGTTTTTTTTTTAACAAGCAGTCTGGATGAAACTAAGATCATCTCCATCCACCACTTTCTGGTTAATTCATCAGGTCAGTGTGTCTGGCAGCTTCATCTCCGAGTCAGAGAAGTAACATAGCCTTGTGGTTAAGCATAGAAGCTCGGAGCCTTCTGCCTAGGTGCAATCCAAACATACTCATTTATGTGCTGTGATGTTTTTCAGTTTCTGAATCCGTAAAATGGGAAGAATAAAAATAATAGGACCTACCTCCTAGGGATGCTACGAGGCTTAAATATTTGCTATGAGGAAGTTCAAGGAATAATTTACTGAGATAAAGTTACTATTGCCTGCCTGAGTTTGCTACAGATATGGGGGCACTATGCCTCACTTGCCCTTTTCTTACTGCTACACTTGAGTGTTTACCCAATTTTTTGCAATGTAATCAACAGCATAGACATTATCTGGAAGCTTGTTAAAATTTCAGAATTTCGGGCCTCATCTCAGACCTATTGAATCAGAATCTGGAGTTTAGATGTTCACTCAGGTAATTTAGGTGTATGTTAATTTGAGAAACCCTGCCTTCGACTTCTTTCCTAGTCCAGGTCTCCACTGTGAGAGTCTAAAGAGACAATATATCATTTGTTACCAATAATACCAAGCTTGAAAATAATTAGAGCTCATAAAATTTCTATAATGTGGCTATCCTCCCTTTCTTGAATTCCAATTTAAATTTTCTTGAGTGAGGAGGAGAGAAAAACACAGAGTAACAGCTTGCATCCTAGGAACTGAGGTTAAGCCTGAGGACGTGCAAGATGGTTTGTCAGAAGTGAATGCCGCTCATTCTGCGTCTCTCTCTGCAGGGCAATAGAAGGGATTAGAGGTATTGCCCTTAAGTATGACTATCAAAAGTGTTTCCAAAATGTTTCAGAAACATATTACCGTACCTCTTACCTGACTGAGTCAAACCCCAAATGATACAAAGAGTATTATTTTTCAAATACCTGAGAATAAGAAATATGACACTATTTATTTCCAAATTACATGTTTTACTCTTACAATGGTTTCCTTCTCACAGAAAGATAGAATAGGACTTACATGATTATTTTCTAACATTTTAAGAGTAAACACAAACATGAAGAAAACACAAATATCACTTATATGAAAATAAACATTCAGCTAAAACTTTCAGTAGTAGTTATTTTGATGTATATATACTGTATTTACATATATAAGGTAAAAACATGCTACTATTTTGTAACCTGCTTTAAGCATTTAACAATGATAAATGTGTATTTTTAAAATATAAAAACAGAATATTGTTTTTATAAACTATGTTTTTACCTATAAAAGCTAAAGTCATCAAACAAGGTATTAGAAGGAAAAAAAAACTATTTGCACATAGAATATGTGTTTATTAATAAGGAAAACCTCCACATATTTTATTACTTTGCAATTCATCACCCTTATGAGGGAATGGCAGTTACTGTTCAATATCAAACTAATAGAAAGTTTTTTAATTTTATTTTTTAGAGAGAGGGGAAGGGAAAGAGAAAGAGGGAAAGAAACATCGATGTGTAAGAGATACATCAACCGGTTACCTCTAGCAGACCCCCAGCTGGGAGCCTGGCTGGCAACCCAGGCACGTGCCCTGACTGGGAATCAAACTGATGACAGTTTGGTTTGCAGGCCAGCACTCAATCCACTGAGCCACACCAGCCAGGGCTAATAGAAAATTTCATCACAGAAAAATAATTCACCTAAGTTTAAAAATGACAAAACTAATTTGATTCTAGCTTCTAGTAAAATAAACAAATAAGCATACAAAGAAAACCTTTCTGTCAGGCAGCAATTTTGTGCTCTACATTCTAAATTCTTTCCCAGAGCAAACAGTTCCAGCTGACACACCAACCAGTAAAAGGCAGCATCAAAAGAGAACATGATTACAGAGCTATTACTGTGGTTTTAATATAATTATCTCCAAAACTTACTGCCAGTAAACAGCTAATTTTTATTAATGACAATAACATGTCATGGTTAATCAACAGGTCTTTCCTCTTTGGCCCATCATGTTTTTAATAATGTACTTTATAAGGTACTTTTTCTTGTACCTTAAAAAACAAGCAAACAAAAAATCCTCCAAGTCAACACAAACAAGGAATACTTATATTCTCCTATAAATAAAAATCTTAAAAGAAAATCATGTCTGGATTATGCATTTCAGAAGATGAACAAAATTTTATCAGGCAGGCAGTTTCTGTCAATTATTACTTCTGCTGATTTCGGTTTGTTGGCCATACTGTGGTCACAAGACAGCTACAACCCAACTCTCACAGTGACAGAGAAGGAAGGTATCACAGGCCCACACCCAATCCACTCCCTCGTGAAGGAAAGGGACATTCATAATTGGTGTATTGTAATAATGTTTCACCGCCTGGGGCTGTGTCACTATGACCAGCCCTCCACCCACCACAGCACATAGCTCTGCTGAGGAGGCTGGATAAAGAAGGTAAGGTGTCTGTTGGAAAGGAGAGAAGGCTTTTTGAGTAGTTGACAGGAAGAGAAGCGACTTCACAGTGCTACTCAGATGCCCAGCACTCCTCACAGGAACACAACGCACTCTGCCCCGAGCAGTTTGTCTTCTGGACTCTGAGGTTCTTCACTTCAGAAGCCGTGATCAGAGCCAGGCTCTAGGAGGTACTGTGCCTGAGATACTAAGGGATCACAAAACATTCACCTATTAATTTAATAATTATTTGTTGAACAATTATTATGGCAATTTCTGTAATAATACTAGCAACTTTAGCTACAAGTATTCTGTGAACTAATAGGAAAGACAGGCATGGAAACAAATAATGGTTGTTTGTTTACCAACCACTCCCAATAATAAAGTAATCATAATAGTAAATTACTAAAAAATAAATAATTCATGGTTATACAGTGTTTTCAATATGCCAGGAACTTCACATGTAATAACACATTTGAGCCTTACAACAACCCAATGAGGTAGACACCATTATTATCTGCGTTTTGTAGAAGAGAAGAATGAGGCTATGAAAGTGGTGATCGCTTAGCCAACAAGGCATAATAACTTGCCTAACATACACAATTTTTAGGTAAAAGCGCCAGAATCTGAAGCCCCATGGTTGGGCTCCGGAGTCCATGTTATTAATTACCGTAGTGCAATGTCTCTCTCGGCATAACAAGGTTTGTGTAAAAGTAAGCGTAGTGGCATGAAAGACAAGGCATCGGGGAACTGGAACACAAAGTCAGACAGAGGCAACGTCCAGTGCATGGAGGGTCCAGTCTGCTTTCCTGAGAATGCAAAAATGTGATTCTTCAGCCAAAAAGCCTCACGTGTAGAAAACAGTTACAGCCTGTGGTCAAATATTCCCAGTCTCAATTGTAGTCATTCTTTGGCATCTTAGACCCACAGGCTCTCTTCCTTTTCTTCTGGCATTATTAGGAGAGTGGCAGCCTTTTATATGCACAGAAATTGAGAGGGAAGGTTTTTCCGAGAAAAAAGATAATATGTGATCTATTTGATCTTGAATATGTTTCATCTCAGGTAAATATGCATGTAAGTCTGCAACAGCCTGGATTCAGAAGTTCTAATGACATGCATATTTCAAAGGTGTCAAGGCATAAGAAGTTGAGTGTAACAGCCAAAAAGTCCTAAAGGAGCGCTGCTATGGGCCTGGGTCTGAAATAAGCACATTACTGATTTTATTTTGTGCAATGTTCACAGAAACGTTATAATATAGGTGTTGCTGTTCTCATTTAACAGATGAGGATCCCTTAAACATACATTGACAAAGGTCGCACAAGCCAGGATTTAATCAGTTCCAGGTCCCCTGGATTATCCCAAATTGCTACAGTGCATAAGACCTGATTCAAAATTGAGAAACAACCCTTTCCTCTGCTACCTCTTTTGAATAGTTGTGTTTATTAGAAGAGTGAAAGGATAAAAACATTTTATAAAATTTCTCTTTACTGTCTAGTTCTAATCACACTTGCTGCAATTAACCTCTTAATCATTTTGCTGAGTATCTTTTCAAAGGTCTAGCATTTTGTTTTTTCTTATTTGAAACTGTGAACTGAAATGTTTACTATGTCAGTTCACATAAATCTGTCTCATTCTTCTTAGTGAATGCCTAATATCTCATAGTACATATAAAATCTTATGTAACTGCAGTTGATGTTTTCTAACTTCATGCTGTTATAATTAATATTCTGATAATTATTCACAAACAAATCTTTGCACACTTAGGTATCTGTAAAAGTAATTCTTAAAAGTTATATTTCTAGGCCAAGTAATATATATTTTAAAATTTTGTCAGATACTAGCAATTCACCTTCCTCCAAATCCTGTATCATTATATGTTCCCACCAAGAGTAGAGGAAGGTATCCATTTCTGTAGGGATACTTTTGCTGGGTCAGTCTTATACTTTCATGACTGTTTTGAGGGTCATTGCATGCAGGGCCCCTCCCTGGAAAATTTTTAGGGCCCTTCCACATGTAAAAAATTTGACACACCAAAATCAGCATGTCATCCCCATTCTGACAGCCCGATCATGTGTTGGTTTGGAAAAAAAATACCTTGAAGGCCAATAGGAGCAATCTATTTACTAGGCCATTCTTTTTCTAGCAGGGCCACGCTACAGATGGTCCTGGATCATCCCCATAGGCTGAGCTCCTGGAGCTCTTAGGAGGTGTTGGGAATCGCCCTGCCTGGTTTCAGAAGCTATAAGCCCCCTTTGGCTAAGGCTGAGTGAGCAACCTACAGACCATAAGGCACTAAGGAGACAAAGCTTATCTCCCTGGAAGGGGCACCACCTCTACCCCATTTACTTCTCCCTGCCTGGTCCCCAATGCTTGATTGGTTAGCCAATGATGGGTAAGATTCCTCAAAGGAGGGACAACTCAAGACAGGCACGATCATGGGGGGGCCCAGGGAAAGACTTGGAGGGCTATAGAAAAAGGGGGTGATGGACCCTTGACGCTCAGCTTTGACATAGTCTGAGTCCTCATTCTGTCTGCAAGAAGTCTCCTAATCTCTTGGCTGCCTTAGTTCCCCTGCCTGACTTAAGCCTGAAGCAATCACAGAGGGTGGTGCAGCCCTGTGCTGGAAATGGCAGGTTCCCTGAGTGATCATGCCTAAGAAAGAACACATAAAACCTGTGAAAACTGCTTTGCTAAGAAAGTCCTCAATTAAATGCTAAGGGTCTGAGCAGGATATGAGTTTGTTTCCCAAAGTTTTTAGCCCCTTAGCTAACAGACCCTGACTCAGAATAAGCCCTTATAGTTCTTTGTATGTTATCTATTGTTTGATCCTTACTGCCTGACAATGATTAATGAGCTTTACCTGTACTCCTGTGAAAAATGAACCCAATAAAAGCCCATTGAGGAAAAGGGTCTTGGCCCTTCTCCTTAGAGAGATCTGCCACCTTTCCTCCCCAAACAGATCATGTCTTGGTAGACTTGTTCTCATCCATGGCAGCCGGGGGCGGGGTGGGGGTGGGGGGTGCCCTGCAGGCAGAGCCCCTGCTCCAAAAAGAGGCTTCCGATTACATCATGAGGTTAAAGAATCAGAGAGCATCCCAAAGAGGAGAAACCAGGAGCAGAACCTACACTGGTCCTTACCCCAGTATGGGGTACCAGAAGGCAGCAATGCCCTCTAGCTGGCCGAGTCACTGGAGAGAGAGAAACCTACAACATTTTAAAGAAGTTACTCAAAATGTAAGGTCCCCTGAGGAGCAGGGCGGGTCAGTGATTCCCTTCCCTAATGTTTGGCAGAATGGAAGGATTTTATTGACTAGGTCATTTAATCGTGAAATGATGAATAAATTAATTCTCTAGAAAATAATTGTTGAAATAAACAGTCTAAATCAAAAGTTAGGTAGTGGGAAATGTTTGCAGATAAGTGAAATCATCTAGTAGAGAACTATAGGTTGATATGCTAAAGATAAAGAGAGCCAAAGAAGCAATTTAAGGCCCCTCTCTATGTCCTTCAGAAAAGCACACACAGTTCAAAAACACCTTCTCAGGAACAGTTCTGCCCACTTGCCTTATTATTTATGAGCGACAATGGCAGAAAATATTTATCTAAAGAAAGGAAGGAAAACTACCATGGAAGTTTGACTAGACAGTGGTGAAGATTTTATTTTCACCTGTTATATTATATTCAGTTGTCCAAAAAGTCCATTTAGTTTTTTCTATAATGTAAAAGACACATTTTTCATTTTCACCAATAACTTTATTGATTTGGACATTTTGAGTATGTCGGATATCTCCCGAGTGGTATAACATTGATTGTTCTCAATTAATGTCTCAATTTCATCACTGTCAACTTCAACCAGTCCATCCGACCATGGAGCGTCGCCCAGTGAGAAATCTCTAGCACTAAACTCTACAAACTGCTTTTGACACGTTGGATTGGTCATAGCACCTTCCCTGCACCCTGCACAAATTGGTTTTTGTGTTTCAGCTGCATTTTTACCATTCTTGATATAATAAAGCATGATATGTCAAAAATGTTGCATATTTTCTTCCATTTTCAATAATAAAATGACTACACAAAAATTCACCAATTTTGATGTTTTGTTTTTTAAGTGCATGCTGATATGACATCTGTCACAATACAATCTAACAGAATTGTTTCAAATGAGTTAAAGACAACTAAGCACTACTAGAGCCATTTTATGGAAAAAAACAAATAAACTTCTTGGGCAACCAAAATACTTACTGACTGTCTATTTTATCCCCAGGTAGTATGGGAAGTTATGAAATTCATTTCAGTCAAACTGACCTTTCTCTTGCTCAGATGCTCATAACTGAGGACTCAGTCCAGGACATGTAGAATATGGGCAGAGGTTTAGATCCTATTTATTGTAAATCTTACTTATTCCCTTCTTACACTATTCAGACTGAGGTTATCCATTGGGATTGAGATTATATAATAATAACAATAGTGTGAGGGCTAAGGTTATGCATCAACTTGCCTGAGCTACAATACCTAGATATTTGATATTTGGTCAAACATTTTTTTAATGTTTTCTGAAGATTTTTTTAAATGAGATTAACATTGAAATCAATGGACTTTGAGTAATTAGATTATTATCTGCTTTAGTCATTTCAGGTGCTTATAACAGGATACCATCGCCTGGGTGGCTTACAAACAAGAGAAATTTATTTCTCGCTAGAAGTTTGAGATCAAGGCACCAGTATGATGGGGTTCTGGGGAAGGTCCTCCTCTGGGATGCAAGTTGCCAACTTCTCATTTTATCTTCGGCTGAGAGAAGAGTGAGGAAGCAAGGTCTCATTTCTCTTATAAACCATTATTCCCACTCTTAAAGTCTCCACTTTCAAAGACCTAAACAGCTCCCAAAGGCCCCACCTCCTAATATCATCACAATAGAGATTCGAATTTCAACAAATGAGTTTTGGGAAGACAAATATTCACACCTTAACATCTTCCATAATGTGTGTGGGGGAAAAAAGGACCTCACGCAAACACTTGAAGGTCTTACTACAGCAAAGACTTACCTCCTTTTGAGCAAGAATAGATTGTGCCATCAGCCTATCTTTAGACTTGAACTACAATTTTTCCTTGAGTCTCCAGCCTGCTGGCCTACCTTACAGACTTTGGGCTTATCAGAGTTTCATAATTGTGTGAACTGATTTTTTATAAAAAATTGCTCTCTGTTCTCTTTCTCTCTCTCTCTCTCTCTCTCTCTCTCTCTCTATATATATATATATATATATACACATATATATATATATATACACACATACACATACACACATCGGCTCGCAGTGTCCGCATCATTGTGGATGAAATGAGACATTCACACAGACTACCAAGTCCTGTGGAGGAAAACGGACAGCATGGCTTTTCTCTCAAGGGGAGCAAAAGCCTCGGCCTCAGCCATGACAGGTCTTTTTCGGGTTTCTCCGCCCATTATATGAACGATCCTAATTTACTATGCACAGGTTCACGTTAGGTGGTTACCTTTTACAGAAAACAAAGAAGCCAATGCTGCTAATCACATCACAGAAGAGGGATATTTGCAAATGAAAAGGCAAAAGTAGTTGAACTGTTACACTCATCCTTGGAAGGTTTAGCATGGATTTTAGGAAGTTGCTTTGCAGTAAAAGTCCTCAATTCAGGGTGAGGGAGTTTTAGCAAAAAGCAAGACTCATAGTGGCCTAGGTACATTGAAGCCCTGATTCCCCACAGGAGAAACTATCCGTGGGCGTGGGTCCTATGCATCTCCCAGTGGGAGCTTGGTCCACACCACACAGAGCAGACTGCCCCCCTCACACACATTCTACTATAGTTCTGTCTCTGGAGAATGCTGACTAGTACAAATGGCTAACATTTATTGAGCATCTATTATGTAACAAGTTTTTCTAATATCTTTACAAGTATTGATTACTTTTTTAAATCCTCACAGCTCACAGGTAGTTAGTTAAATAGCAGTTAAAGCCACCTTTACTTTATAAAAGAGGAAAAGGAGGCACTCCCATATTAATTGGTCAAAATTTCAATTTTTATGGTATGTTTGGTCTGTGAACTGAGGCAGTGTGATATTAGAGCCCATGCAAATGATTACTGTTTCATCCCTTGCTGAAGTACAAAGTATTAGAGGAAACATATTACCAAAACTGTCAAAAATGGACACTGGTCAATTACAGCAATTTTCTTATTGTGCTTAGGAAATAACGACCTGGGAAAATACATTCTATATGTTGTTGATTAACAGGAAAAGGATGTTTTGTACTGAGACTGCAATCAGCCTCATTTGAGACTGTAAAGTTCAGAACCTCAGTGGAGTTGATTGCAAGCAAGACTCAACGCACATCAGACAATCAATCATTTTTCCTAGACATTTTCTTACTTAAATAAACCATAAGTGACATCTTCAGGACAAGGATATTTCATTTTTTTCTCCTAGTTATGCCTGGTTGAAACATTATTGTAGGCCAGCAAATGGGTCTGTACAACCTTGAAAAAGTAATGACCTTATTGTAAGCTTTGACCTTGCTTGCAGCATCTTCCCTGTTGACTTGTCAGCTCTGAGTGGGGTGTATTGTTCCAGTTGGGCAAGGTCTTTGAAGCTCTACTTTTTGCCACCACTCCCTCCCTAATGATTTCAAGCTGTTCAAAGAATGGCTTTGAACCACAGGCGGGAGCCAAATGTTTTATAGTAAAGCTGATTTAAAACAAGACTCGAATAATGCTTTCTTTTAGGGGGGTATGAATAAATGGGCAGTACATGCTCCAGAATGTCCCTTTTGCTTGATCATTCAGAGATGGGTTTGTCTTTCATTATGTGTAGCAAGAAAAAAAAATAAAAAATAGACTTCTGGAATTTATAAAAAGGCAATAATGTAATACTTGCTTTACTAAGATTTAAAAACTGTACTCATGAGATTTTTATAGCATGCAAACAATTTTAATGCTAGCAAAAGAATAAAATTATTTCTTTGTATTTATTTTTCCTTCAACCTGTGGAAGCCTAGAAAGCAATATATTTGTTTCTTTAAAAGATGCAACAAAATCAAAATTTAATTTGTGTAGACTATCCCCAGCAATTTGGGGCAATAGCAAAATCACCATCATGTTACTTTTATTTAAAATACTACTAAATAATAACTATTTACAACAAATGTCTCCAAAACTGATATACTATTGCATGGATTTGGTATGTTAGAACTTATCAATTAGGTCCATATGTTACAGGAAGATAGTTCTATCAGTTCTACAAATTAGACACAATTTCTCATACAATTATCTGTAGTGATATATAACATTATGCTTTGCACATAGGCAATACTAAATAACTATTTCCTGAATGAATGATGTTAGACAAAATTAAAATGTACTTTAAAAAACCTTTTTTTGTGTGTGTCCTCACCTGAGGACACTTTTTAATTGCTTTTAGAGAGAGAGAGGAAAGGAAAGAGAGACAGTGGGAGAGAAATATCAATTGGCTGCCTTTATATGGGAATTGAACCCGCAACCTGGGTATGTGTCCTTACCAAGAATCGAACCCATGACCTTTTGGTCTACAAGATGATACCCCAACCAACTAAGTCACACTGGTCTGGGCAAAAACATACTTTTTAAAAGCCATAAGGAAACAGAAGGCTCTCACTTTAAAGGTATGTATCTAAAATTGGAAGCAGGGGGAGGGGAGGGGAAGAAACATTTTTAAAAATAGCTAATGTTCAGCATTAATGCCTAAATGATGTGCCTGAGATTGATAAGAATTGCTCTCCCTGTGGACCACAAATTGAATATAGGGAAGGGCAGGATAGACTTAGAATGACTAAATCACATGGAAAAAATAAAAATAAAAAATTTCCATGAAAGAGAAAAGTAAAGGATGGAAGGAAGACGTGACAAGGAAGGAGATGCCATAAATCAAAGGACATAGACATGCTGCCTGCTGCAGTGGCACATAGAGGGTATTTCAGTGTCCCTTCGTGCTGCACTACACACTTAGTGTGTAGAGCCAAAATAGTACTTACTACCTTATAGCTCTGCAGAGGAGACGTCTTCAGTGTGTATTCCAAAGCTAAAGTCAAGGTGCTAACGAGGCTGCATTCCTCCTGGACGCTCCAGGGGAGTATCTGTTCTTTGTCTTTTTCAGGTTTTAGAGGCTGTCCATATTTGTGGCACATGGTCCCACTTTATCTTCAAAGCCATCAATGGCTTGGGGTTTGTAACAGAGGAAATAAAAGTCAAGTGATATCTCTTGATTGGAAAGACTCTCAAAGATTATCTGGTAGTAGCTGAAGTTATTTTTCCAGAGAAAGAAGAAAGGGGATATGCACACATGGTTATCTCTATCTGTTTTATCTGTTATTTTCTGCTTCTCCCAGGTAGAATATAATCTTCATGAGAGGTCTGGCACATAATAAGTATGCAATGAAGAGTTTTGGAATGAATGACTTGATGAGTACAGAGCTTTTTCTTTTGGATCATGGAATCAGTAGGAAGTAGCCAGCTTCACCACCGTATCCTGAGTGCTTGCTTGGAAAGAGAGAGTAATGGACCAACAGAAGCTGAATAAAGAAATGAAGTGAGAAAATGAGAACCTTGTTTGGATCCCTAGAAGTCAGCTTACTTTTCAACTACCAAATTAAATGTTACATATTATGCTTAAATATGTTGAGTTGAGTTTCTGTCTTCTACAACAGAAAAAATTCCTGGGGATACATCCACCATCGCCCTATGGAAATTCTCTCTTTCCTGAAACTAGTTGTAGTTTCTGTTTCACTACATTAAGGACACACAGACACTTGTAATGTAGAAATAAATCCAACTTTTTCCTCTAGTGCACAATGCACTGAAAATTTTAAGAAAAACAAAAGGAAAAATCTATGCCATTTTATTTTCTCCTCATTGGCTTTAGTGAATGTCCTGAGCATGTAGGGATGTGTTAATTTGCATGGCTGCTACTGCAATATAGAACGGTGACCTAAAATGAGACAAGAAAAAGCCTGGATGGGATCCAAGTTCAATTTCAGAAGAGGGTCTGGGTAGAATTAAACCTCCAAGCCTAAGTGTCTCTTAAACTTTGATTATGTCTCTTTGTGAAAAGCACCTGAATATTTTTAGAACCTAACTAGTCCTATCCTAGTTGTGACAATGCAAAACAAAAAATATCCAATCAGATTAAATGTTATTCTTAATAACAGTGTCCAATAAACTTGATACTTTCTGGATCTCTCTGTATATATGCTAGTACTTCACCTCCTAATCTTTTTTTTTTCATTGCTCCAGGCACCAAGGTCGATAAAACATTTGGAAGAAATGAATATGTTGTACACATCGAAAGATATACTGTATGCAGCTGAACAAAAGACTTGTAGTGTACCATGTTATTGAACTCTTATTTCATTTCAAAAGCTGAGAGGAAAAGAGGACCACTGCAGATCCATCAAGGATGTGGGCTTTAATATTTACTTTAGTCATAAAGAGCAAGTGACATGATGAGGACTCACCAGCACAGTAGAAATTCAGGTTGTCAGTACCAGAAAATGAAATTTTTATTTATGGAAGTTTTAAGCTCTAGAAATGATATGTATTATTTTTTTGTTCCTGTTGATTTATAGATTAAATGAATTAGTAGTCACTAAGTTGCAGCTTCATATTTTTTCTCCTTGGAAACTAAGATTTTTAAAATGCCTAGGTGGAAGTTTTTTCAAAAGATAAACTGATTAAAATGCCTAAACTTTCTTCAAAAGAAAAGGACAGAATTACCATGAATGCAGACTGGCAAAATATAACTATTATACTTTTGCTTTCCAGAAGATGAATAACATTAAATAGTCCTTTTTCACATACAATATGTGAAATAAATGTACTTTTTTTCTAAAAATGGCATTCATTTTATGAGTCTTTTAAGTTTAAAACAATATATCCAGGTTCCAATGCCTATATTATCTCCAATTTTAAATGGATATTAAACTAAGTGACTATACACCCTGTTTAAATAAGAAAGCCATGTACATGATTCCATTTTCTTATTTTGAAGTTCTTTTTTGTTAAACCATTCTACGTTAATACATATTTGTACAAAATTAATATCTGAAATCACTTTATTAACTAATATTCATACTATTGAAAATGCAAGGAAAAACACTAAAAGAAATTGTGTTTATAATTACTCAAGTTATTAATTTCATCAGAAGAATTTGTTGATCTCCATATCTGATATTTCTCAAAAACACAGTTTGAGGAGAATAATATTTTTCTCCTTTACTTAATTCCTTAGTGGGAAAATGGGGCAAATGTTTCCTACTACATGCCAGGCACTGTTAAAGGAATTGGAGATTTGGCAGTGAGTAAGAGACATAGGATTTTCCTTCACAGAGAGCATTGATCAGAGGAGGTTATAATAAATAAGTCCACAAATAAACAATATAATTATAATAATTATCATGAAAGAAATGACCTAGGTGATATGTAAGAAATAATGTCTTAAGCGTAGATAATACTAAATTGGATAAGGCTGTGGAGAGAAATCCTTTCTGAAGAGATGACATCAAAGCTGATTCAGGAAGAATAAAGAGGTCCAGGCATGTGATGAAGAGGTGGAAAATATTTCAGTAGAGGGAACAGCAAGTGCAAAGGCTCTGAGGCAGGGAAAAGCTTGGCCAACTTCCAAAGCTTAATGGAGTCAGTCTGAATGCACATAGTAAGGAGATGTGATGAGAGGACGTCAGAAAGGTGGGCTTCAGTCAACAATACCTGGCAGTTTTGGGCTATGTCCTTCCAAAATTCATATCTTGAAACCTAGCTCTCAAAGTGATAGTATTAAAAGGTGGGGCCTTTAGGAATTGATTAAGCCATGAGGGCAGAGCCTGCACAGCATAAGGAATATAATCGATAATATCATAGCAACCATATACGGTGACAGATGTTTACTAGACTTATTGTGGCAATCATTCCGTAAGGTATATAAATGTTGAATTATTATGTTTTATATTTGAAATGAATATAATATTGTATGCTAACTATAATTAATTTTTTAAAATAAACATCTTCAAAAAACTCAATGGGATTATTGCCCTTATAAAAAGGACCCACAGACAGCCCCTTCTGTCATGCGAAGATTCCAGAAGTCTGCAGTCTGAAAGAGGGCCCTCACCTAACCATGTGGGCACAACATCTCAGCCTTCCAGCCTCCTGGAACAGTAAGAAATAAATTTCTGTTCTATTGTATAGAAGATACTCAGGCTGTGGTATTTTGTCACAGCAGCCTAAGAAGAAAAAGACACTGCCTTATGGGCCATGCATAATATGTTTGGATTTTATTCTAAGAGCACAAAATATAAAAGCAGTATAAGTCCCCCAAAAAGTTATAAATAAAGGTAAAATTATATTGAGCACGGGAATGATATTGTATGCTCTATCATTTATAAGTTGCTTTGATGCTCAGCATCACTAATGTAAAACCACAACAAGATATCACCTCACACCTGTCAGAATGGCTTTCATCCATAAATCAACAAACAGTAAGTGCTGTTAAGAATGTGGAGAAAAGGGAACCCTTGTGCACTGTTGGTGGGAATGCAGACTGGTGCAGCCACTGTGGAAAGCAGTCTGGAGATACCTCAAAAAATTAAAAATAGAACTACCATATGACCCTGTACCTATATGACACTTCTGGATATCTTGCTGAAGAAACTGAAAGCACTATTCTGAAAAGACATATACCTCCCTATGTTCATTTCAACATTGTTTACAATAGCCAAAATATGGAAGCAACATAAGTGTCCATCAATAGACAGTTAGATAAAGATGTGGTGTGTATATATACAATGGAATACTACTTGAAAATAAAAAGAATGAAATCTCACAATTTGCAACAATAAAGATGGACCTAGCGGGTATTATGCTAACTGAAATAAGTCAAAAAAAGACAAAGACCATGTGATTTCACTTATATGTGGAATTTAAGAGACAAAATAAATGCACAAGCAGAACAGAAACAGAGACACATAGATACAGAGAACATTTTGACGGCTGCCAGATGGGAGAAGGTAAAGAAATTAAGTACAAAATGGCAGTTACAAAATAGTCATGAGGATGTAAAGCACTGGGGAATATAGTCCATAATATTGTAATCACTATGTATGGTGCCAGGTGGATGCTAGATTTATACAGGGGATCATTTTGTAAATTCTATAAACATCCAACCACTATGCTGTACACCTGAAACTAATATAATACTGAATGTCAACTGTAATTGAAAAAGAAAAAAAGTCATCCCCCCATATCACGTTGAAGATGTTTCACAACAATGTAAATACACTTAACAGAACTGAAATATACATTTAAAATAATTAAGATAACAAATATATCATTTTACCTTTTTTGAAAATTCTGTCTAAATAAAGAAAACATTGCACCATTAGAAAAATGCCACCCGGTCTGTTGTTTGGAGAATAGAGTCTAGGATGGAATGAATGGACGAAGGGAGACACATGATTGCAGTGATCCAGAGGAGAAATAACAGTGCTGTGGGCTGGAGTGCTGGCAATGAGAATGAACAAAAATGGATGCTTCAGGACCTATTTTACAAAAAAAAAAAAACTTGATGAATGAATTTAAAATGAAAAATATTTGATGAGTGATGAAAGGAAAAGGAAGAGTCAAAATCACCCACTATTTAAAATATTGTCACAAATAAAAAAGTTGTGGGATAGTGAGATTGCTGTTGGAGATGAAAGAAGACTAAAGACGTGATTACTAGAGGCATCCTTCACTGAATATCAGATCAAAAAGGAAAAAGAATGGGAGTTCAACAATAGCAAGAAGTTGGCAAGTTTTATCCCACAAAACGCCTATACAACTTGATTTAGTTATCAAAACAACCATTTCTGGTTTCTGAAAGTTAAGCAAAAAGTTGAGAAATGTTTGTTCATAAAAAGGTTGTCTAAACTTTGGAAAAGAACAGTGATAGTCTGTGGATTTCTTGCCTGGGGCTGCTACCATAATCCCCCAGCTTAGTTCTATGAGGGTGAGGCTGACTTAAAACCAGGGGGTTTGCTGCTGAATACAGGGATAATTTGATTTGGATCAACAAGAGAAAAATCAACGAGTCCTGTCATTAAAGGAAAAAAAAAACTTGATAGTAAACTAATAGGAATAGCACGTAACTCTGGAAGCTGGAGGTTTTGAACTTTGTTGAGGTCAGTAGAAACCAGTGCTTTTATATGAATTTAACATGAAAATCCTGAAAAATAAAAGCATTGTAGAGGGGCTAGATGGCCTATCCATATATCCCCGGTTGACTGGAAGTTTGTGTGCATATGCAGAGCAAACCTGAAAAAGCCCAAACTCTCTACACAACCTTGAATGCCTGGGAATCTGCTCACATGCATGGGAAGACATGAGGGGTGCAGGAAACTGTGCTGTGGTCTAGCCCACCCACAGAAGCAATGGTGGAAGACAGAAGGGTGACTGGCTCCGTGGTTGAGCACAGCCTCTAAGTAAACATGGGTCAGCTATGAAGACATGCAGATACAGACACTACCCCTAAAAATCCAGACTAAAACATGAAATGAATGGGAACACCAAATGCTGATGAGGACATGAAGCACCAGGAACTCTCATTCCTTGATGGTAAGAAAATAAAATGGGATAGCTACTTTGGAAGACTATTGGCTGTTTTTTGAAATCTAAACATATTCTTACCATACAATCCAACAACTGTGTTCCATGGTTTCTACCCAAAGGAGCTGAATTTATGTTTAAAAAAATCTTGCACGTGAATATTTATAGCAACTTTATTAATAACTGCCAAAACTTGGAAACAGCCAAGATGTCCTTTAGTAGGTAAATGGCTAAATAATTTATGCTTCCTCCAGACAATGGAATATTATTCAGTGTTAAAAAGAAATGTGCAATCAATCATTGGAAAGATATTGGGAAACCTTAAATGCATATTCTTAAGTAAAAGAAAATAGTCTGGAAAGGTTTCATACTGTTCCATTCCAACCTTATGACATTCTGAAAAAGCCAAAATGAGGGACACAAAAGCCAAAAGAAGGATCGGGGTGGCCAGGGACTGGGGGCAGCAGAGAGATGGATAGGCAGAGTGCCTCTCACCTAGTGACAACGCGGCCATCATAGGATTGCAGAACAGTGCATCACTCACATGTTTGGGGCGACGCTGGAGTAAACAAACCTGCCGCTCTGCCAGTCGTATAGAAGCACAGCACACACGACGTGCACAGTATACAATACTCGATCATGGTAATCAACAGCTGTATTACTGGTTTATGTGTTTACCATACTATACTTTTCGTCATTATTTTAGGGTGTACTTTTTCTACTTATAAAAAATTTTGCCATAAAAGAGTATGCTGTGTTACAAGGTCAGCAGCCTCATACATCTTATATTTACCACATTTCTTGATTCCATCATTTTCTCTTGCTTGATTTAATCTTGTTTTGTATAGTAACATTTGGTACAAGTTTATAATCTAGAAGCAATAGGCTGTACCACATAGTCTAGGAGTGTAGGAGGCTAGACCATTTAGGTTTGTGTAAGAGCACTTCCTGACTATTTGTAAAAATCAATAAGCTGATTCTAAAACCAACATGGGAATACATGCAATGTTAGAAGAACTAATTTTGAAAAAGAACAAATCTGAAGCTCACATACCACACACTTACAAAACTTATTAAAATTATACAACCAAGACTGTGTAATATTGGCATAGGATAGATATATAGATCAATAGAACAGAATTTAAAGACTAGGAATAAACACACTGGTGAGCAGTTGATTTTAACAAAGGGCAATTAAAGGCAGAAAGAAAACTTATTTAAAAAAATCTAATTCCCCTCAAATTTTTTTTGTTTTTTTTAGTTTAAAATTATTTCATATTTATTCATTGTGAGAGATAAGAATCTAAGTTCACTTCTCCCCACACTTAGGAGACAATTTTGTGACTTCATGTTAGGTAAATATTTTTGGATATGAAACTAAACATATCTAAAAAAGAAAAATGAAAATATGGGTTTCGTCAAAGTTAAGAAAATAAAAGCAAGTCAAAGGCTGAGGAAAACTAAGTTACATATCTGATAATAGATTTGTATACTTAATATATAAAGAACTTTTATCATTTAATAATGTAAAAATGTGGAAAAATCAACTTATAAATGAATAAAATATTTGAATATACATTTCACTGAATGATATATATGAATGGCTGATAACCCCATAGAAAGATGCCTACTGTAATTACTCATTAATGAAATGAAAATTATAACCATAATAAGATAGATACCACTATATACCTACTAGACTTTCTACATTAAAAATAACAAGAATTCATGAGGATGCAGGGAAATCGAATTCTTATTATCCAGAAATAAAAACGAATAAACTAATGGTTCATGTAACATGAATGTGATGTAGTGGGCAGTTAGGCATGAGCAGAGTAAGAACAATAGGCCAGATACTGAAGGTCACCAAGGCTGAAAGCCCCAGGTACCTAGCAATGGGCAAAACTGGGGTGGGACTTTGCCCCCCCAGGGTGACCTTTCATTTCCTAGCATCATTCATCATGTGAGTTGGACCCTCCCCTGACCTTTCCTCCCCTGGCACGGCATTAGTCATGCCATAGACCCCCTTAGAAGAGAAACAAGAGGGGCTGGAGAATAACCTCTTACAACTCCCCTACCAGTGCTTGCATGATGTAGGGTAAGTGAAGTCAGTCAGGCTTCCTCACCCAGCTGTCTGGGCAACTAAGAGATGCATGTCCCCACAACCTTGAGGGGGCCCACATGAGCAGAATCACTCTTCATTTACGGTATCTTGGCACCCTGTTGGCTTTGTGTGAACTTAGTATGTGAGGGAGTTGGATGCCGGTGCAACATGCAGCCTGTGGGGTGTGTGGATTGCCCCACCCCAGAATAAAGGCATGTCAGGCATCCATGGCTCCTCAATTTTCTTCTGTCTGCCTGAATCCCATGTGAACCGATCTAGCCTTGAACCTTCATTACACACACAACCACTTGCTTAAGCATTAACCCTCAGGAGAATGAGGTTCTGACTTGCATCAGATAATCTTAAAAACATACCTTCAGGTCTGTTGACTGGAGAGACAGAGTTTTGGTCAAAGGAGAGGTAACATCTAGGCCTCAGTTGTTTTTCAACTTCAGGCGCAGAAAAGCATCAAGCAGACAGGGCAGTGCTCTGGCTGACATCAGGACCTGTTGTGATGACTAATGATAATCTGCCCTAGTGCCAGCCAATCAGTAGAGACCATGACCCTGAAATAACACACCTGGAAAGCTGATGAATATTCTGTTGAGATTCTCCCCCCAGAACCTCCCCTAGGGTTCCTGCCTTAGGAAAGTGGTTAAAAGTCCTCAACACAAAGGACTTAGCTCACTCTCTCTCTTTCCTAACTCTTCTCTCTCTCCTCTCTCTCCTTCTCTCTCTTTCTCACGCCTATGCTTTTCCTCTCCCTTTCTTCCCCCAGGTGCATTACCTTTGCTTGCATTCTTCTAAGCTCCATTGCCACTCTAAATTACTTCCTGAGTCCATGCATCCTGGCTGGCTTACATCTTCCACTGCCCACTTCTACCCCTGTGACATTCCGAATAAACTTTTGTTTGTATTTGAGTTCCTTTGCTCTGAATTCTTTTCTTAGCCAAATTCAAGGGCCAAGGTCTAATATCTGGTGCCTTTCACCCTTAATATTCATACATCAAAAACATTATGCTAAGTATACCTACTATTTTCTACTTAATACATTTCTATAACAAAAGAAACAATTAAGAAAATGAAAGTACCTGTGATACTTGAAAAGAGCAAAAATAGTGAAAGCATTATATGAATGACTGAAGTTTGGGAGCTATATATATTAATATATATAATTAACAGAGCTATCTTCAAGAGATTATAGAAAAATAAGCCATAGCCACCTTAACAGTGGTCACACCCTCTTGAGATTGTCTGTTTCTCAAGGGACAAGACCAACCAATCTACTTATACCAGCCACTTACAATAGAACTTTTTCCTACTAACCCTAAGCACAGAAGAACCTAGACCTAGCTGAGCTCAGTTGGTTAGAGTATTGTCCTGATATACCAACGTTGCAGGTTCAATCCTCAGTCAGGGCACATACAAGAATCAACTAATGAACACATAAATAAATGGTACAGCAAATACATGTTTCTCTCTCTATATCTCTCTTTATTGAAAAATCAATTATTAAAAAATTTAAAAAGGAAAAAAGACAGGACAACCATCAACAGAAAAGAATAACTTTAGAAATTACATTGACTTATAGATCTTACAGATCACAACATATTTGCCATGTAGGTAGGCATCAGGTGACAGCACAGGAAGTGAACTCTCTAACTTAGGTTTGATTGAGTTCTTTAATGACTAAGAATAATTGTTTAGTGCCAGAACTTACTTTGTTCTCTAAGCCTTTCTCCTTTCTCTATCTGAATTTACATCATCATAATTAAATATGACAGTAAGTGTTGCACAGAGTGAGGACACTTCGTTACCCTCCAAGGCAGAGCCTTCCCACGTGAATATGCCCCTAAATCAGTCCCTGCCTAAGGGATTCAGATACTCTCCTGTGACCTATGTCACCGTTGGAGAAATCACTTTGCTGTAATGCAGACATTTGTAAAACTCAGGTTACAATTTTGTCTGAGATTTTACTAATCTAGGATCACTTTTTTTAAAGACCATTTGAAACGATCATTTGGTCTCATAATTAACAGCGTCCTTTTCTAAAATGAAGCAGATTAAACACAATCCATACTGCAATCTGCACTGACTAGTCATTTGCTCCCGTGTGCATTTCCAAAGTGATGTTTTAATTAATGTAACCATATGCTGTGAGAACTCTGTCCTGCTGTACCAGAGGTTCCTGCTATAATTCTCAGAAAAAAAAGAAAAGAGGATTTCCAAAATGGGTTTTCTACTATCTCGAGACAAATAAATCTTTTTTGTTTCTTCCTTTTCTGGTATAGTACATTTTGGGGGAAATTTTATGGCCTCAAAATATAATACAAGAATATAAGTAGAACCTAATATCAGAGTAGTTGTTCGAAAATCTAAAGCAGTAGTTGTTTTTAAATTCATTTCTTGCAACAAAGGCTGAATAATAATCTTGGGAAATGATTAGAAAGGCAATTATATAAAATATCAGAAAATATGTTGCCTTTTATAACTTCCAAATAATTTTGAAACTCATTTTGCATATGACTGAATACTACAACCAGTGAAGAACTATCACTTATCTTTCCTGCCAACTCTATTCACTGTAGAATAAAGAAATATTGCCAACTGTGAAACCATAGCAAGATAAAAATAGAATATACTAAAATATGCTTCTGAGACTTGATTTTAGCATTTATTAAGAGACCAGAAAAATCTTTTTCCATGCAGTAAATTACTTAAAAAGAAATGTATCTGATTAGCCTCCTTTGGGAGTTTAAAAATTAAAAATTTTGTACCGTTCTGGTTTTTTTAACCTAGAATAACCACTTCATAAAGAGCTAAAATTACAAAATTATAAAGAAACCAGAGTATAAAAGTGAATTATTTGTTATTTACCACTGTTAATCCAAATTTGACTACTCGGAGTATTCAAGAAACTGTGGATGTCCTCTGTCCTCCGGCCCTGATGCTAGAACACAGTAATGAATGACTACAGACCAGAGCGCAGTACTCTATTTTCATTTTGTCAACCAAACATCTTCTGCGGGCAAGGCCAGATAATGTTGTCACAAATTACCAGTGCAATCAAGATTAGGGGTTTACGATCTGTGGCCTTTGAGCCCAATCCAGTCACCAACTATTTTTGATATGGCCTGAAACTAAAAATGGTTTTTACATTTTTAAATGGTATCAGTATAATCAAAAGAATAATATTTTATGACATGAAAATCATGTATCATTTAAATTTTATTTTCCATAAATGATGTTTTTTGGAATGCAGCCACACACATTTTTTTATGTATTAGCTTTGACTGATTTTTCAGTCCAGTGGAACCTCAGTTCTCAAACTTAATTCTTCCTCGAAGGCTGTTTGAGAAGCGATGTGTGTGATAACTGAATCATACTCGTGCATTCTCTGCTTTGTTGCCTGAAGAGACTCGTGGCTGATTATACAGACATTAGCAAGAATGGGTGGTCAGGACGAGGACCAAAGTATTGTTCAGCAACTAAGACATTTTCTTCTGTGAACATATTGGTCAAAAACTGAATTATTTGAGATAGGAGATGTTCAAGAACCAAGGTTTGAACGCACAGTGGGAGAGTTGAATGCTTACAACAGAGACCTTGCGACCATCATGCTGAAAATAGTTATAATCTGGCCAGTTATAGAAAAAAGTCCACACCCCCAAACTCATATGTTGAAGCCCTAACTCAAGCGTGACTGTATTTGGAGATAGGGATTTGGAGGGGTAATTAGTAAGTCATAAGGGAGAGGTCTGAAGGCAGCAACCCTGGTGTCCTTACAAGAAGAGACATTGAGGGTTCACATACACAGAGAAAAGGACACTCGAGAACACAGCAGGGAGGTGGCCATGTGCAAGCCAAGAAGAGAAGAAATCAAACATATATGCACCTTGATTTTGGACTTCCAACCTCCAGAACTGTGAGAAAATCAATTTCGGCTGTTTAAACCACCCGGGTTGTGGTATTTTGTTACGGCAGCCCTAATAAACTAGTACATGGCCTTGCACAAAATATTTATCAATGCCTGGTCCACATGGAAGCCACAAAACTTTAAATTACAATCTAAAGGCCTGAGGATCTCACGATATTTATCTGTTGCAGTGCAACACAGAGTGGGAACCATAAAATATACAACTCAAGCAGAAAAAGATAAATACAAGGAAATGCCTTTCTGTTGGCATTCCATTATGGGAATAACAAATTTTGGACGGAGGGGTTTTTGCTATTTAGCATCTGAAGTCTGATTCAACCCTGATTTCTCTGTTGTTTATGCCTTTCAAGTGTGTGTGGGTGTGTGTGTGTCCATTAACTAGAGATTTGTTTGGGGGTTTTTTTGCTAACATGACAAGCAGTCTCCTGAGTAGGAGAATTTTATTGTTTTCTCAATTATTTTGCTGCTGCCCATCTTTCAAAAAACTTTAGTTTGTGTTTGAGTTATTTTAGGTTCTCCTAATTTTTTAAAAGTTATGTTCAGTTTTTAAGAAAATCAAAATTGAATTTCAAATGGTTTCATTTTGTTGTGGACCAGAGGTAATTTTTTTTTCCTTTCTTCAGAAAACATGCGTCTGTGCCAGAAGGACACAGAAATGTACCCCAGAGCTTGTTGTTAACAAATCAAATCAAAGCTAAGACTCTCACTTTCACATAGAGTGCTCTCAGAAAGTGGAAACCTTAGGATGACAAGGAAATCAGAAAGCTCTGTGTATGGGTGAGTTTGGTTTAAAAACAAAAAAAGTAAATAAATAAAACCTTTAAATGATTTCCACTATATTGTATAGATTGGTAACTAATATTTTTTTTCAAATAGAAAGGAGGAAACCATCTATTTTCGTTTTTATAGAGTCATAGAATATTAGGAACTGGAAGCAATCTTGGTAATCAGCTACTCCTGTTCATCCTTGTAACTTCAAAAACGAGAAAGGGTTTTGAGTAATTTGATGAATGTCTTTGAGTCAGCAGAGTCTAAGTTACACTGCAGTGGAAACCCAAGTCCAGAGCTCAGTATTAACAAAACAAGGAGTCATTTCTCTTTTATTCTCCATGCTCAAGTGGGGGGAGGGGTGTTCTGGTTATCATGTTCCCTAGGGGACAGTGGCTGGCAGAAGTTCTATCTCAACATGAGTTTCCGGGAGCACCATGGCAGAGACAAGAGAGGCCTGTCTCCCACTTCCAGTCTCCTATTAGTAGCCAAAGCAAGCCATAAGACCACATGACAGCTACAGAGGAGGAAGGAACCCACCATCTTATCCTGTGCCTACTAAGATAACTAGAATTCTTGCAGTAGCCTCAGTGTTTGCCATAAACTCCTGTGTTTCTGCTTTGTCACTTATCACAACTAAACTAACAGCTGCTAGAGTACATCTTCCCTTTGAGCAGAAGGAGACAGGCACTGTGTTTCCAGTGAAGCATTTAAAAAAAATTTTTTTCCTCCCAATGTTGTTTTTCTCACGTGCACAGAAAGAGCAGATAAAGTAAAAGTCGACAGAGAGGAGACAAAATATGTATGAATATAAAAAGAGAGTTTTACTTTACTCATTTCTAAATAAAGTTTAAAGAAAAAAAAAAGACACCTGGCTGGTGTAGCTCAGTGAATTGAGCATGGGCTGCAAACCAAACCATCGCTGGTTCGATTCCCAGTCAGGGCACATGCCTGGGTTGCAGGCCATGTCCCCCAGCAGCCGCACATTGATGTTTCTCTCTCTCGCTCGCTCTTTCTCCCTCCCTTCCCTCTCTAAAAATAAATAAATAAAATCTTAAAAAAAAAAAAACAGAAATCCCGCTTATTTTTGTTTCTTTCTTTGAATGTTGAGTCCTGATCATGAAGGAAATCTCTCAAAACTCGATCTCTCATTTAATTGTCTTACCAGAAAAATTGGCAGGGACAATATAGAACCTAACAATGTGACCTGTAGCTTGAGCTTTTGAGACTATAGAGATTCAAAGTGGATGGACAACATGGCAATGATGACATGAAGGCAGTTTCTAAAGGGAAAAAGAGATGCTCACCACAGCCCAGATTCCTGGGTGGTGGGATTTACCTGCTGTGTACACAATGGATCCCACAAAAGTACACACAGATACAGTGTCACTTCATAAACTGTGAAATACAAGTTACGTTTGCGTGTGATTATGTGAAAATTCAAACTTTTTTCATCACACCAGAAAATACAAACAAACAAAACTATGAGAGCTAAGTTCCCCACCAGTGTCCAAGTCAAACAAAATGTGTCCTCTTCCAAAATGATGGTTCATTATCACAAAACAGCAGCTCATGTAAAAACACCCACTCTCATACCCTTGAGACTATATTAAGTCTATACTGAGAAGGAGACTTGGTTTAACTAACTTGCCCCAAATCACACAGCTATTAAGTAGCTAAATCGATGCTAGGATTCTGATGTTCTGTAGTTCAAGGTTCTTATACTATACTGTCTTATCTTTTAGCAGTTAGCTGAGTGATTCCAGCAATGTACTAATCTATGCCATTTTTAAAAATGTCCAAGATATAAAGTCCTGTAAGTATATTTATGGAATTATATGCCATTATGCAATACAGATGACTTAACCAATTGACATGCAACATCTTTGAAGATCTCTGTGAATTATTTCATTGCAATAGCATTATCATTGTTGTTCCAGGTTATCTTCATTTCCTCGTAATATATTTATTTTCTAGTACATTGTAGGACTATCAAGTAATTTACATAATCTGATTTTTCAATAGATTTAGATTCAGTAGATTGTGTATTACTTTCTTGTGGCTGACCAAAACAACAGAAATTAATTCTGTCACAGTTCTGGAGAAGTTCAAAATCAAGTTATAGGCAGGGCCACACACTCACTGTTGACATTAGGGGAGAATTTTCCTCTCCTTTTCAGGTTTCAGGGTCTGTCCCTCATTCCTGGCTGTACATTAGGTTGGGATCACATCACTCCAATCTCTGCCTCCCCATCTGTCTGTCAAATCTCCTCTCCTTGTCTGCACTTGTCATTGGATTAAGGACCCACCCATATATTTTGGAAAATCCTCTTCATCTCAAAATCCTTAATTATATCTGCCAACACCCTTTTTCCAAACACAGTTTAATATTCACAGGTTCTGCACTTGGACATATCTTTTCAGAGATTTTGCAGTGAGTCCATTCAACTCACTGCAAAGCATTTATCATAACATGATTCTGTCTTTATTCCAGTTATCATCTCAGGAGCAAAAGATAAATCTGTTTCTAAGTTTGATTAAAGTTAATGTACCAAGATAGTACTTCCTATGAATAGGGAACATTTGTAAGAACTATATAATATCTCTCTCTCTCTATTTAGATTTTAAGGAAGTAAAATCCTCCTCCTATTTTGATGGCAGTATTGTTAAAATTGACACTAAAGTTGAATTCCTCTTTCTAAAGAAATACAGAAAGTTTTGGAGTAAAATTTTAAATTTTGGATGGACTATCAATGAATTTTTTATCTTTTTCAAGCCTCAGTTTGCCATCAATATAACAGAGGCAGTACAATAAAGAAGCTACTGTCAATAACAATGATGGTGATGATAAATATTTTCTTTTTAGAGTTTTTTAAGCATGAATGAAATGATCTTTAGAAAATATTTATTCTGTGTTAACAAAAGAATGCTCCATAACTGTTGATGCTGTTATTATTGCTGCTTTTATTGTCATTATTTTATCTGAGATCCATATAAACTAAAATATATTTGTAAAGATTGACACATAATGAAACTAAGAAATATTAGATTCTAGACAAGAACCCCAGCCTTTTTTTAAAAATATTATAACAACCCATTTATTTAGAAGGCAGGCTTTCAGCAAGTTCACAACCTTAAGAACAAGGTTCTCAACTTTAAGTGCACATCCTGTCACTGGTGGGGCCTGACTGATGCCAGTCCCCACCTCCCGCCCTGAGACTCAGGTGTGTCTGTTTGGGGATATGGCTCTTTTTCTCCTTCCTCTTCCTCTTCCTCCATTTTCTACCAGGTCTTCATGTGATTTTAAAATGTAGTCAGAATTGAGAACCACAGCTTTAAAGTCTTTCTATATAAAGCATGTTCCACAGACTATCAGCTGGGAGCTGGTCTAGAAAAGCAAAACCTTGGGGCCCACCCCAGCCTTTCAGACAAATCAGAATTTGCATTTTAACAAGGTTTCCAAGTGAGTTATGTGCACATTAAAGGTTGAGAAATACTACTATAAAACAGTGAAAACCCCAGGCTTCTAAGTCCCTGACCAGAAAACCTTCAGCTACCCACTGCTATTGACATGTTTTAGTGGCTCGAAGTATGCATCTAAATACACTTTAGTTCTATTTTATAATAATTAGTTGTATCTCTAGTGTGTGTAATGGAACAACAGTCAGAAAATATTAGAAAGGTGATTAGAGTACATATTTTCAGTAACTCCAACCTAACTGTAGACTTATTCAATAAAGTCCTAAGGCATTGGGTTGGCCAAAATGTCCATTATGTTTTTTCCATAAAATAAGAGACACATTTTCTATTTTCACCAATAACTTTATTGATTTGGATATTTTGAGTATATGTGTGATCTCCCTTTGTTGATTTCTAGTGGGCAGAGGCCAGGGGTAGCGCTAAACACCTTCTAATGCATAAGACAGCCCCTCAGCAAAGAATTATTTGGCCGAAGTGTCAATAGTACCAAGAAAATTTGCAAACTGCTCTTTACTCATTTGATCAGTCACAGCTCCTTCTCCACACACTGAATAAATCTTTTAATGCATTTCAGTTGTGTTTTTACCTTTCTTGAAGTCATAAAGTATAATACACCAAAAATGTTGCATATTTCCTTCCATCTTCAATGTTAAAATGGCTGCACAAAAATTCACCTTTTGATAACTTTTTAAATGCGTGCTGATGACAGCTGTCCCACTCCAATCTAAGAAAATTGTTTTGAATGAAGGTAAAGACAATTGACTACTATTAGAACCATTGTACAGAAAAAAACGTAATGGCCTTTTTGGTCAACCCAATATGAACAGGTTGATTATACCTGAAAGCGTTTAATTCAACAAAGCTGGAGGAGGAAGAATCCCTGGAAGAAGAAACCATACATCAGTAAGATCAAATGAAATAAGCTGGTAGTATGATGAAAGTAGAAGAATAATTATAAACACATTTAATAAGCAGATGAAACACAGGGAGGAAATTATTAATGAATTCTTAATGATTCATGTTGATGGAATGCCTGAATAACAAAGCAAACAATTAATCAAAGACAAGAGGAAATTAATGTTTATAATGTGTGGCATGGAGGTAGAGGTCTAATAAGAAAGGAAGTGGAATTGTCCCATGAGAAAGAGAATGACAGAAAAAAGATATGAGGTAAATATAATTTTCTTTAAAACAAAACAAAAACAACTGGTGCGTTGCAGAAAATCTCTGGGTCAAAATGTGGGAGGTCATTAGACAGAAGCACAGCAAGGGCTATGGGCCGGGATGGAATGTCTTCAAGGCAGAAAGCTCCGAGAGCCCAGTAAAACTGGGAAAACAAGGACCTCACGCCCACTCTGACCTTTCCTCCCCTGGCATAGCACTGATCAAGTGGTTTAGATCCCCTGACCTAAATTGCTGGTCAGACAGTTTGGACACTCCCCTGGCTTTTCCCCCCGTTTGTTGCTATTCATGCAGATTACAGCTGCTTAGGAGAATGAACAAAGGGGCCAGAGAATAGCCCTTAAGCATTAAGTTTCCAGGACAATGAGGTTCTGACCCAAATCAAATACATCTAGGCCTCAGTTGTGTTTCAACTCCAGGCCCAGAAAAGCAGCAGAACCAGACACACTCGAGGCCATATTCCATTGAGATCCTCCCCTGGGACGGCCCCTGAAATCCCTGCTTTTAGCTACCAGATTAAAGCCTTTAAGACAAGAAACCAGAGCAGCTCTTTCTGTGGAGCATTCTCATGGCTTTCCCCACTCCCTTCCTCCAGGTGTGTTTTCCTTGCCTCCCTCTTTCTCCTAAACTCCAACGGCCCTTCTTCTGCCTCTGTAACTTGGTTCCTGAGCCCATTTCTTCTACTGCTCACTTCTACCTCTGTGATTTTCTCAATAAACTTCCTCTTATAATTCAAGGTTTAGCCAGAACTCAAGTACTAATTGCTGAGCCAAGGTCCAGTCTCACCCCCTGGTCTAATGCCTGGTGCTGCCAATACAAACAGCTTATTACTAGCCACTAAACCCAAGATAATTATTTAAAATTATCTGGCTACTAAAGTAAATAAATGCAAGGCATAGAAAACATTACAAAAAGTCTGCAATTACATTAAAACATTTGTAACATTTATCTGGCTTTCCATCAGTTGAAGCTTGCATGGTCTAAAAGTTCTACCCAGGCCCTGGCAGATAGCTATGGTTTCTTTGAAAGACTATCCCTATATTTTTATTTATTATTTTCTAGATTTGTTCTCCTAGAATTCATTATTTTCTAAATTTACTCTCCTTGTACATTTTACACACATATATATATTGTACAAGTATATTTAGTTAGGCCCCTGTTCTATTGCAATATACCTAATTTTCAAAAAATATATATGAGTTGTCAATGTAAGAAATGTCCAAACCTATACAGAATTTTCACATGAGTTTCCTTGAGCCAAACTAAAATCATTGCTGGGAAGCAAGATTTCAAATGATCCTGGAACTGACAGTCTTATAGTTTCTTACATATATTTGAAATTAAGGAGAAAATGTAAAAGATTACATGGAGATTGGAGAAAGCAAGGCAGCGATTGGATGGCAGCATAATTAAGAAGATTGTGCGCTCCCTTGAAGGTGGTTACACTTGAGGGGGTCTGAAAAAGAAGCACTTTAAAAGCATGTAAACTCAGATGCACAAAAACAATGGACAGGGCCTGCCAGGGGTGAACTTCGTACTAAAGAAGATGTAAGCCTGAGGCGTGCCCACCCAGCGTAGCCTGTGCAGTGAGGAATTTATGATCGGGTCACCCTGTAAGATTACATTTGGTTAGATTTATTGCGATGCTGCTTTTTTGTCCACAGAATTTTGACAGAAATAGTAAAATAATATACGAATTCCAACATTTCCTCAAAAAAAATCAGAGGGGGTCTTTTCTTTTCCTTTCTTGTTTTTCTTTTAGGAAGTCTTTTCAACATTCAGAGCAATTCTCAATTGAACTCATTAGGCTTTGTCGCTTGTACAATCTTCAGATTTAAAGAAATTAAAAAGGAAGGAAAGTTAAATTTTATATGAGGAATTTTGGTTAAAAAACCATATAGATAAAATTAAAAAAAAAAAAACACTTCACACTTAACTAAAGAGCATAATTCCAGAATTAAGAGAAACCCCCCACCTGCACTGTGTTACTTCGGGGGCCTGTCTCGGACTCAGGTCTTGTTTCCCAGACCGGCCTTTCACGCTGGCGGACCTTCTCGCTGGTGAACCACACTCCTGAAAAGAAAGAAGTTGTGCCGTGTTTCCACAGCAGTTCCTCCTCTTGGATTAGAAATTCTAGGGTCAGATTTAGCTGAAGAGTGGGGATAGTAAGGGCTGTCCTTGCCTCCCTTGACATTCCTTTTCTTTTTTCTTCAGACATGATTCTGGGAAGGAAGTGTAGATTTTTGTTTTGTTTTGTTTTGTTTTAATTATTTTACTTAGGCTCTAATTACATAGGGGTCCAAAATATGTTCCATTGTTCCCTTCCAAACAGTAGGAAAGAGACGTCTTGTTCTAATTTCCCCCCAACATCAACCAGGGCATCAGGGTCTACACCACCCCTTCTTTTTATACTTCCTGAGAGTTTAACTGAACTACTTCACCGTGTGGCTGCCTTTGCACCCATTCTGTGTGGCTTAGGGGCCTACAGGGGCCTTCAACCGACCGGAGAACCTCCTGCACATGCATACCCCATACAACAAGGACTCGTAATTTCCAAGAAGACTCCTTAACTACTCCTGTGATAAGCATTCTCCCCCTCCTCTCAGGCCCTTCCCCTTGTGTAACCCTTAGATAAGATCACCCGAAGTTTACCAAAATTCAGCTTTTTAAATTTAAAGTGACCAACCCAGCTTTAGCCCAGGAAATCCAAAGTGCTGTACTCCAGGCTGGTTTTTTATTCCTTCCTTTTGCCTAAAGCCCTTCTCTCTCTATCTACACCCTGTCTTGACCTCCCCATGTGGCCCCTCAAGGCATGCTGTGTACCTGAGTCAAGACCCACAGGTAATACACATCTCTGTTTCACTTTCCTTTTGAGTCTTGTGGAACTGCTACAGAACAGCAAGTGGGGTCCTCCTGCCCACCATCACCCTCTAGGCAAAATTCCAGAGGCAAAGCTTTGATGATAAAGGAAAGGAGTCTTTATTTAAAAGCTACACAGCTTTGTGTTAACAGCTTTCCACCTGCCTTAGTTACTTAAGCCTATCAATTAAGGCTAAAATCTTTAACACTGGAGTTCCCCTATCATTCCTCTTGTTAGTTTTTAATTATCTTATTTCTATAGGATTAGTTTACGAAGTAAACAACATAAGATATAAGACCTACACAATTTTGGAAGAATAGCAGGTTTCTGCCTCAGAGCCCACCCCTCTAGAACACCCAAAAAAGAATAACCCTGCCACCCTCTACCAAGCCAGTGTAGTCCTAGGCTGCACCCAGACTTTCTTCATACAAAATACCATCCTTTGGGAAACACAGGCAGCTGCAGCTCGATCATCCAGGCATCTTCAAGGAAGAAGAGAACCAGAGAGCCAGTCTCTGCCCTCCTTTTATTTTGAATCTTCTGGCCCATAATTCCATGCACTCCAGAGGCATTCGGCTTCTCAGCCAGTCCCATCCTAGACTTTATTATTGCCTGGGGAAACCTCCTCCGATAATCCCTCCCTTCACCTCCCCATTCATCTGGACACTCTCTATATTAGAACTACCGTTCACTACACCGTGCTGACACCCTAGGGGAAGGATGTTACTTAACAAATGTTAATTTAACAAAATCACAATAGTACTTTATCCAGTCTTAATTACCACTTTGTTCTACGAGTCCTTTTTTGACTACAGCTTTGTTCATTGAACTCATGTTCAGGAAAGGTATAGACCACATAGAAATCCTGAGAATGTCTAGCTTGTCCTTTTGTCATCCATCTGTCTTACAAACAGATGCCAAAACTTCAAACTTTAACTCTTTCTTACAATCAAATTAACCACTTTTCTTTTTTTCTTTGTAAGTTCTGCATCATTCCCGAAAAACTTATGATGAAGTTCATTAAAACATTATAATATTATGGTATCCAGCTACTAGTGACAAATTTGTTTATATCTTGGCCAAAAAAAAAAAAAGTATTGTTCTCTCACTGCTGCTTACATGACACTGTGAATTTATCTATTGTTGCATGAGTCACTCTGTATCACCAGTGTTTGTTTATATGTCTGTCTCTACCACTAAACGAAAGACTCTTTGAAGGCTAAGGAAGATCTCCTGCATCTCTGTGTTCTTGCAACATGGACTACTTCCTGGCAAGTTATCCAGTTCAAAGGAACCAGTGAATGATTAGGCAAAAGCTGGCTGAGAGCATATATTATAGTGCTATGCTGATGTAGATACTTAAAATCTGTCTAGCACTTTAAAAGATTACACATATAACCTATACAATTTTATCATCATCATGGTACTGTGCAACTAGTACAATGCTCTCTACATGATAGTGTTTGAAAAGACTCAAAAAGATAAACTAATTTCTCAAGGTCCCTCTGTTAATTGGTGGTGAGTCAGAGCATGTTACTAGATCTTTATACTTTCTTTAAATCTTATTCTCTATAATCTCCTCTAATCTAGTAAATAACACATCCTCTTAAGAATTCTAAAACTTCCTTACCAATGTTATATTTCTGTGCAACATTTGCCCTTGAATGTTGTACATAGGCAATACAGGTTGTTTCTGGCACATTAAATATGACTCAGCTTTTTTCAAACTGTATTTCTTTGAGAGGAAAAGGAGCACAAAGCTCTTCCTACTAGAATATTTTGATGTTGGAATAAAAGGCCATTTGAACGGGCTGATGGATAAAGTGAAATATCCACCTTCAGAGCAAATGAGATTTGAGAATACAAAATTGGGGTTCTTAAACAGTTATAAGATCAAATGGTCAAGAAAAGGGATTATGGAAGGAAAGAATCAGATGAAAAATGTAGGGATGGAAATACTTATCTCAGCCGTGGGGAGTTCAGAGAGTATGGTTAGTTAGATGAAAGAAGGGAAATAAGAGAATTTCTTAGAATTTTTTTCCTATACTTTCTTCTTTAGAAAAACTGAGAAACCACAACCTTCAGGGTAAATTTCTTTCCTTCCCCATTCTTAGAGCATATGCTGAATCCACCCAAAGCTACAGGACTGCCTCAGACAATTGATGCTAAGCTAATCAATGCTTTCCATCCTTTTGCCAAAGTGACTGGTTCAGAGATTGGCATGTGACCCAAATTGGAACAATAAGATCAAAGAGAGCCAATAGAGGGACTTTTCTGTAAGCAATCAGAGCGGTGGACTCTCCTTTAATGCATTCTGTGTTAAAATTATATAAAAATTAAAGCAGACAGGTAGTACTACAAGGAAGCTTAAAATGGGCCAAACCAGGGAAAGCAGAACTGAAAAATGGTGACATCTTTGAAGCCTCAGTTCAAGAAACCTAAGCATACCTGAATTTGGACCACTGCGTTAAATGGATCTTCTATTATTATTATTGTTATTATTATTATTATTTTGCATTTTGTGATAGTTTCAATTAAAGCTACCTAATTAATATGCCCTAAGATAAGAGCAATCCTGATAGATTGTGTATTGGTAATGATAGACAAAGTGGGGGAGTGGTTAGGCATGATCTCAGAAAACTAAGCTTGCAGTTTTGCACAAAATTACATGAAACATGTATGAAAAGAATCTCAGAATGATCCGAATAGTAAGTAAGTACCAGGGTTGTAATAATAGGAATTTAATAAATGTTAGTTCTCTCCTCTTTCATAAAATATGGCCCCTTAATTAACTAGAAGCACTTAATGATAAAGTAAAGGAAGGCTGTTCCGCATGCTTTTATCACATTCACTAATTTAATGAATGACCTAGGTGATCTAAGGCAGAGCTTTCCAAGTGAGACACCCCATTTGCTGTGAATGTGTTATAGGTGAGGTAAAATAATGGTCATTTCGTTTCTTGAGGTATGTTTTAGTTAAGATATTGCTGGAAGCTGTAACAAGACCCAACATTCACTGGTGTTTTATATATTTACATAAAACACACTAGTAGTTTATTTCTTTTTTAAAGCTAAACCGTTCAGCAGTGGTGAGCAGAAGGCTTTTCTCCATGGAGTCATTTAGTCACCAAAGCTCTCCTCAGAGCATGGGCCATTGGTTTGTTATTTCCAGCCACTGGCAAACATTCCCATCTCCCCAACTGTACAGTTTACGTAGTATGATGTTTCTATGCACACTGTAATGTAAAGAAGTTTGAGAAACACCAGTCTAAGGCACCAATCATTGGGACTCATGACTTTTTTTTTTCTTGATGGTCTTCAATCCTCTAAATCCTCCAGGGAACAAATAATTGTGGATTGGGCTCAACTCCATTTATGACACTGCATTTAGTTCCCTTTACCATTTGGGTTAACATGGTACCATTTCATTTCTTTCCCTATTCGACTTTTTCTGTCCATTAAATACCCCATGCTTACCCATTTTCCTTTATCTTTAACTGTTCAGGAACCCTGATTTGCTCCATCAAAGTGCACTGCCATTCATCTCATCGTGGGCACTCACAGTCTCTTGACAGGGAAACCGATGATAGTGATGCACGTTGTCAGGTCCAAAATAGAGATATTACCAGTCCAAGCTTAATGTCAAAAACTATTCATCTTCTAACATGCAAGTAATTCATTGGAAGAAATAGATAAAAATAAGTAGACACTTTTAGAGAAGTCTCTCCCATAAAAATTAATTAATTAGTTGAAAATTCTATTTTTACCCCTTTTCACTTTCTAGTTTATCTCTAATTATATCACGCTCCTGAATATTTCCTTTATGCCAAAGAATAAATAAAGTATTCTACTGTGTGTATTAGCTAGGCTAGCTACCCCCTATAACTAATACACTTAAAATCCCCATGTCTAAACAAATTATAGAAAATTATTTTTTTTGCTTATATACAGCCCAATGTCTTGTGTTCCTTGTTATAAGAGGAGGCATCAGCTTCACACAGTCATTTCATCCACAGATTCAGGCCTCAGATATTGGGTCATCTTCAACTTTTCATTTCCAAGGTCATTCTGAACATCACTATCCAACAGACAACCAAGGGAAGAACATGGAGAATCTTACTTGGGATGATTTGCAGGCCAGACATGGAAGGGTCACATATCACTTCTGCTCTCCCTCAGCTGGCCCAGCTCAGCCCCTTCACCACACCTAATTACAGAAGAGTTCTTAGGAAATTTATTTTAAATACCTTAAAACAGATATTTCCTTAACATTAGCAATAAGAGTGTTTTCCAGGAATAAGTCCATATTCTGGCCTCTGAAAGAATTAATTCCCTGGTAAGTATTTATTGAATACCTACAAATATATATTATTCTTGTACTCAATTCTGTGGGAAATGGATTAGAAAACAAAACTAAACTTAATTCCTTTTTTGGAAAAAATGGTATGGAATGTGGTTTGGCTGTGGAAATGCATGTGGTGTATAACTAGTAAAATTGCCACACTGTGACAATTGGCCTTTATTTTAACTTTAAAAAATTGAGCCTATCCATTGGTCTTGCCTAGCATATTAAATTTAGGCTTCACATTCTTCATTCAGTCTAGCATTAATTCCCACCTCAGTCTTAATATATTAATTTCTCATTGTGCTCAGCAAAAGATCTTCCTTTTTACCTAAACTAATTTATGCTTTATTATTGTTCTTTTCATAGGTCATTTCAATTCATTGCATCTGGACATACTTTCTTCATGTTCTATCAATCTCTAACCCACACATCCTTAAAAACATGACCTAAAAATGTTGTAAACTAAGGTTTTCTTGATTTTTCTTGTATTTTATCCTGAAGTCTATATCCTTGACACACTCATATATAAAAGCCCCTCCCCCCTCCCCCTTCAGGGAATATACAAATTTCCTCTTTCCTTTCTCTCATACTATTTCTGGGACCCTTGGGAAGGGTGAGTGTTAGGAATGTAAATTCATAAACAAGTTCTATAATCTATTACGTGGCTCAAGGTGAAACCCTACCTTACTATCCATTTGATGACATCTTATTTTCTTCATTCAGTGATTATTAACTTCTTCATAAGCTAACGCTACATGTGGTCCTAGCCTGTGAAAACTCTGGATGATTTTTTAATCTTTCTGTGGATCTGCCCATCATTCTATTTTCCCATTTGTTTTACTTGCAATGGGTAGGAACTTTGGGAAAAAAATTACAAAGTTTAAAAATGAATTGAAAAATATATAAAACATTTTGCCATATTAAAATGCCTCAAAATTTGTATATATTGCATAAATGAGTAAACACACACAATGTATTTGAAATATATATCTGAGATGCTTCTTTAAAGGTATTTATTTTATTTTTTTGGTTATCTGTGATTTCAGACTGAATAGCTTACCCAGAAGAAACATGAACACAATTTTGTTGAGATTTTCTAAAAACTAACTCTTTTAATATAAGGTGAATAAAATATAAAGATTTACTTAGCAAAAAACAAAGTTTAAAGAATGCAGAATGTCAAAAAAGAAATTTACCAATGCAACTAACTGCTTCAGAGAACCAAAAGGAATTTTGTGGTGCTCACTATAATTTTCCCCACTTAAATTATAATTTTTCACATAAAAATATTTTCAGTGTCACACACATGAATCAGGGGTACTTTTTTCTAGTCATGTAATATATATCTCTGCTCCAAATAAAAATGTTGTAGGCAAAATTCCCACGTCAGATTGAATTTCCTGATGTAAATCTCAAGTTCCAATCTGTCACCTCTACACTGCACTCCATGTTTATCGCCTTTTACTAAAATGAATGCTTGTGATAGGTTTTTTTTGTGGATGTCCTGGAACTCAAAAGCTTTGTTAAAGAAGAGGCAGACACTCCTCCACAAGATAGTCAGAAATAACAGCACACACTGCAGTTGACTGGCTGAGCAGCTGGGTTGAGCTGTAACCACACAGGACTCTAAACAAAGCTTATGATAATTGTTTTTAATTTTTTCTTCCTTTAATTTTTCCTTTCTTTTGCCAAGAGGAATTCTCATCCTATTTCCCATTAAAATCACTAGGAAACATTTAAAATGCTGATTCACAGGCTCCTGTGTAGTCCAGGTAGACACAACCTCCCCAGATGGTGGCCTGACTCAGAGCCCCCAGGTTCTCACAGAGCACCCTGGCCTTGCTGTCCTCTCCATGCAGTAGGGCCCACTCAGAACTCACGTGACTCCATTTCTTCTCAAAGCTCTTTAGGCAAAAATGATTTAGAGCTGCAAAACACTTTTCTTAACAAGTTACCCCTCAAACTTGTCTCCTTTTCAATTATCTGACTAATGAAGATGAAAAAGCAAGTATTTTCTTTGAAAAAAACACAGCTTCTTGAGAATTTAAAAAGTCTCAAATTAATCATGTCAATAATGTGCTTTTCTCTTAGGAAATTTATTTTAAATATCTTAAAATGCATATTTCCCTAATAGTAGCAATAGAGTGTTTCCTAGGAATGAGACCATATTCCCACCTCTGAAAGAATTAATTCCCTGTTAAGTATTTATTAAGTCCCTACCAATGTATATTAATCTTGTACTCTGTGAAAAAAGGAACAGAAACCAAAACTAAACTCAATTCCTTTTTTGGAAAAAAAATGGCAGGTAAAAATAGATAATAAACTGGCATAGGACAATAGCAAATAAACATTGAAAATGATTGGCATACAATAAGTGGCTAGGAGTGCTGAGAAAGGAGAGATTAAGTGGTTAACGGTTGTGAGGGAAAACCAGGGGAGATGAGGAGGGAGGCGCGATGTGGTTTACAGGGCACTATCACAGGTTCCCTGATCTTGAGGAGCCAGGATTTCTCATTGGGAAGGAGTGGAAGATAAAATTGGACTATTAGAACTGGATTGTAGTTAAAGACACTTAAGTGAAAAGTGAGGAATTTAGACATTATTCTATAGAAAACCAAAAAATTGGATGGAGGAAAGGCAATTAAGGTATGCAGTCATTATGAGTAAAATTACAATGGCTTAAATATTTATACTTTACAGAGTGCCTGGAAGTGTGCAGAGGAGTGTGAACAAGAACCAGAAACAAGTTTATCTCAGGAAGAATAAAGTGTAAAAGCAATTCAAATTGTCTGAATAGATATATGCAAAGTAACCCCAAAGAAGCAAAATGGCTTCAGTCTTAAGCAATCTAATTAAATTAATTAACATTTCTAAAGACATGTTCCCACAAATAGCTGGTATACACAAAAAGTGAGAGAATTGGCAGAACAATTGACTAAGGCAGAGTGACTCTAGGCAGACTTGTCTTTGCTTGAAAATTAATGTGTCTACTACAGCCATGCTGACATTTGAATTTGACTCATAAAATTAATTCTCCTAGCTTTTATACTGCTTTCACAAGAAACTTTCTGATTATAATTGTTGAGTGACTTTCTTAATGGGAAAGGATAACAAGACAAAGGATTCACCAACTATTTCCCATAATATGTTAACAAATATTTACTCTGATTTGTAGACCTGTCTCAGGAAATTAGATAGTGTGACTCTTCCTCTAAGAGAAAAACTGTCATTTACAGAAATCTTCAGATATTTTAATCCTATAGTCCATAGTGATGGGGTCCAGAACACACCCCAAAATACGGCACCTTGGAATACTGAATATTTCAAGGTGAAGAAATATGAGAAACAGGTTCAGGAGTGACTTTCAGACCTTCTCCTAAAGCAGGTCATAAAGACCTCATACGAAATGTGTTCTTACAACCAGAAGAAAAGAATATCCTTATCTCCAAAGAATGAGGAACACCGGAGGATTCTGAACAAATAGGCCTAATTAAGTTTCCCCTACCTCCCGCAGGGCCTTCTCTACCGTGTGGGGTGCACCTCTAACACCAGGCCAATTCTGGAGGGGGAGCCCACACTGCCAGGAGACTCACCACAGGATACCACATACTAGTGACCAGCCGCCCTTCCAGACCTCCCTCTGGGGTCCCAAAAGCTGCTCTATATTCATACCCTACTGCGACGAATCCTGCCAATGGAGCCAATTGTGTTGCTACCGTTCAGAGCCAGACTGGTTCACACGGGATGTGGGCAGACAGAAGAATATACATGAAGATGCTGCGATGTCTGACACGCCTTTATTCTAGGGTGGGGTGATCCACATGTGCCACAGGCTCCATGTCATATCAGCAGGAAGTCCCATGCAATATACTAAGTGCACACAAAGCTGGCAGAGTACCAAGATATTAACCAACAGAGCTTCACTCTACACATGCAGGCCCATTCTCAAGGTTATGGGAATATTGCTTCTCTTAGTTCCCTCGACAGCTGGGTGAGGGAGCCTGACTGGCTCCATTTTCCCTATACAAGGTAAGTTCCCTTTTTCCCAACCCCTTTTCATACAAGCTGAGATCACAAATGCCCTCATTGTTATTGTTATCATGGTAATTGTTAACTATCCTTTGTACACCTCGGTAAAAGAAGTATGTGTCCATCATTTCACCTTTTATTCAGCCTTAGAGGTTTCCTGTTTTCTCTCACCTCCCTAATCCAGTAGATTTCATGTAACCCCCTTAGGGCCCCTCCTTTGATTCTGATGTATAAAATAAGATGCAAGCTGTCATTCTCTGGAGCATTTCTCAAACCATTGAGATGTTGCTTCCCAGCAATTGTCATTCTTTTGGCTCAAATAAACTCACCAAAAATTCTCTACAGGTTCTAATGTCTCTTACACTGACACAACCCTAGGTGATATAGCCTACTACATATCTGGATTATATGGTAGAACCTATTGTTCTGTAGGGAAGGAAAAATAATTTTTCTTCTACTCTTATGAGACCCATGTAATAAAAAGACAGATTAATAGGAGAAAAACAAACCAAAGTTTAATAACATGTATACCTTTTGTGTACATGGGAAAATGAGCAAGTCACCAAATTGGCTAAAACCATCACCTTAAATACCATCTTCAGCGGAAGAAAAAAGTTGTTGGGGTTTGGGCATCCAGTTAGGGAAGTTATGCAGGGGCAGAAAGCACAGTAAACAGGGTAAGGTTATTATGCAGATTTAAGTCCAATTCTTTTGCAATGATAAAACTTTCTAACAATAAGGTCATCCCACTCTTCCTGGTACAGCTAGGCATACACCCTTACAAATGCAAATGTCTTCGGCTTTTTTAAGGGTAACTTCTATTTAGTTTTCAGAGTTTCTTTCATGTCTGCTGTTTCTTAATGCTAACCAACCTGAAATAATCCTAAGGCTAAGTATACATGTTTAGGGGTGACAAATTGTGTTCCCTTAAAGTTCATAGACCACAAACCTGTGCAACATATCTGTACTACATAATGTAACTGTATACTATACTGAGTAGTGTAGGCTATTGAAATGCAATGGTCTGTATTTGTGAAATGTGTTGTGCTATGACATTACAATGGGAAGGACATCAGTAGGCAATGGAAATTTTTCAGTTCCATCACAATCTTATGGGTCTGTAGTCATTTCTGCAGCCTGTCATTGACTGAAATATCATTATGAAGCACATAACTATACTTAGCTCATAAACTTTTTTCTACTGCATTTTTTCACAGCTTTCTATTCCATCAAACCTAGCATAAAAATGCTCATGTTTGACCACTGATTTGAGTCTTAATTACTTTATGAAGGCTCCTATTTCATGTGAAACTTATATTAAATAAATTTATATTTATTCCTCTTGTTACTCTATCTCTTGTTATAGTGGACCCAGCTGAGAACTTAGAAAGTTAGTAGAAAAAGATATTTTTCCAACTCTATTGGACTTTATGACTAATTTATTCAACCCTCCATTATTCCATAAAGTGGATACTATTATCACCATTTTCTAGATTAAAAAACAACTGAGAAGCACCCAGGTATGCATACTGGTTCAATATTCAAAAATCAATTAATATAATCCATCACATGGACAGACTAAAATAGAAAATATGATTATATCAATAGATGCAGAAAAAGCATTTGACAAAATCCAACACTCATGATTAATAAAACTCTTACTAATCTAGGAATGGGGGAAACTTCCTCAACTTGACAAAAAAATTTATTAAAAAAACCTATAGTTAATATTTATTGACAAGGAACTTGACAATTTCCCACTAAGGTCACATACAGGACAAGTATATATCATTTCACTACTCCTTTTTAACATCCTACTGGAAGCCATAGCTCACATAATATAATAAGACAAAAAAAAGGAAATAAAATATACAAATTAGGAGGAAAGAAATAAATTTGTCTTTATTCACAGATGACATAGTCATCTAAATAGAAACTTCAAAAGAATAAAAAACAAAAATCTCCTGTCTTACTAAGCAATTATATTATGGTTTTAGCCTATAAGGTTAATATTTAAATACCAATCATTTTATTATATACCAGCAATAAAAAAGTAAAATTTGACATTAAAAACACAATAGAATATATTAGCATTAAAAATAAAGCATTTAGTTATAAATCTAAGAATATACATACAGAATGTTTATGAGGAAAATTATAAATACTGATTAATGAAATCAATGAAGAATTAAATAAATGGAGGGATATTCTATGTTCATGGAGAAAAAGACAACATTGTTAAGATATCAGTTCTTCCTAACTTACCTATAGATTCAATTCAATATCAATCAAAATCCCAGAAAGTTATTTTGTGGGTGTCAGCAAATTGATTCTAAGTTATTAAGAAAACACAAAAGATCTAGAAGAGCCAATTCAATTTCTGAGGAAAATGTATGAAACTAGAGGACTGACGCTACATCTCTTACTCTGACTTTCCAGTAAATCAAGATAATTTGGCACTGGTGAAAGAATAAGCAAAATGAACAGAATTGAGAGCCCATAAAGAGACCCACACAACACCATCAACTGATTTTTGATAAACAAGTCAAGGCAATTCATTGGAGCAAGCAAGATAGTCTTTTTAACAAATGGTGTTGGAGCAAGTAGACATCCACATAAAAAAGTAAATCGAGACACAGACCTTACGCCCCTTACAAATTCAAAGTGGATAACAGAAATGTACAATGCATTGCTATAACTCCTTCATGATAACATAAGGGAAAATCTAGATGATTGATATGACATGACTGTTTAGAACACCAAAAGCATGACCCATAAAAGAAATAACTGATAAGTTGTATTTCATTAAAACTAAAAACTTCTCCTCTTCAAAAGACACTGTCAAGAGAATGAGAAGAAAACACAGATTGGGTGAATATATTGCAAAAGACACATCTGATAGAGGACTGTTATCCAAATTACACAAAGAACTATTACAACTCAATAATAAGAAAACAAACAACCTGATTTTTAAAAAATAGACCAAAGATCTTAAAATATGCCTCACTAAAGAAGATAAACAAATGACAAGTAAACATAAAAAGATGCTCCCCATCAAATGTCACCAGGGAAGTGCAAATTAAAACAATGAAATACCACCACACACCAATTAGAATGGCCAAATCTGGAACACTGACAACCAAACGCTAGTGAGGATGTGGAGCAATAGAGACCCTCATTCACTGTTGATGAGAAAGCAAAATAATATAACCAATTTGGAAAAGAGTTTGGACATTTTTTCACTAGGTGTACTCTTACAATACAATGCAGCAATCCTCTTTGGTATGTCCACTCAAAAACCTGTACATGGAGGTCAATAGCAGCTTTATTCATAATTGCTCAAATGGGTAAAACCAAGGTGTCTTTCAGTAGGTGAATATATAAGTAATCTGTGGTACATCTAGACAATGAGGTATTATGCAGCACAAAAAAAGAAAAAAACAAAAAACATGAGTTATCAAGCCATGGAAATATGTGAAGGAACCTGAGATACATATTACTAAATGAAAAAAGCCAATCTGGAAATGCCACATACTGAATGATTCCAGCTATATGATGTTCTAGAAAAGACAAAACTGTTGAGACAGTAAAAAGATCAGTGCCTGCCAGGGATTTGGGGAGGTGTTAGGGCAGAGGGATGAACAGGTAGACCACAGAGGATTTTTAGGGCAGTAACATTCTCTATGTGATACCAGAATGATGGATACATGCCATTATACATTTGTCCAAACACATAGTACATACAATGCCAAGATGTACAACGCTAATGACAACTTTGGACTTTGGGTGATCATGATGTGTTAAAGTAGGTTCACCAGCTGTAACAAATGTATGACTCTAGAGTGGGGGGGATGTTGACAATGGCATAATCTGAGAAGCTATGCATGTGTGGGAGGCAAGGGGTACATGGACATCTCTGTATCTCCCCCCCAATTTTGCTGTGTACCTAAAACTGCTCTAAAAATTATCTTAATAAAAATATTAAAAACTGAGAGGCAGAGAAGCTAAGGCACATTTGTACAGTTCTATAACTAATATGCTTTGGTTTGGGATCTCAGACCCCCTATCTGCCTGATGCCCACACTGTACCCTGAGTTAATCAATACATGGACAGAGTTAAGCTTCTGAGTCTGCAGTGTGGGGTAACAGATATTGACTCTGATAAATTTGCCTTGGTCCTTGATACCCTTTGCTCCTTGGACAACTCAGGTGTTTTCTCCTGGCACCACAATTGTGCATTGCACATTCTTCTTTTCTAAGATTTATTTTTAAGAGAGGGGAAGGGAGAGAGAAAAAGATGGGGAGAAACATTGATTGGTTGCTTCTCACACATCCCCAACTGGGAACCTGGCCCAACCCAGGCATGTGCCCTGATGGGGAATTGAGATGGTGACCTTTCAGTTCACAGGTCAGAGCTCAATCCACTGAGCCCCACCAGCCAGGGCGATGTGCACTACATCTTCTAATTTCAAAAGCTGTCTTTTCCCTCTGACTTTTCAGAAATCATTCCCCAACCAGTCTCTGTGTGTGAGCTACTTAGGCTTGTCCATTTCTAGAGATAGCTCAATTCCTTCTTGTCGAAGAATTCAGTACCACTTCCCCCATATTGCCTAAAAAACTAAAATTCCAAAGAACATAAAAAAGAAAGACATCCTTTCTTTATCCTACTCTCTCAGTTTATCCTCAGTTGTCTCCCAGTTTCCAAATACCACAGCTGCTGAACTCCGTTCTGCTTCCCACCCCAGAGGAAAGTTGAACAACAAAACTTTCATGTCTTATATAAACAGCACAAGCCCATTGACATTCTCCTTTACTCCCTCTTCCTTTTCTTCTCCTCAAGGTGGGAATCTTTAGACTCACAGCTTTACTACAACAAGGGAAATAAATATTTGATTTTTTGTTTTTCAAAGAAGGAATTGCAAACCTTCTCTTCCTACCCTTGCTATGCCCTAGGTGATAATCCAAATTATATTTAAACACACACACACACACACACACAAAATAAATACTGTGTCAATTCCTGAAGGAAAGAAGGTGGCAAAGACACCAAAGAGTTCAAAGTTAGACTTCATAAGGATAAACACTAATGTCAAAAATTACATTTGATCTCTTGCTCACATATGTACAGTTACCTCTAATCAGGCTGATCTGGTACAAACACACATTTTTAAAAAATCACTTTAGCTGGGATTCATTGATTAATTGTTTGGAGGATAGAAATTTGACTTCAGATAAAAACACATCAGATCACAGTGTCTGCTCTCCCACTGGCTTTGACCCTCAGGTATATTACTTCAGTATGGAGTTAAACAAGACCAGTCATGGAGTGTTTCAGACATGTTGAAACCTACAGAGCAAGATAACTATCTCCAATACCAGAGGTAAAGAATCTGAACGCAATTCACAAAAGAAGGTCTGTGAACCTCTATGAGTGACAATGATCTCAGGGACTCTGAGTGTTTTATTTTTTCCTAAATTCAAAATTCAACAGAATTACCATAACCTGAAGAAGGTGGAAATCCCCCAAACCCATCCTAAAAGTACAGGAAGGAGAGTAATAAAAGAAAAAAGTTCAGGCAAGAAAAAAGGAAGTCTTTAGGACAAATACAGCAGACTCCCACATTATAATACGATGTAGAACATGAAGAAACATGTAGAACCACATTCATTAATTAATTTCAAATAGCTCCTCTTAATCTAGGTTCAGTGGCTTTGTTCTTACATATTTTCAGTGCTAAGCTAAGTGAAATATTTTCTTTTCCTGTCATTTTGGTGTCTGGAAACGATCCTGTTTGGCACTATGTCCCATAGAATACAGGAAGAAACAGGTTTTCTAGAGAAATTAGTTGACCTTGGCAGAGTACTGGGTTTGTAACACCAATTGCTTACCAGTCTATAGTGTAATGATTAACATTTGGCTTCTCGTTCTTTTATTTACTACAGGGACTTTTTAGCCTTTGATCACCTTTGTATTTCACCCATTGCCCTTTAGTTCCACAAATTATTCACACACACTACTCTTGGTTTTTCTTTTCATCTTTGCAATCCATTGTTCCTTCTACCCACTAGGTAATGTTTACTGAAACATTCAGTAATTTAGGGAGACCCCCTAAAGCGTAGTGTTTTCCCAGGCTCTTTTTTTTTTCACTGTAGTCCATAAGGATAACATTAAAATTTGCCACAAAACACCTGGTCCTAAATATGGCTTCAGATCTATAATGCTCAAAGTTAATATTAAAGCAGTGTGGAACCCATTATCACTATGGAAAGTATTTTGAGGCCTAGAAAACTTGATTTTTAAAAAAATTCCAAAGATATTAAATATTGTGATAAGTGATTATAAAAGATAACAGATGGAAATTTCATGAAATAACTTGAAATATCATGTTTGCCTTAAACAAGGATAATGTTAATTATTTATTTGAAAAATTGATTCCAGGAAGATACTCTAAAAGTTAAGCCATAAGCTGAACTAGACCATGAATTCTTCCAAAAGTTTTTCATACATTTTAAATATCAAACAATATACCAGATACTGTTACTTGTTTTAGCTACTATCACATTAACACTCTACATCCATATCTTGTGTATTTTATCATTCCATGCTTTACACAAGAGGAAACTGAGAATCAGAGAAGTCAAATAGCAAACCCAGTTGACATGGCTAGGGAGAAGCGCCCACACTGGAGTCTACATAGCCAAGATTGAACCATGCGTTCTAATCACTCCACACTGCCTCCCTTAGCTAGATAGTACCTAAACCAGAATATTTTAGTAGATAGCCTAGATTTTTTTTATTTTTCTCTTTTAAAATTACATTTTTACAGTATAGTACTGAATAACTAGCATTTTATCATATCTTCTCCCTATTTTTATTCCAATGATTAAATGTACAATGCTCTAATAATACTTGAATGATGTTCCAGGGCAACAAAAACAACAAAGTGCACTACTTTACTCATACGCATCCCCACCCGTCCCAGTCCCACCAGAGTCGCTTCTTTTCATAGCGGTGTCCATATTACAAATTAAATTCTGATATGTTTTTACCTTTCAATATTTAAACATATTTATTTTGCCTTATGAAAAGAATATAGTCCTCTCACATTCGCCATGCCCTAAACATACACACTTTTTCCCCCCAATCATTTTCTGTTTAGATGAAACTTTTAAATGAATATTTAGTTCATTTCAATAATAACCATATTGTTCAAACACGAGTCATATGATAAACTATTTATTTTCTTATACAATTTTATATAATTTTACTGTTATTTGTGGTTATTAATAATAATATAATTTCTTCCTCTTTTAGTTTAGTTTTTTTTTTTTTGTACACATATTATTGTGTTGTATCCTGTTGGTTTCCCTCTGAGACCAGATAGGCTTCATAGTTCTTATATCCAAGCATAGCTCTCATCTGCTCTCCAGGTTCACAGAGTTATTTGCGAGCTGTGTTGGCCCTCATTTTCCCCCTACTCTTTGCCCTGTGGAGATACATAAGTAGATAGATATATACATGTATATTTTCTATCCATTTGAATTTTACTTTAGTGGGGATTTAAGGGAGACATTAGGGATGAATGTGTTTTAAACCCTCCGTGTTTAATCACTGGTCCAGTACTCCCAGCAATTGTCTGTGGCCCATGATTTAGCACTCAGCACAGCAACACACAGCGTTGTTTTCTATGATAATTTGTTTTGCTTTTACAACAGGAAGCAGGGAACTACTTTGTCTTTTCTTTAGATCTATATTTGTAGTGAGCGCACCACATTCTGCAGAGTAGCCACTTTATAAATTATTGTTGGCAATCAATGCAGCAATCAACCAATTCATCCTCCCATTCCTTGAATCTGAAACACCGAAAAATGATAGGGCTGCTGGTGGAAAGAGTCCTGCTTAACAAGATAAGTATAACCCAAATGCCAAAGCTTTTCTTTTAAAAGTTTTTAAAACTATTTACATTGTATATATTTTCAAAATAAATTTGGGATTTTTTAATTGCTTCATGACAAATTATATGGTAAAAAGCCTTTCCAATTTTCTGACATTAAGCAACTAAGCTTATTTGATTTTTAGCCAATTTGCCATTGAGTCGAGTTTCAGCAGGATGAATTATTCTGCTGTTCAGTATAATTGTTGGCAATTATGTTAAAAGAGAACAGGAAGGATTAAATAAAAATTCACTGTACAATTTTTCTTTTGAAGTAGCAGGGCCAGCCTTTTTATAAGAAGCGTGGAAGCACTTGATCTTGTATCAATACATGAAGCTAAAATCCCAACTTATTTCTAAGACTTCATTCTCATCTTTAGAAAAAACACTTCAAATATAATGATAATTCAAACTAAAAGAGAAAGGTATTTGGAGTGAATTACTGCATGTGTGTTTTGCATTTATTTTGTAGAGATACGGGTTCCCATTCACTTAACCCACTTATTCTATGATATTATGGCTCCAGTTAAAAGGATTTTAAAATATAAAAATGGGCCCTGGCTGGGTGGTTCAGTTGGTTGGAGTGTCATCCCATACACCAAAAGGTTGTGGGTTCTATTCCAGAGCAGGGCATATACCTATGTTGTGGGTTCGGTCCCCAGCTGGGATATGTATGGAGTTAGCCATCAATGTTTCTCTCTCACAGTGATGTTTCTTTCTTCCTCTCTTTCTCTCTCTCTCAAATCAATGAACACATCTTAAGACAAAGATTAAAAAAATATATATGAAAAATGGAAATATCAATAAAAATTATTTCCCCCTTTTAATAGCCAATGATTATTTTATAATTTAATTTTATTGTCCATGGTTTTAGACTCATCACCCCAAAAATATACTAGTAGCAGCAAACCTAGTAAACTGCCTTGTTACAGTATATAAATTAGTAATCCGTGAAGGTTGGCACACCAAATTAAAGGTGATTTCTTCCCTCTGTCTGGAGTTTCTTACTTAAGAAACGTTACTAATATCAGGGTGACATGTTTTCAAATGTTGAGAGAAAAAGAAAGAGATAATTGGAGTTACCTATCACCTCCTTTGCCACAGTTAGATTAAAATTTAAAGTGATTTACTTTCAAAAGTTGATGAGAGAAAATTAACCAGATTCAAGAGAAATGCAGTTCTACTGAATTCATGAAATGTAGATTATTATGATAATTAAAAGAAAGAAGCATTTTAAGCAAAAGGCCTTGTGTAGAGTAATGTCTGAAAGCATGTGCCATGTAGACAGATGGTCTTGCTTCAGATCCCATTTCTGCTACACCCTGGTGTTCTGACCTGGGACAACCCCTGAACATCCTTAAATCTCGCTCCACTTTTGGAAAACGTGCTGCTGTATTTTGCTGTGTGTAATGTGCTTCTGTGTATAACGTGCATCCACATTTTGGGCACAAACTTTCAGGAAAAAGTCTTTTGTTTTAATTTTTTAATTAAATTTTTTATTTATTTATGTTTAGATACTTGTTTTTTGTATTATAAAGGAAGTTTAGCATTTATTTTTGAACAAATGGATATCATTATTGCTTTCTAGAGTTACATTTTCAATGCATAAATAAAAGAATTAAAAACATTTATATAGGTAGGAAATCAGTACTACCCATGTATAATGCACATACTTATTTTTCCCTCAAAAATTTGGGCAAAAAAAGTACACATTATACATGGCAAAATATGGTAAATAGTACCAAGTTTGTAGGAATGTTGGATTGAAAAAATACATATGAAACAGCATTGTGTTTAGAACCTAGTAACTACAGAAGAAATATTAACTATCACCATTAATGATTTTATTTGTCAGTTCAAAAATATTTTCTGAATGACCACTGTGTATATTATCTCCTGTACAAACCACTGCATTTAATGTGGTAGTGAGGAGAGTATTTTAAAATATTCTTGAAAATGCATTGTAAACTGCAAAATTCCATAAAAATTATGAACAAGCAGGGAAATACTGAACAAGATTTTAATTTTATGTTTTCCCTTTTAAACATTTATCCCTACTAAGGGGGATTAAAGTTATGTTTTGTTATTCCTGTTTCTATTTATTTTTCTTTCCTTGGTAAAGTTATTAATAAGGAATAAACAAAATGATTAAAAGGAGGAAGAGAAAGCAAGAGTGTACATGGCTGTTATCATGTAAGTGAAAGATTTTGTTCTTGATTATTAGCAGATGAGCTGTTGCCTGAATTTCAGATTTCATTGAAAAGCCCGTATAGCTTCTCTAGCACACGCAGTCACAGGGGAAGGACGATCACATTTCTGGCTCATGAAGTAAAACCTGAGACCCAGTGACATGGTGTGAATGTCAGGGGAAGCAGATTCTTCACAGCTGAACAGTGTACTGCTAGGACCATTCAATGTGATACTAGACATACAGTTACAAGGCTTTGTTTATCATCAACTTATTTCAAAACACCATTCTTCCCTCTCCAAACATACATTATTGTTTAAATGCCTGGCAACTCCTTTCAGTTTCAGATTTTTCTTTCTGTTTCCAAGTCTATGGATTTCCTACTCACTAAAGACATTTAAGTGGTTCTGGTTATATACTGCTGTGTAATAAACCACCTTGAACTTATTGGCATAAAGTAATGTCAGTTTTATTATACTCATGGATTCTGTGAGTCAGAGATTCGAAGTACAGCTGGGAGGGCTTGTCTGGGGATGTCTTCACAGCTGCTCCATAAAATCTGGGAAGTTGTGAGTGACTGGGGGAGACGCAAATGGCCGAGGTTTGGAATCCTCCGACTCCCATGACAGGCTCTAAACTGGGCCTCAGTTGTGACTGTTGACCCATACAAGACATTTGTAGGTGGTTAGGCTTTTTAGAGCATAGCAATTGAATTCCAAGGGCCAGCTTCTGTAGAGCAGATGTTCCAAGAACCAAGAAGAAGCTGCGTGGACTTCTTCTTGAATAGTTTTATTGAATAGTTTTATTGAATAGTTTTTAAGAATAGTTTTATTCTTGAATAGTTTTATTGGTTAATTCTTTAAATGTGTGTGATTCTAAAATATTTTATGTGAAGATTGATAGAAACTGACCAAAAACCAAAAATAAAATAATTTAAGTCACCTCTATCAAACACAAATATGATTTGGTTTCGAGGTCTTACCTAAATTTATTTCAATAGTCACTTTTTTAAGTAGAGTACAATTCTGAGGAAACCCAATTTAATATTTTATAAATGAAATGGTGACTTCCTTTTTAGCCTTCATAATCCAGACAAAACACCTCTTCAATCCCTGTTTAGAGTTTCAACAAACTCCTTTGCTGTCATGTATTATATAGAGTAGGGATATTTGTGTCTCCTTAATTTATGTGTTGAAACCTAACTTGTGTATTGGTATTAAGAAGGGAGCCTGCAGGAGGTGATTAGGTCATAAGGGTGGAACCTCAGGAATGGGCTTAGCACCCTTCTGAAAAAGAACTCAGAGACCCCCCTTTTCTCTTCAGCCACATGAAAATAGGCAAAAGCTTGGCTGTATGTGAACTAGGAAGCAGCCTCTCATCAGATACCTAATTGGCAGTCACCTTGTTCTTGGACTTTCCCATCCCTGGAACTGTGAGAAATAAATTTCTGTTGTTTTATAGGCCACTCAGTTCAGGTATTTTTGTTACAGCAGCCTGAACTGACTCAAACACCATGTAAATTCTTCTAAACCTGATTCACCCTCTGTTGTGTGTGTGTCTACCTCTTATTAGGTTGTGAGCCATTCTGGAGTTCACTCATATTTGTTCTTCAAACATAGTAGGTGCTCAGTACATTGCTGAATCCATAAATGAATACCTAGGTTGAAATCAGGTTAAGGAGACAAAATAAAAGTTTATAAGTAACGTAATCAAACTCTTTTGATTAACCTGTAGTGGGTGACCTTTTTTTTTCTTCTTTTTTTTAGGATAGTCCTGTAATCATATTTTGGCATCATATTATATAGCAAGATAAGAAATCAAGTTTATTCAAAATGATCATTTAATTAGGCACACTTGAAACATGTGAGGCTTAATTAACAATGGTTGATAGTAAATCATCCAGATAAAATATATTAGCTTCTGAATATATGCTAATCCTATGCATAGGTGCATTATCAGCCTAAGTAATTTATTTTTCTTGATTTATTTTTTCCCCGAAGTAGTCAAGCATTCAAAGTGGTAAGGTATTATTTATTATAAATGTCTTACCCCATTTAAAAAAAAAAACCTGATGTTTTGGAAAATGTTAAAAAGTATCCAAAAGATTCTTCTTTCCCATAGAGAGGCAGAAGTGGGAGCAAAGTGATGGCTCGGTTAGAGAAAGCAATGAAAAACTCTGACTTAAGAAGGAGAGTTGTATAACCTTAAACAGCTTCACAGGTTTTTCTGATAAAACAAAGGTATATACATATTGCTTTTAAAGCAAATTGTTAAAGTCCTTGAACACTGGGAATGCTAATATGGGATTCATATGTATATTATATATACACACACATATACATACATACACTTGTTCTGTGAAGAACATTATCATTTATATATTATTTTATTTTTAAAAATAATCCTTGCAAACCTAAGCAATATTTTAAGATTTATATATTAATTAAAGATAATGGAACTTTAAAATATTTGGTGGCAGCAGCACCTTTAACAGCCATCTGTCTTCCCTACTTCCAACACAGACACCTTTTTTTTCCACTTCAGTTACAATTAATTTAAAAAAGGGAGTTGGGTATTGTTTCTATATTTCATTAACTGGGTTTCCATTTCTGAGAGACAGTTTTAATTTCTAGAAAGAGCACTAGATTTGAAGCCGGATTCATATCTGTACTCTGTTTACATCTCCCTTTAGAGAACTTCAGAAAATTTCTTAGTCTTTCAAAAATCTTGGTTTTCTTAACTATCGAAAGGATTAAACCATTTCAAACCAATTTTGGTAAAAATTCAATGTGATACATATTTAAAACACAGTATATACACAATAAATCACTCATTGTTTTCTATAATTTACTTCATATGGTATTCCTCACAGTACTTATTTCAAATGCTTTTCATTCTCCAAAACTTTACAGACACATTGCATGATTTAGTCTTGTAGATTTAAAAAGAGAATTTAAACTAAAAAAAGCATTAATGATTGATTTTTAAAAAAAATAATTCTAGACACAAATATCATGATGAGTAGCTAAATCCTAGGAACACATGTAAACATCTTACACACAAAATGAAGAGGCATTTTGAAGATGACTTGCACATAACCTTTACAGAGAACATGTATATAAGATATTGCGTATATAATATCTAATCTCTCATATTGAGAAAAGCATGCACAGTCTATTAAATGGACAATCTGTATAAACACTCAGGTGTACTTAGGCAGGTTTTTTACAATATGCCTTTTCGCTCTATGCCTCAGGGCTTGCCTCTTGTGGGAAAACACCTCTGCAGGTTTTTAACAACTTTAGTTCCCCCAAACCAGACATGTCAGCACCATTTCGGCAACACAAACCCACTCAAATTTATGAAAGAAAAATGCCAACCAGGGTGAGCAATTCACTAACCAGGTTGTTGTCCTGGAACCAGCTGTAGGTGGCTAACTCTAGGGCCCCAGGAGATTCCCATGAACACTCATCTGCATTCTGGGGCTCCTTGGGTTTCAACCTTATAAGCCGGGGGCCTGGGCCCACATTGGTCCTGGCACTAGGCCCTGATAGCAATGGCTGCCCTGGCCAGAATTATGCACCTGGAGAGGATTTCAAAAGTTTCAAAGAAAGTGCTTTAAAGTGCAGGAGATCCATAAGATGCAGGGAGGGACAGAAGCCCTAGTTTTCAGGTTCCTTTTGTTACTTCCTGAAGCCAAACAGGTTACAGAGGTTACTTAAGCAAGAAGCATCAAAAGCGATGCTTTACTTGAAGTTGAAAAGCTCAGAGCTTTTCCCAAATGGAAGAATTTCTAAAACCTCAATGTCAAACTTCAGCATTAATATGTGGAGTTAGTGGGAAGGGCTGGGGCGTTGGGCTGGGGTGGTGGGAAAAGGCAGAAAACTGTACTTGAACAATAAAAAAATTTTTTTTAATGTGAAGTTAGTGATTATGCCAAAGATATGAATTTTTAAAAAAGTACCAAATCTATCTAAACATTTGAGTCCAATTTATTTAAGGCAATGTGTTTGCATAAGTGTTACAATGTTTTATTAAATTTTAGACTTTTTACATTGGAAGAGCTTTATTTTATGTGTCACTGTGAAAATTCTTCCATACATAGTTACGATACAACACATCAATGATAGTCTCATGGGAGACATAAATGTGTTACATCATCCTCAACTTTGAAGTTTCTTTCATGTTATTAGGAGAGATTTGGTCATTTTTGTCTTCATTTGCAAACTGTGTGTGTGTGTGTGTATTATAAGGCACAGCTTTAATTGTGGATAATTTTCTTTCCTTTCTTAAGTACTATAAAACTTATTGTTTTGCTAGAAAATGCACAATTGCAGATAACCTAACAATCCAACTCATGTCCCACTCTTGTTTCCATACTTTTTTTCTTTTGGTGTTTCATTACTGACCATGTAAACATTTGTGGAAAATGTTAAATGGCAGTAAAACTCAACACCTGTAGCACCAACAATTTAAAGCAATATGAATCCACATGATGAATTTCACACATGCACAATATGAAAAAAAATTTACCCTAAATTTGGAAAAACGTTAATTGCTTGACTTTGATAAAATATGTTAAAACATTTCTCACCGTGGTCAGGTAGGTCAGTTGGTTGGAGCATTGTCCTGACATGCCAAGGTCGTGGGTTCGATCTCCAGCTGGGGCACATACAAGAATCAACTAATCAATGCTTAAGTAAGTAGAACAACAAAAACTGAGGTCTCTCTCTCTCCCCCTTTTTCTCTCTAAAATCAATTATAGAAAAGTTAGAAAAATAAAAGCCAAACATTTCCCAACAATCCTGCTTATAGCATATGGCTTTGAAGACTCCATGGTTGAAGACAGGTCTCTTTGAGCTCAGACTCACCTCATCTTTGCACCGTCCTATTGCGAACACCTACCACTTTCGTGTCCACTTTCTTCCTCAGGGTCTTCTACTTTCACTGCTTGGTCTGCTCACGAGAGCTTGCAAGATAACCTCTCCGCAAACCTACCCTGCCGCTAGCCACTGGAAACCTGCAACCAATGAGGAACCAGGAGCAAACTAACAATGTTCTAGGCACCTGCCCTTCAGTAACGGAGACATTTTGTATGCTTCTCAGAGCCAGTAGAGTCCTCTCTGGAGGCACCTTTACCTATGGTGAAGGACCTATGATGATTTCTCTTCCCACCCCCTTCCCACTCCACCCCACACCCATTTCCTAGGATTACCTCCAAAATAAACTATTTGCACCCAAGTTTTAGCCTCAGATCCTGCCTCTGGGGGAACACAGACAAGTTATGTCACTATTTGACCTTCACTGGATTCTTTTAGGGGAACTCAAATTATCAAAGTATATTTTTGGCTAATTATAAATGATAAAAATTCAGATTTTATGTGGCTCTGAGGGACAGTGATTTTTTTTAGCCTGAAGAAATAAATGTTATGGTTTTCTAGCTCAGTGCTTGTATTGTTGTATAGAAAGCTGACTAACTTAGCAGTCATTTTACATTTATTCCACAAGTGTTCTTCAAAGTCTCTTTATCTTTCTGTTGTTTCTCTTATTAATGAGGTAAATGAAATTTGATGCAGGCCCACTCTCTGTGCGAGAATTTTTTTTTTAACAATAGGCAGTGAAAACTACATCATGGCTGTTGCATGGCTGAGAGATTGAAAAATACTTCTGACTGTAAGATTCTTTCCACTTTCATATATATTATAACTGAATTTGTATTTCATTGGTTAGGTAGTGGTTTTCAACTTTTTTAAAATGTAAAATTACCTGGGATTGTTTCCAAAATATAAATTATTAAGCCTTGTCACCTGGGATTCTTATTCAGGTGATCAGAACAAGAATAAAAAAATAGCATTTATAATTAGAAGACAGATATTCATGGACATCATTTTGAGAAACTGGTTTAGTGTCTCTGGAAAAAAAGTACCTTTAAAAATAATGTTTAAATACTTGTGTGAAGATTAATATATAAAAACCTGAATATTAATATATAAACCTATTTAATGGGTAAAAAATGTGAAGACTTTAAGAATTACAAATTGTTAGTTACAAAATAATCACAGTGAAGTATGGCATAAGGAATATAGTCAATAATGTTGTAATAACTATATATAGTGCAAGATGGGTATTAGATTTATCAGGGTAATGTCTAATCACTGGGTTCTCCACCTGAAACTAATATAATAGTGTACATTAACTTTAATTGAAGAAGACTATTTGAAAAAAAAGAGAGAAAGAAACCTCATTTAAATTACAATTGGGAGGGCCTGAGCTCTTGTACCCTACCACTCATCATCAATTACCCTATACAGGAAGAGACATACTTTTCATCTCCAACAGGAAGATGTTCTGCTCTACAATTTCAGCAGGGAGATTCTCTCCTCACTCAGCAACCACTCAGCCAATGAAAGGCTGTTACAGTTCAGCCAATGAAAAGACACTTCAAACTCCCAGTTTCCTCCAAAGGACTGTGTTTACAACAACCCCTCTGAATTCCTTCTTCCTTGTATAAAGGAACACTTCTTTGTTCTCTGGACTTGGTGGTGGTTCATGATTAAAAGGCATGTCTCAAATTGTAACTTAGTTTTTCTCAAATAAACCCATTTTGCTGGAGAATATCTGACTATTTGTCTGCAGGGGTATCAAACTCATTTTCACCAGGGACCACATCAGCCTCGTGGTTGCCTTCAAAGGGACGAATGTAATTTTAGGATGTATAAATGTAAGTACTCCACAGTTAAGAGAGACCTTGGCACTGCCCCCGGGTAGAAACAAGGTGCCATGTGGGATTTGTCCCACGGGCCTTGTGTTTGCCACCTGCAGTTTAAGGTCAATATGTTTAATTGTCTTTCTTCTCACTAGCGTTCAAACTGAGAATGAGGGAATGAGAGAAAAATACAGATAAGGAATGTAACTTTCTAAATTCTTTCATTGTTCTAACTTGTGAATGACATGAAATTTTGGTAATAAATAATTATCTTTTTTGAAACATAAAGCAACATTAGTTTTCTCATGCAACCTTTGAAAGAAACATTGAAGAAACGTTCAGGATTTGATTAAAAAGTCGACTAATTCAAACTAATTTTACATATTTGTATCCTAATGTCAGCATGTCTTTTACTTGTAAGCTCAAGATGTCTGTTTTCACATTCTATTTCCATGATTATACATTTTTGTTAATTGTGTAGTAATTCCTTTAAACCACTGAATTTAGAACTTTACAGCTGACACACAGGTGCTAAGCAAAACTGTTCTTTGTAGTATTAGTTGAATATTTCATGTTTTGTCCTTTAATAGAAATGAAGGAACAACAAAAATGACAATGTTGGTAAAAACCGTATGTTTGGAGGAGAGATGGTAGTGATTTGGTGTGTTTCGGACGGAATGTGGTGTTAACGAGAGGCCCCTGGGCTTTGCAGGTGGGGTACGTTCACACATGAAAAACAAGTGAACTTGAGATTCGACACCAAAGAACAACCAAGTTTAGGTACTCAGAAACAGAAGGTCCTTAAGGTTCTTGGTTGGGAGTCTTGCTATAGAATCCTTTATTAAAAAAAGGTCAATGTCCATATTTCTCTAGAGAACTTCCCTAAAAGTTTTTAATAGTAAGGAGATCTTTACAATGTGTTCAATATTCAACTTTGTTGCCAAATCCATTTCAACACTTAAATTTCTCTGAATTCTCTTGAAGCTGAGAAGGCTAGAATATGAGAAAAGTTGTATATTTTAAAGATTGACCTGATTTTAGTGTTTTCTTTAATCATATCCTTTTATAATAAGATTATATGTTGAAATATTAATAGATGTTGCACCCATGATAAGCTATTTGCTGATGTTCCACCCATATCAGGAAGCTGAGCGGGCTTTCTACATACACTGCCCTCACATGGTTACCATAGAGGAGCAATTCAACACTTCTTTGGGGTTTCAAAGTAGAATTTTGAAATCTGTAACAGAATGAAGGCTGAGTTGCAAAAACTAAGTTCTTGCAAACCAAAGCCTGGCATCCAAGAAAAATGTGTATTTTTCTCTCCCTACCCTCCCTCCCTTTTTTCTCCCTCTCTGCCTCTTTTTCTCATTGTCTTCCTCCCTCTTTATCCTCCTCCCTCCTTCTCCATCTCACTGGGAAGAGAGAATTAAATGTAAGGTCAGGAATTAAATACAGTGAATGTGTCACTGAGGGTTCTGATTCCTGTGTCCCCTCACCCTTTTGTCAAGAATGGCTTGGGGAGTCTAAAGGTAAAGCCACCTATGTGGCACTTTCCACTTCAACACCAGAGAGGCAGTGGGCAACACTCAGCAACTAATGAGCACTTACTATCTACATATACCAACATCTTCAATCCCCTAAGGTAGGCATTCTTATATCACATTTCATGTTTAAGTCGTATGTTCATTAATGTTCCCATGGTGATACAGCTACTCATTTGAGGAGCCAAGATTCAAGCACAGGTGGTCTGGATCCAGAAGCAAGGCTTGTTCCCTCCCTAAACCCACACATCACCCAAATGTGACAAGCAGTTTAGAAGACATAGTGGCTTCTTGTGAGGTCCAGAGGAAGAGTCCCTGCACACATCTCCAGAGCTCCAGCAAGGCACTGAAGAACTTAAAAAACTCCCACTCCAGCTCCTTACACCCAACACCTTACTCCCGCTCCTTAAATCCAAGGGCTCAGAGGTATGAAGAGAGCGTCCAACCATAAGGGGCATTGGAGTTGGGGAGAGGAGGATGCAAAGTAAATATTCTGACAAATGGAGATCATTGGAAGCTTGGACAAGAGCGAAAATGCCAGAAGCCCCCAACTTTCCACACATGAAGACAGCTTCTAGAATTTAGACAACACCCTGTGAAAAGGGAAAGGAGGAGAAAATCCCGGCTCAATTTCAGAAATGGCCAAGAAAGTCAGATATGATTGAGTTCAGCTGGAACTAAGGTGTTCCTTTTCTGCCCCTAGGCAGAACAATTCCCCGTGATATACACTAAGCCCAGTTATTGAGATGTCAAGCGACATGCTTGCACACCCGAATGGTAAAATATGTGCTAAAAATGCCGTATCACCACCCATTGTATGACCCTCGGGAATTCAAAAGCAAAGAAACAAACAAAAACACCAAGAATTTATTCCACAATTAGGTATTTCACAATGAACTTTACTCACCAGAAATGGAACCACCCCCATCCTTGTACCACACTTATTCTCTGACTTGAAAAAAAAAAAAACAACTCTTTGCAAGTTTTTGGGAACAAACTGTGTGTGAAGTGAGCATAGTATGTGTACAATGATTTCAGTCCACAAATACAGTATCTTGTATTGTTTTTGAGGTGTACAGACTCCATGTCATATACATTAATGCACTAAATCATGACAATAGCTCCATGAGGTAGGTATTATTGAATTTACAGGTGAGGTACCTGAGACTTAGAGATGAAGTAACATGTCCAAGGAAACAACAGCTCGTGACAAACTGGGACTTGAACCCAGGCCCTCTGATGCACATATTTTATGCATATCACATACTATAAATAAAGAGACTAACTTACTCAACTCACCAAGGGAAACTGAAAGAGTAGGTCACTAAACATGTCTCACCATTTTTGTCCTTGAAATATATTGGAAACTGATTTTTTGACTGATAGACCTGGTCATCTCTAAGTAGATGCTGGTGATTACTCCATCTTTATAAAATTAAATTTCAAATTGTGTCCCAGTTCTTATCAGTTTTTCCCAGATTTTCAAATTGGGGTTGACACAAAATTTAGCAATGGATATCTCATAGGAAAGAAAATGTTCACTATATTCTATTGCTCTTGGCACTTTGAAGACATGATGCTCATCTCAAGCATCCAGAGTTAAATACTTAAATATGCTGACATCAGTGAACAATAATGTGCAACTTGGTGTATAATAAGTATTGCATTGTTAAAATGTCACATTTGTAACAAGAAAGCAGATAGATACTGGTAAATATTTTGGATTTATATAATTTTCTTGTTGACAGACCATAATTGGCTCAAACTTTACAAGTTAGATTTATCATATTTAAATCCTATTTCAGAGAAAGGTTAACTGAAGTTCAGATACATATACATAAATATTTTAGTACACCTTTAATATAAAACCTCCCTCTCTGACCAAAAGACTAACTTTTACGTTTTCATGCATCTTGCTCCTTAATTTCAGTGGAGAAAATGAGAATTTTCGTTTTACTAGTAAGAACCTGGTGGTTCATAAAACAGAATGTTTATTGATCTGATAATCTAGTAGTGAAATGTTAAGACAGCACACCTCGTGATTAAATGGAATAAACTTGATCACACAATGAAAAAGAAAGGAAATCAACACAAGAAAGAATGATGTATTTGAGAACATTTTTAATAAATAATGTGACAAAATTACTTTTTCTGATTATTGGATTTTCAGTATGCAAAATTATGGCTAAAAATAAGAGGCTTCTTACATGAACATAATGAAAACATTAATCACATGGATTGTTTCCTTAGTACTGCACAGCCTTTCTATGTCACTTTCAAATTATCTAAGTGAACACATTTAGTTTTTGGTGAACACCAGTTTCTTTCTTTCTTTTTTTTTTTTTTTTTTGTGGTTCAGTTTTGTTTGGCTTTGTTTTCCAGGGGGTCAGGCCTGGTACCTGTGTAGGAATAAGTGTACATTTTTTTTCTTCAAATAGCACCAATTGTAAAGTCAATGAAATTTATGTAACGACAAAAAAGGATCATAAAAATCTACAGTCAGAGGGCATCAATTGGCATTTCAAAGCACATGATGCCTCTATTTGAGCTTGTAAGGAAATCTTGTAAATATCAACATTGGCCACAACAAACTTAAACCTTTTTTCTTTAAGTCCAGGAAAAGTAAGAACCATTGGGTCTACAGCCCACAATAAAGTATGCACGTTACTTCACCATCTGTCATCGTTCAAATATTCCAAATACAAACATAGAGCATTAACAAAACAGGTTAAAAATGCTTCTCAACATTTTTTTCAATAAGACAAAAAAGGTTAATAGTTACAATGGTTTACAAATAAAGTTTAGTGATTGTGCTTTTAAAACCAAAAAAAAAAAAAAAAGTTTAAAAACAGTGCATTACAAAAACAAAAATCAAACCTCCTTAAGTGGCACTTCTGAAAGTTGAACTGACACTACCAGAAGAAATTTAGGCCAGTTAAGATAGGGATGTTCTTATTCAATTGGTCATTAAAAAAACATCCATTTGTTTGTAATATGCATTTATAATCGCTTTCTGATTGAAAAATAGAATAAGGTTTTTGCTAGGCTTACTTATGACAATGACTAGACAACCAGAGATCCAACTGGCTTACCCCTACTCATCCAAAAGAACATTTCCAGTAAGAATGTACTTCAGTGACTGAAATGAAGATGAAATAAAGTACCACCAGGGTTTGCAAAGAGTATATATTTACAATGTTTGTACCCCATTCAAATTGATTGTGGTTGTTCTGCATTTGCTATATTTTTATTTTCTCCCAGCAAAGGGTGGTATGAAAGACTGACTTTAAAATCATGTTAAAATGATGTGTTTTAATTTGCATTAGCAGGTGGTAATAGAAAATATATCTTCAGAGCCCTTGGCATGAGGTTGATTAATCAACTTTGTATCTTTGATCAATATTTTGCTATAAATTGGCTTGGTATATATAAGCAGTGCAATGCCATATCTCAGGGGGAAATGCAAAAGAACTATTCTGTTCTCTTCTGTTGGCTGATGACTGAAGCAAGAAGTTAAATACTTCCCTTGCTGGAAGTAAGGTGTAATGGTTTGTTCCAAAAGTGAGGGGAATAGGGAATTCCCTCGCAGGGATAGGGATCAAACAACAATAAAAGCCAATAAATTTTTTAAATGGTATTCCAATAAGAGGAAAAAGAATGACAATTTGTACACTCTGATTGCACTGAACATTTTATCTGGCGTCATGTGTCATCAGACGTGAGGCATCTTGAGTGATCGTTTTCACATTAGATCTCACGAGCCTCTCTGGTTGTCTTCAGCTTTCAGTTTCCTGTAAGAGATACACTGTTATTCAACTTAAAAATAAATCTGAGAGTATTATTTTATATTTATATATATGTTTTTATTCTTGTACTTTGTATTTCTTCATTCTTTCACGGGCATACATTGGAAAGTGCTCATGGCAACTGATTCATTTGTCAACTTCAGTTGGTATTGAAAGCAAACCCAACAGTTCTCTGACAAGCACCAGACCGTGTTCCACACAGTGTCTCTGTGTGGGGGTCATGGTGCTGGGGAGAGGCAGCGGCGGCAGGCTGTATTCTCCACTCCCCCAGTCCCAACTCAACATCATAGCTCAGCTTTGACTGGTTTTAAATATTGGAATTTATATGCTCATTCATAGTCTTTCCACAGAAGCACTCCTCTACTTTAAAATAACCCAAAACAACAAAAAACAACAACAAAACACTTGAAACTTCTCTATCAGTATTTGTAAGAGGAAAGTCTTCTGATTCCAAACCGCAAAATCCAAATACACTGGGCATTATGAAAATTTAATCAGACATAATTACTCATAATTTTCATCTTGTATTATTAAAAGTTTCAGTTTAACACTCATTTAACAACCTACTTGTGATTACATTCATAGTTGACCTTTGAACAACACCAGTATGAACTGTTTGAGTCCACTTTTACACAGATTTTTCATGAACTACTGTACATGTATTTTCTCTTTCTTATGATTTTCTTAATAGCATTTCATTTTCTCTAGCTTCATTTATTTTAAAAGTACAGTATATCATATATATGATATACAAAATATGTGTTCATTAAATGTCTATGTTACTAATAAGGCTTCCAGTTAGCTGTAGGCTATTAGTACTTAAGTTTTGGGGATGCCAAAAGTTTACATGGGCTTTTGACTGCACAGGGGGTGTGTCAAAACCCCTAATAACCATGTTGTTCAAAGGTCAACTATATATGTAAAAAATTTGTCTTCAACTTGTTTTCTTATGAAATGGAGAAAACACTATCTTAAAACCAGGAGGTGATTTTATATATCATATAATTATTGCCAACTCTATATGGTATTATTATCTATAGATTCCAACAAAGAAGTATCTTTGACTCAAGAAACGTTCTCTTTGCCCTGACTGGTGTGGCTCAGTGGGTTGGGTGTCATCCCATAGAGTGAAAGGTCATCGGTTCAATTCCTGGTCAGGGTTCATGCCTGGATTGCAGGCCAGATCCTGTGTTGTCCCTCATTTGGAGTGTGGGAGAGGCAACTAATCAATATTTCTCCTGCACATTGATGTTCTCTCTCTCTCCCTCCCTTCCCTTCTCTCTCTAAAAAAAAAAGAAAGAAAGAAATGTTCTACTCTATCTGTGAAGGTCAGTGTCAAGTAGCAGGTTCTCATTTTCAGAAGATTGAAGGTGAAAGACTATTGACCAAATCCACCGGATTAACCCCAGTGATCACTAGGGTGGCAGATAACACAGGCCGAATACCCTGACTCACATCACAGAACTGTTATCTTACTGGGGATTTATAACCTACTACAATACTGTGAATTATAATTATTTAGATCAACAACTCTTATTTCTTAATGTTTGCCATATAAATTTCTTATCTGAATACCTGTAGATGAATATGAACTCTAGATCTAAAAAGAAAGTGTTATTACCATTTAAAAATTTTGGAACATATTTCAAGAAAATAATTATATTTTCAGAATAACAGTTTCTGGCATCACTAACATGAGGGTTTGTGATAAAACACTATTTCTGTAGACTGATAGATGTCCCTAACTTTGAACTAGTATACTAGTACTAGTCTAATGTTGGAAAATGAGACAAAGTTATAGATACCTCTAATTCTTCATTATTATCTTCTCCTCTTTCATATCCTCCAAGAACTTGCATTTCTGCAATATTTCTTCGACCTACATTTGCTTGTTCTCTTTGTCTGCTTCCTGATCCCCTTGATGACATTGAGCTCGAAGAACTAGGATCTCTGGGATTATTGGATGTCGGAAAAGTAGGTCTACAGTAAGGTAGAATATCCTCTGTGTAATAAAATATAACAAGTGCTCATGAACACCATTATACATTTTCATTCTCTAATGTTACCACCCAGGCCTCTAATTCTGAATGGGAAGCATCAGTGTTTCTGAGGAATAAATAAGGACATTTTATAATAATAATAAATAAGGCAGCACCAGCTTTGAAAACTGAAAACAACAAACCTTGCTGTTCAGGAAGCCTCATTTCAGGGCTTCCGGTTCTATCCTACGCTATGTGATCCTGGATCATTTTAGGCTTTAGTTTTCACTTTTCTAAAAACATGGTAATAGTCTCTATAACCAGAGGAGCTTCTAGCGTTGATGTGAAACCAAGAGAGAGAGTAAAATCTCTTTGTAAGCTACGAATTACTGTAAGCATCGATAGAAAGAAAGCCCAGCCTCCTCGAACTACCAGAGCCAAGCTCAGGTTCACTTCCCAAACATCAAGACATCAAGCTCCATTTAAACGCCATATATTTACACTATGAATCCTGAACCTCTCTCTCCACACTCCTTTACATTTGGTGCTGGTGCTGCTGATGTATCCTCCAACCTCTCACTTCTCTCCGAAGTCTGTTGACTCTAACCTTTGGACACCAAATATATACGAAACCAACTCTTCTACACACACTTTTGTTTGCCTCCTCCAAGTACTCCCTCTATTGTCTACATTGTCTGAATGAAATCTGGTTTCTACCAAATGTCTCTTTAGCAAAAGAAGGAAGGCTTGGGTCTAGCTCACTAACACCAGCTCTAAATAACTGCTTCCACATCCCTGTGCAAAAACATTCTCTTCTGGTGAAGGCCAAGCCATTTATTTAACGTAGTCTGTTTAGTCCTCATTAATGGCACCTTTCTCCTTCCATTCTGTTCATCACAATTTTCACTCCTGATACAGACTTCTGACTCACTGAGGCTCAGAGTCCATGAGGACCACTCCTCCTGTGCCTTAGCCTTGGAGCACTTCATCTCCTGCAACTTTCATCTTCTGTCCCTGTTTCAGAAGCCTTTTCCCCTCTATTGACTTTAGTTTTTGACACACTACACTACGATAAAATCTCTTGCTAAGAACTTTCTCTTTAAGCTTGTGCTCTACATAAGTCAATATCACTTTCTCTCCTCACTGCTCAGCAGAGCTCCTTGAAAAGTAATTTGAACTCATTATTGGCAGATGCAATTCCCATTCACTCTGTATCCCAGTGAAATTTATTTATGCGCACATTGCGGCACTGAAACAGAAAATTCACTGTTGACTTTCATAATGCTAACTGTGTCTCAGTCTTATCTCTGCTCTTCTCACTGGCCTTAACCTAGAAACCACTATTAATTTAAATACCGTATTTTTTGGACTATGGGACGAACATTCCCCCCCCGCCCCCCACCAAATTTGGGAGGAATAATGGTTGTTAATGCTGCTGTTGAGTTCTGTTTACATTTACATTGGTGAAATACTATGTTATTTGTGTCATTAAATATTTTACCACATTTTTTGTTTCAAAATTTTTCCCCCCTATTTTCCTCCTCTAAAACAGGTGCATCTTATGGTCTGAAAAATACGGCAGTCTCTTAGCTTATGGTCTTTCTTCTTTCCTGGACAAACTTCTGTGGGTTCTTCTTATGCGGTGCCACTTACATATTGATGCTTGGCAGGTTTCTACTTTTAGCTCACTGTGCGTGCCTGTGTGCGTGTGCGTGTGGGTTCCCACTTACTCTGAATGATTTCACACATTCTCACAGACTGAAACTTCTAGAATATAACTGTTGATAGAGTGGATAATTTTCTCTGTTTTTTTTTGTACTGATAGACACCCAGCCTGACATACAATAGGTCATCAATAATAAGTTTTGAGTGAACAGATGAGTGGCTTTAATTACTATTTATCATGATGAATCATTATTTTATATTTCCAACTCTTGAGCTATGCCCTGCATTTTACCCTCCTATAGCCAGCTCAACTAACATTTCCTCTTGAGTATCCCTCAAACTCAACACATCCAATGTTAATTTCATCATGCTCATTCCCCTGAGATTTCTTCTCCCACTGTATCCCCAGGAGTAGATTATTGCATCGCTAATCATTAAGAGACCAAAAACAGGAAAACTGGAATTACTCAAAGCTTTCCCTCATGTCCAACAACCTTTAAGGTACCTTTCCACACACCAACATACAAAATTAGATGAGGCTGATTTTTAAATAAAAAAAAATGTCTTGGATTTTCCCTCTCACTGATCCCTGTTCCCATAGCCTCATTTATATTCTTTACATTTCCTATTGGAGGGTTGTAACTATCTCCTAACACGTCTCTGCCTCTTGAGTTATTCCCGTTTATCTTCACTCAGCTACAAGAACTACAGGACCTCTATGACTTAAGCTTACATTTACCTCAAGAGACTCATCTATACTGTCTAGTGGTATTACATTTCTTAGAGTGTCCTCAATGTACCCCAAAGCTTTTCATGCTGACTTTCGATGCCAGAACAATCTATTCATTCTTCTCTCCCAAGCTAAATTTCACCCTTCCTGAACACGCAGCCTATGTATCATTTCTACCAAGAAAGATCAAGAAGTCTTTCTTGAAGGAGCTCCTACCCTTTGCAACAGCATGGATGGAACCGGAGAGCATTATGCTAAGGGAAATAAGCCAGGTGGTGAAAGACAAATACCATATGATCTCACCATTAACAGGAACCCAATCAACAAAACAAACAAGCAAGCAAAGTATAGCCAAAGACACTGAAATTGAGAACAGGCTAACAGTGACCAGACGGAAGAGGGGAGGGATAATGGGGGGAAAGGGTGAAGGGTTTATAGGAACAATTATAAAAGACACATGGACAATAACAAGGGGGGGGTGGAAACAAGGGAGGGACGTGGAGAAGGCTGGGGGGAAAAGGCAGAAAACTCTATGTGAACAACAATAAAAAAATGTTAAAAAAGAGAAATCTTTCTTTACATTTCCCACAAGACTGGGATAATTGTCCCTTTTTTGGTCTATCAAGTATCATGATACCGTGAACATTATGCCAGTTATGTATACATCTGTGAATCTACAAATTACCTATCTCCCTCTCTGACTATAAGCTCCTTGAGGTCAAGGTTCATGCTTACACAAATTTCACTATTCTACAATGCTTAATCACACAGTTGATGTTTGATATAGGTAAAAATAACTTGAAACAATTGAGGTAAATGTCCGTAAGAAGGTCAGACATTCCAGTTTAGAAGACCACTCTCGTTAATTAAAAACGACCATTAGTTACACATGTAAATCAGGGCTCCTCTTTCATTATAAATAATGTAAACTGAATTATGAAGTTAGAAATTATAGCAATGCATAAAAATGATAATTTAATGACACATCAAGGTTTATGGGTGAAATAAGACTTTGGGAAAGCAATACACATAAAATAATAATCAGTCAGTGTATATCAGTGCTTTCCATGGAATAGGTTTCTTTATTTCTGGGTTAATGGTTCCAGTCTTAGTTCTTTCATTAGGTATTTTTATAACACAAAGAACAACTTACTGCATTTCTGAAGATTGATAGAATTAATTTAATCTCTTTGTTCTAATTCTGCATCCAACAAGATTTTCTGGGTTTATAAAATCACTTCCTAGAAAAAGCTGTCTACTGTGGAGGGAGCTTGCTTGTGAGCAGCAAACTGGTCCATACTCTCAGGAAAGATATGAGCCTAATACTTCTAGCGTGACATTTTATTTATGAATCCCCACTTGGAGTTTAGTCACCATGGGTCGAAAATTCAGATCATCTCTGGCCTAAGCGTTAAAAATAAGCTGTGTTTTATATTGTGGTGACATCACTTAGTGCTTTGTGATCACTCAGAAGAGGCATCTGTCTGAAATGCACAACTTTACTTGCCACTTCACTGCTGAGTCTGTGCCTGGGCTACGAGTTCAGGTGTCTGTCATAGAAAAAAAGTGAAACTGTGCCCCACATGGAAAGGGAGTTGCTAATGACCAGGTTCCCCAAAACTCAGAGCAACAGATTGATGCCTAATCTTACCAAAAGACATCTATTCAAATACAGTAGTAAAGAGCCCTTTCAGCCTTCTAAGATTCATTCCCTGTCACTTTTTCCTGACTCCTTCATCAATAATCTTTGTCCTGTGTTTCTTCCTCCAAAATGGTTTCTTCTCCTTAGTCTACAATAATGTTCAAATACCTTTTTCTAAAACATTCCCATAGATTCTGTCTTCCTGCCAAACCTTTCCCAGTCTCCTTTTCTCTCCCCAACATTCTAAAGAGCCAGTGCTCATCACCAAGCCCATCCATAATTTCCACTCATTTTCACACCCTGTATAGTCTGTCTTTTTTTTCTGACTACTGTACTAAAAACTGTTCCTTTGAATATCACACACGAACAACATTTTGCAAAATCCATCCTCTCCTACCCACACCCTCATTCACCATTCATGTTCTATTTTCATTTCTGTGGCATTTCATATTTCTTCTTATCTTCAAATTTCCTCCTCCATTCTTTCTAGGATACTATTCTCTAGTTTGGTTATCTCTGACTGAATCCAACTCTGCTTCCATCTTAGAATGTTCTTTCTCTGCTTACTCTTTAAATATACTCAGCTCTGATCACTGGTGTGCTGGAATTGGCTCACACATTCTCTCAAGAGTCTACTGTACCCATTTCTTTCAACTTCACAGCCACTGATTTCATAGCAGTAGCTTGAAACCAGCCATTCTGGAGTAATCACACAACAGAAGGAAGCAAATGGTTACATATTAGGGTTTTGCTTTGTTTTCCTCCTAGAGAATGGACTGCTAAACATTAAACACTATATCCTACTGATAATTTGGCTTTTGTAATTCATACAATTTTCACCTCTGTGTTGATGGTTCTAAAATTCACTCTGTACTTGCAACCTTTCTCCTGATCTTTAAACTTAGATCTTTAAGTTCTTATTGATTTTTTTCATATCTGTGTTCTTGTTAACATCTTAATCTATTCAAAATGGAAATTATCTTCCCCAATATATCTATGATTTTCCCTGTTTTGTCTACATTGGTTAATATAATTATGTCCTACTAGTCTTACAGGGCCATCTAATTAACATTTGAGTAACTTTCTTTTTTAAACTCCATTATTTCATTTTACTTTTCTACATTCAATTAGCCACCAAGTCCTGCTGGGCCTATTTCTGAAATACCAGTGTAGGCTTTTCTCTTATCTTTATTGCATAATTAATTTAATTCGGTGCTCTCATATTTTATACCTAGATTATTTTATAATTTTCGGATACTTTCATTTACTAATTCTAGTCTCTCCCTTAACTGTAACATGTTGCCAAGTATTTCTCTAAAATACAAATCCATATGTCATTTCTTGCTCAGAATCCTTTGTTGGCTCACCACTGCCTTTATTGTAAATCCCAAACTCTTCAGAACAGTGTTTCTGGCCTTCCCAATCTGGCAGCAACCTTTCTGGTTTTATCTTTTACCACCTGTCCCTGGCTCCAAATATCCTATTTCTTCAGCCAAACTGGAAATGAGTGTCCACCAAACATTCAGTTTCACACTTCCATGTGTTTTCCTATTGCCTTTACCTGCTATTTCTTTCTCCCTATGTTGTCTATTGAAATCATGCTTAAAAAAAATACATATAACTCATGTCGCATCTCTCCAAGAAGTCTTGTATAAATCATCATGTATTAGAATGAATTGTAAAAAATTATTTGGGTGAATGCCTATCTCTTCCATTAGAGAGCAGATTTCTCTATTTTACAACTTTTCATATGGCCCTAGAGAACCTCCCAGCATGCCTTGCAGATATATGTTCAATCCGTACTTATTTGCTGCTTGAATAAGTCAGTACCTTGGATGAGATGAGTCTTTGTTGGTGGGAGGTCTCGTTTTGCTGCCTTGTTTCCTCGTCCTTTCCCATCATTTTGCTGTTCCTGTGCTTCTCGGGGTTCACCTGGATTTGTTCTCATGTCAGCAACTTGTCTTCCATCCAGTACTTCTCTTCCCTTGTAACTGCCTCCTTTTCTATCTGATGATCTGTCTGTTCTTGCTTCCATACAAGGGAGTTTTGGCACCACGACAGGTCGTACCTCCAGCTGTGCCTTGGACTGGACAGTGGGTGACTTTATAGCAGGTGGTGGTACAGGAGGAGGTGGAAGATCTAAAGACGAAATATTTAAAATAATGTAGAAGTCTGCCATTCAGAAAATCACCAAGTGTTAGAAATATCATTGGAGTCACATTCACCTGAAACTAAAACAACTGAAGGCAACCAAGGAATAAGACCAACAACTGTAATGTCCTCGCTGTCTAGCACAGATACACTGAATCACAGAGCTGGGACTTACAGATTGTCTAGTCTTGGGATAGCTAATATGGGCATGTTATGATCCCCTCTACTCCTCAATCCTAACAGACCTTCTTAATTGATTTCAGCATAACATTGCTGATCCCAGGTACACATCCTTACTCCTTCAGGCAACCACTTCAAATTGACTGAGGTTGGCACTTGAGTTGAGACCTAGTTGCTATCTCTAATCTAGCCTAAATCTCTTCTCATTTTGTAGATAGGGAAACTCAGCTACATAGACTTTGGTTATTTTCTAGTCTCAAAGCTAGATGTAACCAGAACCAGGACTAAGGCTGTCAGATTCTTAATTTTTGGCTCACTGTTCTTTTTACTGTTTCATTCAATCGCATGTTTATAATCTATAATTCATTGATCGGAACCTCTCCACTTTGTTTATGTAACCATAGGCTCTAAATCAGATGATCACTGGTATAAATATAGGTTAATTAATCTGTCTATCTAGCTATTTATCATTATAGCTATAATATATTATGTATAGTAAAACTGTATACAGTTCAATTTTTGTATCATAAATACAATTAAAGATACTTAAGTATAAAAGTAAGCATAAAATTTTATATCTAGAAAATTTATTTTATGTGGTGTTTTCTCTAAAAATGACTCTTGTGTATTGCTTCTCGGCCTTTTGGCTAGGATCAAGGGTAAAATTACTCTCATGTACACTCTAAGAAAGAAAAATATGTATCCTTATGATAGTAAGTTAGTAGAAGAATATCAGTAGATTCTGGCTATAGTATGGAAGATGGATTTTGAATTCAAGAAGCCAAGAGGGTGTTGTAATAGTTCATGTAAATAATGGCAGGGGATAGACCTACATTGGTGACTGTTCAGATGGAGAAGAGATGTCTTTGAGAGAGATTAGGAAGAAAAGTCAATATTATTTAATAATCAATGGAATATATTAGGGGAAGAAAACAAAAGAACCTTTCCTTTTAGGATGACTTTTAGGATTTTTGTCTTAGTTGACTAGGTGGATGAGAGAAACATCATCAAGACAAGGAATGCAGGCCCGAGGAAGGGATATTTTATGAAGGCACGCCATAAGTTCAATTTTAGAAAAGTGAGTAGGAGGAGCCTTTGAAGTACGCAGATAGAGATGTCCAACAGGTTGTTGTACACAAAAATGGAATATCAAGAGAGGCCTCGAACAGAGACACAAAAATCTGGGGAATTATCAACATAGTTATGTTCTCTCTTTGTCGTGATTTTAGAAATGGTAACATTTTCACATTTAGAGAGTAAGGTCTATATGATAGATTAAATCAACCAAAAAGTACTTGGTTGTAAGTACTGAGCATCATTTACATCTGGAGCTGTGTCAAATGGCCACCTATGGGATTATATGCATACAGTGCCCATCGGCCCACTGATAACGAGTACCATACTCTAGTACACAGTCTCCCTTTCTTACTAACATAAACAGAATGTCACTTTTTTTACCTAACAGTGTAGTCAGCTGTATCTCTCTTTAGGTCAGCTGTATCTCCCCTATAGGTCAACTGTATCTCTCTTTCTTTTTGAAAAGTTCATATAATAATGTTTTATGAATGTATGATTATTTATTTAGTCAATTCTTACAGAGAAATATTTAGGTTGCTTCTAGATATTTTACTATTACTGACAATGATCTACTATCATTTATATATATCAGCATGAGTTCTTGAATATTAAACTTGTATATTGAAAATCCTTACTATAATAGCAAATTAAGGGTTCTATGAAGCTTTGGTTTTAAACTAGTGTTTCTCATTCATCGTATATTATTTAAAAATGAATTAATCCTTTCTTTGTCTCACATGTAGGTTTAAACATTTTGGAACTAATTTTTTGACATATGCTAAAACTAAAAGCATTCAAATTCACTGTATTGATATTTGAGGCACCATCTTATCTTCTTACCAGCTGTTTAAATCAAGACTCCATTATTAAAAGAGGTCAAACTTTTACTCGCATTTTTTGTTGTCATTAGTTTTCATGGCTTACCATGCTCTATTTTCATATAAAAGAGCCCCAACACTCAATCTAAAATGGTGGCCAAAGTACAGCCAACAGGAGTAAGAGTCCCCAGATTCTACAAAATCATGTATTGTCTTATAGCATGTATTGCCATTTTACAACATGTATTGATTGCCCTTGTCACTAGTGCCTGAATTTTTTCCCTCACTACTTAAAAAATAAATTTTTAGAAAGCAATACTTAAAAAATGTATTATCATGAAAGCGCCCCCCATCTGCTGCTTGCTTATTAAAAATAACCAAAAGAGAGTGTTAGAAGACAGACTGCACCGTGTTGCTTAAAGAAAAGAAACGCAACTTCGCCAAGTTCTGAATGAGACTATGACTCACAATGGGGGAAGGAGAAAAGCCTAATTCTGAGCATATCTGGAAACACAGGGGGTGAGTGACTACAGTCTCATTTCTACACCATCTGCTTTCTATAAACATAAACTGGATTGCAAATACAGATTATTAGGAAAGCAATGACTGCCAGAGTCATCAAATCAAAACATGTCTGGGCTTACCAGAAATCAAAACTGATCATTAATACTGTCAAAATATGATGCAAAGTCTTGGTAATATATGACTCTCAAGACCAAATCTATTACAAGATGCTCTATACAGGTGCTATGTATAAAAAAGGTAGAGAAGAAGAGAACCAGAGAACCCAATAGTAAGTTTAAAAGTTCTATCCTGTATATAATTGTAATTCTATATTGACATAGTAATAAATCGTACTTTCACCCAATTCATACCATTAATAGCTCAAATTTGATTTAATAAATGGGATTGTGGACCTGATTATTTATATATATAAATAAGAGAATATATATATTCTCTTTCTATAGAGATGTAAACACTATTCTTTATATAAGACCCTCCAAATACCAGTATAATACATATAAAGTAGTATGCAGGAGCATGTACATGCAGACAAATCTGCCGCATTCAGTCACTATGGAGAGCCAGCATGCTATTCACTTAACTGCTTAAAGTCCCAAGACCTTGCAATTAATGATAAATCAAGTCAAAGTAACATCATTCCAAAGAGGGTGGTGAATTTATAATTTATGAAAAGTAGGGCTAGAGAAATAATGTAGATTTGGTTTTCAAATCAAATATGCAAATACATCGGAAAGGGTTGAAAAGAGGGGGTGGGAAGAATCTATTAGAAGGTCCTAGAAATGCACTTATGCTAGTTTTTAACTCAATAAGATGCTGACTGATAAATATTCATATATTTTAATCCTACCCTTTATCTGGGTTAAACTTGTAAGTGGCAAATATGAAATAAATAAACAGTTACTTCCTGCCTGTCACTGTGACTATAGCACGGAGCACTTGGCTTTGCACTGGGTACCCCTGGGTGTTACGAGACCTAGTGTTTACCTGCAGAGCAAGATATGGTCACAGTGCCACCAATCAGGGGCTGAAGGGTTGTTATAGGCTGAATTGTATCTTCTTAAAATTTGTATGTTGAGCCCTAACCCTCTGTACCTCTGAATAAAACTGCATTTGGAGTAGGGTCTTTAAAAAGATAATGAAGGTAAAATGGGATCCTGAGGTGGGTTCTAATCTGCTCTGACTGGTTTCCTTATAGGAAGAGATGAGGACACATACATACACTGAGGACAGGAAAGGTAAAGACACTGGGAGAAGATGGCCATCTACAAGCCAAAAAAAGAAGCCAGTCCTGCCAACACCTGATCTTGGACTTTCAGCCTCCAGAGCTGTGAGGAAACCAGTTTCTGTTGTTGAAGCCATCTAGTTTACAGCACTTTGCTACGACAGCCTTAGAAAACTAATACAGAGCTGAGAGACGAGAATCATACAAATGACTCTTCATCACCTCAGACAAAGCCACTCTTTATCCTTCTTTATAGGTTACAAAAATTCTGCAAAGAAAATTTCTAATTTAAACAAAATCTTCAAAGTAAAGATGTTATAAACTCGAGACTGATATATCATATTCTGAAAACAGTTCATATAAAAGTCTATTAATAATAATCAAACTCACCCACCATAGTTAATATATTTTAATTATAAAGCAAAAAATAAAAAATATATATCCTCCATGTTTTACTAATACATTTAATTCACATTTTAACAATTGGTAGCTCCTTATGTTCTTTCTCCCTCCCTTCTCTCTTTTTTTGATAATTGTACAAATTGTGTCTGTCATTGAGTTTCTCCAGGAAATGGTCTGTGAATATTTGTTAAAAAAATGCAGCGCAGTAATTTGAGAAAATAATTTCTGAGAAAGCTGCTTTTGTTTAAATGTTATACTACTATTATCAAGAGTATGTGTATTTTTTTTAATTTGGTGCATTAAGAAGTATATGCATTTACATGGTTTTAGTCGACCAATGTGCATTATGTGATATGTATAAAATAACACATAGCTTAGTTATTTTTTGTCTGTACCAAATCAGAAAGCATCTAGAATTAAATTTAAGACTTGTCAAAACAATAAATATAACTAAAATTAAACTGGTTACCTAAATGCCAAAAGGAAGTGATAGCTAAAAGTTTAAAAATACTTTATTTATAACACCTTTTTGTCTATTTTTGTGATTTTGAAAAATAAATACTGGCTTCTACATTATGGTACATACTATGATAACTCTGCATAATCACTTATAAAATAAACGAGAAATCCAAACATTTCAAATAAATTTTTTTGTCTTCACAACTACTTCAATGTATTTCTTTATTATTTCTGAAATAGATTGAAAAACACCTAGGTGCTTCATCATTCACTTTAATGGTTATTATTCAGGGATTAGTTAGAAGCTACATTTAATTATTAAACACCCTGGAATAAGCACTGCAGAATGTGGGACAATAAATATAGATCATGATTTTTAAGCACAGTGCCATTTATAACTGTGATGCTGTGCCCTTTAACTTGGCATGTTTACATTATTTAGAGCATTTTTAATAATCATCCCTCAATTCTAGAAGCCTCTCAAAACAAGTGTAAGAGGCAGAAAGAGCTACACAAATTCTAGGCCGGATTTCCTTCTGTACGTATTCGACTTTCACATGTTGACATCCAGGTTTGCTGTTTGACCAGTTTTTCAGTTAGAAGCACCTCTCCTATGGATAATAAAACTAACAGAACAGCTATAAAACTTGCAAAATGCCATTGCAGGGGTCCCGTAAATGTGAAACTGCCGACAGAGTTTGGGAATTTACACCCAGTGTTTGTCCCTGGAAAGAGGCAAACTCTCACCAAGAAACTGTAATAACCCTTCAAAATCAGATAACATTCTGACAGCTCAGTTCCACTGACAAAGAGTCGTGGGCAGAAGCCAGGAGGCCCAGGTGTGCTATGCCATGCCAGTGTTTTAACGCAGTGTAATATCAGATAGATGCTAGTGAGAGAGATACTCCGAATAAAGTAAAGATAATAGCATGGACAGCCACTCATTTCAAAATTACTCATGCTCATCATGCTGTGAGCTTTGTATTAAATTTTTCTGTCAAGTGGCAGGAATCATAGGGAGAAGTGCCTGAGAAAACCCTGCTTGTAACCTTGGATAAGGATCTATAATATGAGGCTTTCATATGATAATGGCAAATGATGCCCTTTTTGAAAAATCGCTGACTGGTAATGAAAGTCCTAATCAGATTGTGGTGGGAGAGGACCGGGAGGTAGGGGATGCTGCCTGCAACACCCTTCTTCCCCCGGCCAGTTAGCAAATTTAGCAAAGTTGACAAGTGGGTGAGTCTCGGAGAATTTATCTTACATGAATTTCCAACAAAGCCCTTGGGGTTATTTTAGAAAACAAGAAGGTGGCGGTTTAATAAATGCCGGGCCACCTGAGGCACTTTCATTAAAGGCTTTCTTTAGACGTCACTGTGTTTTCATAGTTCTCCTGTGCCCCCTTGAGAATGCAAACCTTACCTCTTCGGTGAGAGCCGATATGGTATGAGAAAGCACGGAGGAGGATGACTCACTTTGCCCCTCAGTGCACAAAAATAACTGTTTGTAATACCACCGTGGTTTGAATTCATATTCTTATGAGTTAATTGGTTTCTACCTGAACGCAAAATTCTACACGGGAAGAAAAGTGAGGGCACTTTGGAAGATTTATCAGTGGCTCTGATAAAGGTTGGTCCTATGCCATTATTTCAACTACAGTGGCGTCTGTTCCATTGATAATACAAAACAACTTTTAAAAACGTTAAAACTATGCATTGTCCCACTTTCTACAATAACTAATTTATCAGAAAGCTGCAAGGACTAGAGATACCTGATAAGACATGGAAGTTGATCATTTCTATCAGTACTATGAGGCTTACTGGTAATGAATGTTTAATGCAATTTCTAATGTCAGAGGATGCGTTTTCCAGTCATGGACAGCCAGGGTACACAGGCCAGGTGAATGGATGTTTTCATTGTTTCAACGGACATACCATCTGTGTAGGCTTCTCTGCGCAGATGTCCCGGCTGGTGTTTTGGTTTTTTGGCTGGTCTGGCCTTCTGCATCACAGCAGCACTCACATTGCTGTCTGTGGAAACAGGACTCGTGGGTCGAGGGCACTGGGATGCCTGAAAATGTCGGCGGCCTGAGAAAGAAAATCAGAGCCAAGCTCATCAATCATTTTAATAATTAATAATAGTAATAATAAACATGAAAACTGAAACATCCATAATTTTAAAAAAGTCTTTAAAAATTTTAGCAAATAATATGACTTTTGACTCTCTCCTTGAGCTATCCACTGGGAAAAATACTCTAAAAGCATTTTCAATTTTTTTTTAAAGATTTCTTTCTTAGAGAGGAAGGAAGGGAGAAAAAGAGGGAGGAAAACATTGACGTATAAGAGAAATATCCATTGGTTGCTTCTCGCATGCCCCCAACCGGGGACTTGGCTTGCAACCCAGGCATGTGCCCTGCCTGAGAATTGAATAGCCAACTTTTTGGCCTGCAGGACAATGCCCAACCCACTAAGCTATACCAGTCAGGGGCAGTACTTTTTTTTGACACTGTACTCTTATTCTGTTAAAGTTCATGATACCTATTTATTACAGAAAAACATTCCCATTATTTTTGCAATTAACTTCATGAAAGTTATTGTTAAAATACATGTTAATTAAATTTTTGCATAATACATTCAGTGTGGTTTTCTCAAGAGGAATAGATAGCCAGAGCCCTTAAGAAATTAATGTTCTAAATATGAACAGTACTAATTACATATTCTATTTTAATTAAATATATGTTTGTTATTCTTTGAAGGTAAATTCCAGATATCTTAATATATTCTCCAGTATTTTTTCTTCAAGTGTCCTGGAATTAGGCTACCTCACATATCTAATTAGACCTGCCAAAAATTAGATACACCCTCTTTTCATCACATGACAGAGAACTGCAGATTCCAGATACTTCAAGTGACCCCTCCAGAGACTTCTATGGTTTTTGGTGGTGGCATTTGTGGTTTTTGCTTATAGGTACACCTCAAAGATACTGTAAGTTTGGTTCCAGACCACCACAAGCATCACAATAATGGGAGTTATAATAGTTTTGCAGGTGGAGGGCCTTAACTTCAATACATAAAAAATACAACATCTGTGAAGCACAATAAATTGAACCACAGTAAAATGAGTTATGTATGTCTGTATTTGGTTTTGGACAGACAATATTCACAGGTACCAGGGATAACTGAATTTATAATGAGATGAGGGGCACTTGAATGAGTGGTCTCAGATTCTCTGGGTGTCCAACAGAGATGCTGTGTTTTAACAGCAATGCACATTCAATCCATAATGAAGGTGAGGATCTCTTGACACTGTACTTGACCCCTCACTATTTTGGTTTCTAAAAATTCCAAAACACAAATTCAGAACTCTCTGTTGTACCACGAGAAACTTCAAACAGACCTAGATAACATTTTTTTTAACTTTAAACAGGAGAATCCACAGATAGTGACATCAACACATTTAACGATGCTAACTGAAGCATATTAAATAATAAACATTAATGTCGCCAAGTGAGAAGCAAATGTAATAGGATTATTCATTCATATGAATTTAAGTCATATGATAAGCAGTATCTTTTCCTGAAAAGAACATTTTAATTGGCAGAGACCACTGCACATTTAGCTCATTATAATTATGAGCCAAACTAAAACCAGGAGAGCCACTAAATTACAATAAAATACTAAACCAAACTCTCTTTAGCCATGATGGAGTCTATTACAGTTAAAGTTACATATCCATGAAAAAAGAGAATTAGGGCTGAGACTGAACCCATCATTCATTCTATTGTATAAGATCATCTACTGCTCATACAGCCTGAGGCATAAGGTCATTCACAGATGAATTATCAGTGTATTTCTGTGTTTTGCTGATTTAATGAACTGAAACACATCCTTAATGCAATTTCAGAAAGCAGTAGTTTGTGATGCTTAATTGCATTTATTTTTTTACAGAAGATTAAAAAATAAGGAGAAACAAATGTTATGTATAAAGTTAGAATGCTATTTATTTATTAGATAAGATAGGTAGGTTTGCATCTTATTACATTCAGCAGCTACTAGGATGGAAGGGAGGGATTTGGTTAAATATAGGCCTGGTTGATATAAATACACATTTCATAGGATTAGGTTGAAAGATATTAGACATTTTTTTCCACAATATATTCTTTTTTTTAAGATTTTATTTATTTATTTATTTTTAGAGAGAAGAAAAGAGAGGAAAAGAGAGGGAGAGAAACATCGATGTGAGTGAGAAACATTAAATGGTTGCCTCTCATACGTGCCTCAGCTGGGGGCCTAATCTGCAACCCAGGCATGTGCCTGGACCTGGAATCAAACCGGCAACCTTTCACTTTGCAGAACACCCAGTCAGCTGAGCCACACCAGTAAGTGCTCTGCAACATACGTTTGATAAATATACAGAAATAACTTCATGATCTTAGTTAAATTTTCTCTGAGTATATGCTACACTGATAAAAAATCATGACCAATCCAATATCTAAAAAGAGCATGTAAAACTACCAATGTGATAGTTATTGCACTAAGAAAAATAAAGCAACAAAATAGCAATTATTAATTTGCCGTGAGTCTTTTCTTCCACTTTCTTGCTGACCATATTATTTGCCTCTACTCTTTGTATTTCTTAGCTACCAGAAATACACACACAACATGTATATGAATGTGCTATAAATACATATGTGTATACATATACATATACATATATATAAAGCATTGTATGGGAATGAAAATCGTGATGAATGTATGATTTAAATTTATATTAATTTCTCATTTGCTTTCTAAGCAGGGTTGGGAGTAGGAGATAAGCAAAAATGGGGTAAAACATAAGAATGAATATATATGGTAATTAAAAAGAGGCTATTGGCAATGAAAAGGGAAAATAGAAATATATTTAATTGTTTAGGTTAGCTTGCAAGTTATTAGATTAACAGTATTTATTTTAAGTATGGGACATATTTACACTTGGAAATATATGTCTATTGCACACATTTTTGTATATTTTCCAGTTAAATTAACACTCTAATTGAGAGAATGAAGAGAATGTGGGTGAAGGAGAAATAGCCCAGTCTATAATGGTAGAGTGTCCTCTCTGGATATTAATCTATTTCTCTTACAGAATTTCTAATTAAATGGGATAAGAGAGCTACTATAATGAATTTTATTTTGGTGACTTCTTACATCTTAGTAAAACCCGTATGATATAGACCTCAACTCATTTATTAAATGCAATTAAAATGCATTTAATTGCCTGCATGCATACTTAAATAAATCAAATATATACTTATCACTACCTTAAAAAGTGAAGACTTCCAAGGTAGCTTTACTCCCATTATATAAGATTTATTAAATTAAAATAAAATAGAAGATTTAAAAATCCTCATCTAGAACAATAATCAAGCTGTGTCATATTCTTGGAGCTGGTTTCCTTAGGCAGATAAAAAAGACCAGTGATAATAGTTGCATTTCCTTAGGACATAAGATGATAGGAGATGATCAGTGACTGATATATATATATACACATCAAGTTTTCTTTTTCGGATCGGGGGAAAGTATATGACTTACCAGCAGCATCCTGCATTTGACGTCGTGCCACTTTCAGACCAGCATACTCCGCTGCTGCTGCAACCGCCTGGGCAAAGTCTGCATCCGTGAAAAAAGAGCCATCGGAAGAACTAACACTGGAACGTCCACTGGAAATGTTGTCCTCCTCGGAGGCTGAGCCCCAGCCATTAATCATGGACCCAGTGACAGAGCTCTCCAGGTCCCCGACACTGGAGGCCGGGGTCTGCTCCAGCCCACGTAATAGAAGCCTTCTGGTCTGCATCTTCGCCACCTCCAGGTCGGCTTCGTCTTCTTCCTCTTCTGGCACATCTGTATCCATATCTGAGACGAGGGGTCCTGAAATGTAGCCATAGGTGTGTGGCGGGGAAATCGGCCGTGGAGGGGGAGGAGGACTCACAGGCTGCCGTCTGCAGGGAGACAAATAAACAGGTGTGGCTCAGCTCACAGGAGGATAAATCAACCAAGAAATTCACAAGTACACTGATTCCATCTTTGCTTCTGTGGATCTAATTTGTTGAGGGAAAAAACAAGATGAATGGAAAACAGAGTATGCCTAAATTTTATTTTAAGTTGTAAGAAATTTACCTCAAAACCAGAGTCATTTTTAACCAAGCTGTGACATGTTTTGATTCAAGTTTAATAAAAATACACTCGGCTATCTATAAGTCTCCTTATGTTTTAGAATATTCACTAAGTTCGGTTAAAAAGGGGGAAGTAGTATTTATTTTGACATTGATGCCTGTGTATTTGTCCAAAAAGTGTTGGCACAATTGACAGATCATGTTACCAAAGATAACAGACATCAGTCCTGAAGCGGACTGTTCCATAAACATACAAACAAGTTCCTTTCCCTTGCCTTCATCGCCACCTCTGCCATTTTTAAGTGAGTAGTCATTCATTTTGACAATAGACAGCAGAATTTCATAGGATTACAGAATTATACATTCAGTGTATGACAAAATCTCTTTTAGATTTTATTCTATTAAAAGGTTGTGAGAGCCAAGAGCATTTTTTTCTCTGAGTTACTCAATAGGTTTCACTGAAAGTTACCAGCTATTTTCAAGTCTATCACTATTATCATTATTCCACTTATCTGCTTTAAGGTATTTTCTTGATGTCCTAGAATTAGTTAAGGACTAACGCTGAGGACAAAAGAAAGCAGTATCCTACAATTTAAATTCACAGTTTCACATAACTTGTTTCAGCCATGTCTCCACAGAACTGGAAATCAAACTAATTAAAAAGAATCCTTCCACTACCATCCAACACCATCACCCAGGCTGAATATAATGAGGTGACTAAGAAGTTGGAGGACATTTAGACATTAGTGGAAAGCAAGGTTTATGGAAGGAAGTTATTCCCAAATGAGGAAAATCCCTAGAGATTAACTCTTAAATTAGGAAAAGTGCCTGAAAAAAGGGAAGAGATATAGCAGTTTCTAGTCGGATGATGGCTTAGTCACTAACTTGCTCACACCCCCAGTGCTCTCTAAGCAAGGTCAGTGAAATGACATCGGGGTGAGGATACCATCTGAAAGGGGTCATCAATCCTGTGCTCCTGAGAAGTAAAGAGGATAATAGATTCCACACAAGCCTGCCAACCTGGGCGTTAGGGTTGAAGGGCAGGTGAGGTTAGGACTTGGTACCATCTGGTGACCCCCTTGGCTTGGGAGATTAGAAGAGATATGAATGCCACTGACTGGCAGTCCACGTGAAGATGTGGCTAAATTGTTCAAGGACCACAAATGCCTAGAGAAGCTTGCTGCCTAGGACTGAGTCTTCACCAGTGGGGTAAGTTGGTGCCAGCCCTCTTCCTGAACCATCCATATAAAATTCATAGATCAAGGCAAGATAGAATAGTTGTTAGGGCTAACCAAGGAGAAGACTGGCTCCTCATCCATTGGCCCTTTTTATGTTCCCTTTTCTTTGCCTCAGCACTTAGGACAATGCATCTGAAGAGGGAGAGGAGGAAAGTGTTTAATAGCAGAATGCGCCCCCTTACTCCATGCCACCATAGCCAGACAGTTGCAATCTGAAAGGGTGTCTGAAAAGGCAGAATCATGTTTTTACAGTTAGCAGGGCTGAGTGTTAAATTAAAAGAAAGCATACAAACAAAATCATATAGGATCTGGTCAAGACCTAACAAAAGGACCTGTTAAGAGAGAGAAAATACAGTACAGTTTTTAGGATGGGATGGCAGGTGTTCAAAGAAAAATATTTTATGCTTTTTATCCCAATGAATTGAGTCACTTCAAAAAATACGTTTTATTAATATAAATGTAAAAGCAATACTAATAAATGATTATTAAAATGCTATGACATTTATTGTTTACTTTGTAACTAAGCATATTTTACCATGTTAACTCATTTAATTGTTAAAATTTTCCAAGGTATTTTATTTATTATCATTTTACAGACAAACATATTAAAATTCAGAAGAATTAAGGAACTTGCTAAAATTCTCATACTAGTGTGTATCAAATTTAAAATTCAAGCTCACATTTCCAAGATCATAACCTCTCTTATAAAACAATATTACATATATATGTATGTACATACATGTACTTATACATATATGTAATTATATATACTATTTGTGTATACAGACACATAGTTCTTTAATATAATGTGCTGGGGATTTTTTATTGGTGGGTGGTTTCTAATACATCTGTGTGTGGCACCAGAAGAAAATGAAATGTGCTAAAGCTGAAGTTATTTAAGAGATTAAAATGGATAATAGTTTCAACATGGTGTTTGTGACACACATAGGAGGAAAACCTTTGTTTAATTTAAATTGCAATAAAATAGCATACTTAAAAGTCAATTTACAGTTCTTTGTCAGCATGCACATCCAAAATACCACAAGAAATTTCTTTTTTAAAAGACATGTAAGACTTTTCAGTACAACAGGGACTATTTTGACCGTCAATAAAGAGATGTAGAACAGCCAATTCCACTATGAAAGGGTGCCAGCATTGTTGTACTTGGACAATTCACATTCTACAGAGTAAAAACATCTTCCTGTTAAACAAGGGCTGGCTTTTAACTATTACCATCCTGTGCAAATGCTGAGGAAAGACAGAAAAATTTACTCAAACCATCTATAAATAAGGCAAACTCAGGGAATGTGTGATAAATATGTATAGTTTGAAATATGTAATATATTCTATTTGAAAACAAAAAGCCATTTCAAGATCCTGCAGTCAAGTGGGACTTGCCACAAATGAGCTTCAGCTCCTTAGGTCCCCCCCAGCTGAGGGGTTTCGACATCTTCTGAAATAATGTATAAGCAGAGGACTGTGAATCAGCACACTCCAGGCTCCTGTGCAAATGATGCTTTAGCAAACACATTTAAGGAAAGAAGGGAATAATGATGTTAATGTATGAAAGCAGGCGTTTATATAGTTCATCATGTAACATTCACCAGGTAAAAAGACAGAAGGCGAAAATGCCTTTTTTTTCCCTGAACCTGTTGTTGCTCAAGCACTTTGTATGATAAACCATAACCTGGTTTTTGAATAGATACTTAATTTGCCTTTGACTTCTAACTTTTTTATTCCTTCGAACTATATCATATTTAGTTTGTCCATGTTGATAAAATATAAGTACATTCCCTATTCCATACATAAATATTACTTTTCAAGAGATTTTTATAAATATCAATTACCAAAAACTCAATAGGACCACACATTTTTTGAAACATTTGTAAATATATTTAATTATATTATTTTCACATTTGTTGTCTGAAAGGGGAGATTCTTTTTATGTTGGTCATTTAATTTATCTTGTTTCAGACAAAAATGGAATATCCTAGAAGGACATTAGAATGCCAAAACCAATAAACCACAATAATGCATCTGAAATGTTTATCTAAGTATATATTACAGGGTTAAAATGGTTTTAGTTCCATAGTTTCTTCATGTAAATCACACTATTTATATATGTCCCTACTCAATAAACATTCCAAGGCTCCCCTGAGATGAGAACCTGCCAGCCCCCCGTCAAGAGAGGGAATTGAGTTCTGGACTACTGGATATGGGGGGCCCTGTGGCTGCTGACCAATAAAATGTGGTAGAAGTGAGACGATGTCAGAAATTCAGCTAACTAGGTATGTTCCTTGCCCGCAGAGACATACAGTCCATGGAAGAAACAAACAGTTAATTAAATATGCAATGATAACAAAGCATTCACAAAGCCCCACGACAGAGCACATCTAGGGTACAGTGGAACACAAAGACTTGGGTCCCATCCCAGAGTCGGGACATTACAGAAAGATTCTGTGGAGAGCATCTGCCACTTGGTCTTAGCTCTAAGAGACACGTAAGTGTTAACTCGAAAAAAGAGAGGGGATAATGTACTCCACGAAGATGAGACGCATGTGGGAAGACCGCTAGATGGGTGAGAACACTGGTCATTCCAGGCACTGCAAGAAACTTGGAGGGAAGGCAACCGGAACAGTACAGAGGGGCGTGGCAATGGGTAAGAATGAGAAGGCACGCCAGGGTCAGATCACAAAGGGCCTTGATTGCCGTATTAAGGAATCTTGCCTTTATTCTAATGGAAATAGAAAGCTATTGAGAGATTTTAAGCAATGGAGCATCTTGATCAGTGTTGCATTTTAGAAAAATGCCTCTGCACCATCTGCAGCAAGAAGATTAGACTGAACAAGGGGCACAGCGAGGCAATAAGCCCACTTAGGGACGGTTACAGTAACAGGCAAGAGGAAGTGACTGTCAGAAGCAGGAAAGTGCCTTTATCACCAGAGATACAGGTATCGCTCTGAGTGGTATTTAAGCTGTAAAAATGTGTTGTAATGAGAACTTGGATATTAGGGTCTGATGCTCCAGAAAGAAATCTGTAGAGAAATAGCTATCTATTTTTAATGAGTGTGTCATCAGGAGAGTGGCAGAATGATGAGAAACAGAAGTCATCTCCTGATGGGGCAGGCATCCAAACAGCTCAAGGCTTTGAGAAGGGGTGTCACTCAAGGACTTAACTGGATACGGGAATTAACAGCAGTGCATACTGTATCAAAAAGGTAGGCACAACTTAAATGTCCAACATCGAGAAACTGTTTAAATAAATTACAGTACACATCTGTTTTAACTGAGTATCTAAATAAAAAGCTATTACATAGAAAAATACACTGTTCAATGAAGAGAGTAGCTTTTTATTAATATTGCATATCATGGATTCAAAGCAACATGAGTATGTAGAGAAAGGAAAAACAAAAAAAGAACCATTACTGAGATCTTAACAGTGATTGCTTCTGACTACATAGATCACTGGTATTTTTATAATGTCATTTTGTGTAACCTTTTTTCTAAAATTTCCATAGTAATCATGCAGATTATACCTTCATCATAAAAGAACAGTAAGAGTATTTTGGTTTTAATAGGCTTTCATCTTCTTCTTATTAGTGCCCCCTGTTATCTTTAGCAACAATCCTGGAAATAAAATTCTTAATAACTTTCTAGACTAAAAAGAATACATTTTTAAAAAGGCTGAATTTGCTCTGGCTAGTATGGCTCAGTGGATTAAGCACTGGCCTGTGAACTGAAAGGCTGCCAGTTCAATTTCCAGTCAGGGCACAGGTCTGGGTTGCAGGCCAGGTCCCTGACTGGGGTTCTAGTGAGAGGCAAGCGATATCTCTCTCACACTGATGTTTCTCTCCTTTTTTTTCTCCCTCTACCTTACCCCCTCTCTAAAAGTAAACAAATAAAATCTTTAAAAATAAATGAATGAATGAAAAAAGCTAAATTTAGTTAAACAGGATGGTAACTGCAGGTACCCAAGGCATTTCACAATTATATAATACATGTCCACATCAAGTTCATAGGCGTCTTCATTCCCCTAAGACAACAGGAGTTGGTCAACTCCAAAATTCTCCTGTCATATCAGATTCCGTTAATCAAGTACTTGCTGAAGAAAGCTTCGTGGAACACAATGACAGAAGTAAAACATTAGATTTCTCCTCAAAGAGCTTTTAACTGAAATAGGGAAACTGAGATATAAATAGTAATGCTAATGCAACTTGGAAACTGATTAGTGTGATAGCAGAGCTGTGAATAGACCATTGTGAAGAATAAAAAAAAGGACTGGTTGATTCTGCCAGGCAATCAGAAGAAAGTTTCACAGAGAGGGTACATTTGAAAAGGGCTTAGAAAGATGAGAAGTGCTTGCCAGTCAATCAAAGAAATGGCATGTGCAAGACACGTGTTCTTAGTCAGGACACTAAGCAAGTTGAGTGTTTTGGTAATGGCCATGTGAGGCAAGAGTGGCCTGTCCCTCCTGTCAGCTCCGGGGCAGCCCTCCGTGGGTTGGGAAATGGCATTGTTGACGTGGATGTTGGTGAGTTTAAGACAAATTCAGGGAATTTCCAACAGACTAATTAGAAAAGTGGGTGTGTGGAGGAATTGGAAGGGAGGAAGTAAAGAAGGAAGGATTGTGTAAAGCTTCGAATGTTGGGTTAAACAGTAAGGCTTGACTCTGAATGCAGAGTGACAGTTACCAGATTTGTGTGCAAAAGAAGATAATGTGGAGTGTGGACAGAAAAAGGCAAGAGAGAAGAAATGTGGAGATCAGTGCAAAGATTTCTCTTGAAATAGAAACTGAGTGTCTGCCCTAACCCTCGACCAATATTAACAAAGGAACAAAATCAAGAGATATTTTGGAGTAAAAGGGACTGGAGAACAATTTAATTTGAGGAATGATAAAAAGACAATGGGAAAAATAAATAGGATAATTAAGCTCGTTTAAAAATGAGAAGGGCATTCTTTTGTATGATTTTGCCTATTCCCTTGACTTTTATTTTTAATATGTCGGTCAGGTAATAATGACTGATAATTCTAAATAAGATAGCCACAAAGGAGGAGAAAGAACACATTTGAAATGTCAAGTACAAAGACAAAGAATTTAGTTTTGAACATGTGCAATCTAAGATGTCCAAGTCAAAATACCATGGTGCTCAATAATATTGTGATAGGTTTGCATATTGATGGATGATTACTAGAAGTAGTGGGGTGATCACACTGTAAGGTACAGAAATGTCAAATCACTCTATTGTACATGTGAAACTAATATAACCAATATAATATTGTGTGCCAACTATACTTCAATTAAAAAGATTTTTAAAAACCACAGTCATGCTCAATAAAAAGGGCTGGACTGGCTGAATGAATCTGAAAGGCCATCAGAATGTAATAGTTGAGCCAAATGATGATAGCATAATGGTGAAGACAGCAGGGAATTTCTACTTGTTGAATATTTACCCTGTTTCAGACATTTTATATACATTATTTCATTTATTTTCACAACAACTTTAAAATTGCCAATACTGCAGAAAACTTAAGTTTGATAAAGATAAAGAAGCATTTAAATTGATCGTTAGGAGGTGACTTTGAGTAGCCTTATGGAAGCAAAATAGAGGCCAGAATTCAATGCAGAGGTGTGAATGGGAATTGGGAAGACAGAAGTGATTAAACCGAAGTGTAGAAGGAAAGAATAACTAGAAAGGGTTAACAGTGAGGGAAAAGAAGGACTGTATGAAGAAGAAGGGGCTGGAATGTTAAGATAGATAAAGGAAAACCAATTTTTTATTGTTTTTGAGCATGGGTGGAAAGAATGACATAAGGAACAGAAAGAAAGAGGCTTGCTAAGAAGATATTGGGTACAGATGGTAACACAGAAGGGGATGGTGAGGAAATAGGTAATTGGAGAGAAGGAAAGAAGAATGCTATGGTATTTCAGAGCTAATAGCACCTCTTAGCTTCTCATTTGCTTTGAATAGGTGAGGCCCAGGTGGTCTTTGACCTTAATAAAGAAAGGAGATGCCTTGTTTGTTCTCAATTTTCAAGAAGTTCCATGGGTTAATAATATTAAATTTAAATGTATGACAATCAGCTTCCCCTTTCGTCACATAGGAGAAGATTCAACTACTTTAATTTTACAAACTATATGATTTGAACTTGGTAATAACCTCTGACTGACAGGATAGTTCATAACTATCAAGTTTTGACATTGCAAGTTTTATTTTAATTAACAAAATTTAAGCAGCATAAGCCAGAATTTGTTATTCATTAAAGAACACTGAAAGGAGATCTTCTGAGGGAAATAATATACTCAGTTTCAGACGATATTAGGAATACAGGAAGTAAAACATGTATAATATAATGTGTCAAGGGCAGTAAAATAGTACAAACAATATCATTGACAATAAGAGAACTGATAAGGCAGTAATAGCTTTTGTGTGGTAGCAATGACAAGTGAAGAATTTGTATATAACAGATATGTATTGGCTGACAATGTTAAACATACAGGTTAAACACGGTCTAACACACACACAAATTATTTAGTAACTTAGACAAAAGGACTCCAACCTAACACCTCAATCAAAATAAAGGTACATGAAGTCAACACAAAATGAATATACCAAATTCATTCTTCTGCAACATTAGGGAACAAATCATTCTATGGACTTAATTTAAAAAACAAGAGAAAATCTATTTTCCATAGACCAAATGCATAAGGAAAACTAAAATACAAAAACACCGGCCATCAATAAAATGTTACAAGGTTAGTAAAACGTAATATTTACTACATAATCTCCATGTGTTTATAAATGCAATTATCGTAAGTGGGTGAATATTAATGCACATTATTTTATGGTTGCAAGTTCACTGGGATCAATTAACTTAATGTTCTGGTCAACAATGTTACTTGATATGTTAATTATCAGGGCTCACTGAGTGATGATACTGGAAAAAGGCTCATGTGATATGGAAATTACTTCATGTAATAGCATTCTGTGAAGGCTACTTAGGAGTGGAAATTACCTGATACTAGCAAAAAAAGCTAGTGACAACATACCTCCTGTCAGGTTGGTGCTGCATGTGGCCAATCTCCTCTGGGCAATCCTGCAGCATGGGCTGGAGCTCCTCCTGCGGGGAGGGGGTCAGGGTGGCCGTGGACTGGTGGCTGTAGGACACGGCAGCTGGAGAAGAAGCTGCTCCTCGTACAGGGGGTGTGGGGCCGCGTTCATCCTCCTCCTCTTCCAGTTCGTTTTGTTGTAAATACATCCTCGCTGGTGGCACCGGACAGGGCATTTCCTGGTCGTAGCTAAACCAGAGTATAAGGATACTTGGATTTACTTCAGGTTATTCAACTAAACTATGTGCATAGTTAGCAGAGTATCAACCCTGAACTGTTTCTTAAATCTGAATGCTTTGAGCCACATTAAGGAGTTATTGTTAAAGAAGAAAAAAAAAGTTTACCATCATAAAGGCTTGTGAACTGCTTGCTACACATACATTATACATTGTATGTTATATATATAAGATTTTTTCTTTGAGTGATTACAATTTACACTTGCCTTTTATAGGCTCTGAGAAGTCATGAAATAAAAAAAATCTATTTGATGTAGTTTAATTTAATACTTCTAAAATATGTTTGATATATCCTCTCCCTCCTACTGAACATGACCTCTTAAGGACAAGTCAAAGATGGTCTTCCACACGACCCAAAAGTGGTACGCTAAACTCTAAAAGAAACTACTCTTCATCAGAGGGAAATATATTAGGCAACGATTTATTTAATCCAATACAACTTACTTTTACTCTAAAATTATAACACATAACTAACTCTTTAGTTGAGCACAAAACAAAGTAGTTAGATTGTATTTAGGATAATGAATGAAAAACACAATAAATAAAATGTTAACTAAAAAAATGTCCATTACTCCTCTTATAGACTAATGTGGAAGCTTTAGAGCAGGGGTGTCAAACTCATTTTTACCCGAGACCACATCAGCCTCCCAGTTGCACTCAAAGGGCTGAATGTAATTTTAGGACAGCATAAATGTAACTGCTCCTTAACTAGGGGCAAGGAGCTTGGTGCTGCTGCTGGGTATAAACAAGGTGCTGGGCCTGATAAAACAAGGTGGAGGGCTGGATTTGGCCCACGGGCCTTGTGTTTGCCACTTGCACTCTAGATGGATCTGGAAGGCATTCATGCCTCTGTCTTTTCTCCTACCCCAGTGAACATATGACTAGTGATTGCAATGGCACCGATTTACTGCAGTGTACACATTATGCTCTTGTTACTCCTTCTCTAGTTCATTTTTCACCACCTGCTTTTTAAGTGAACTCAGGAAAGTGTAGGATCATATAACACAATTTCTTTGTATCTTCTTTTATGTTACTAATCCCCCACTATCATCTTTCCTGTGCCAACAAATAACATAGCAATTTGTTCATTTATCCAAACTAGAAATCTTAATAGTTGTCTTTGAATTATTTCTCTCTCTTCTACATCAAACTGTTTTCTGGTTCATCTCTAGTCTACCTCTAAAAATTATTTGGAATCTATTCCTCTTTTTAAATCTGTGGTATGTGCTACTACAGTAACTTTTTAATCTCTTTGCCCGCAGTCACTCACTCTTTTTTCATCCTCATGCTGCTTCCAAAACTACTTTGTTATAACACACATCACTCCCAGGTCATTCATTTGCTCCCAAGTAATAAATGACTCTCACTGCCCAGAAAATACAATCTAAGTGCAAACAAGACATTCAAGTATTTGCATACCTGGCTTACATTTGCCTCCCCAGCTTCCTCTCACTCCCTGCCACGTGTTTCATGTTAGTTCTCTAGGAGCCCGCATCTCTGTGTGGTCCCAATGTCCATAAAACCCCTTCGTTTGATTGAGAACCTTCTCCTTTGTCAAAGTCAAGAACAAAAGCCCAGGAAAGCCTTCTTCCCAGTTAGACTCAGTCTTTCCCTTTGGAGCACAGTGTCTATTGCTTTTTTTTAAAAAAAATATATCTACTTATTTCATTTCAGTCCTTGCAGGGTGTTTTCTTTTTCTTTTCTTCTTTTTTTTTTTTTTTTGGAGGGGTGAATTAAAACTCTAATTAATGTTGTTGTTATCATGGCCTAGAAAAGGAGCTTTTAAAAAGACAGTCAAACCTCATTATTTGCAAATTCCATATTTGCAAATTCACATACTTGCTAAAATCCATCTGTAACTCCAAAGTTAATACTCATAGCGCTTTCACGGTCACTCAGCAGACATGAGCACAGAAGTGAAAACTAGGAGCCAGGTGATGAGCACATTACTAGCAGAGCCCAAACGAGGTGACACTCTGCCTTCTTGTTTCTGCTACCATACCGTAAACAAGTGTCCTTTTCACGGTCTGTATACAGTGCCACATTGCTCTTTTTATCTGATTTGCACTGGTGACTTCCCTATCTAAGATGGCCCCCAAGTACAGTACTTTCATGCAGCCTAGTGTCCCTAAGCAGAAAAAGGCTGCGTTGTGCCTTAATGGAGAAAATATATTAGATAAGCTTTATTTTGGAATGACTTGCAGTGCTATTGGCTGTGAGTTCAATGTTAATGAATCAACAGTACATGTTATGATGTCTTTGAACAAAAACACACATAAAACAAGAAATTGTTTAGGTTTGGACTGGTTGACAAAAATGTGGCCAGAGGCTTGTGGGAACCCAACCCTGTATTTTCCCTAGGAACAATGGTTCAGTATTCGAGAATAAAGTGATTGCAAAATAAAAGCACAAAGGCCCTGCTTCCTGGCATAGCTAGAACTATAAAACTGTTCGGTGTGTCTGTGTGTGTATGTATATAGCATGAAAGAAGAATGCATTTCTATGAGAGTCACTAAAAAGACTGCATTTTCAGGTAGACTTTGTTTTTGCTGTCGTTAACTCCCTGTACGCAGTGAGTTGGGAGGTACCATGTCCAGTTCAATAGAAGCTACAGTGTGGACAAGCATACTAACTTTCTGCCTGCTGTCATGGGGACTATTCACACTCCTTACATCCCTGCGAGGGACAATTTGGTAAAGTTTACACACCTACAGTTTGCAGCATAAAGTGATACCTAAGAATCACTTTTCAGGATACAGTTTTCAGGATACTGTAGCTATGGCATAAATCCACAAGATTATTTTATGAAAATTTGGAGATGTGCAATAAAAATTCTGATATTTGAAAATCATAAAATATCATATATATTATTATAATGTTATCTCATTGTATATTCATGCTTATATATGTAAATTGTATATGTGTGTTTGTGTATATACTCATGATTCATGATTCTTAGTTTCAAAAGAAGGTTTGAAGGCACAGATTCCTTTTTTTGGCAATACAGAGGAGGATTTTTAAGTCCTGCTGACCTACCAGTACTGTTTTATTTGGAGACACATACTCGCGGATCTTAGGAACCAGTCTTGCCTTGGTGATCTCGTCTAACAATACTTAGTATGGGTTTAAGAAATCGTTATTTTCCACTTACATTTGTTCTGACATTCTTCTTACCTTTCGTCGACAGAAAGACTGTACTCTTCACTATTGCTGTGGGGAGGAGGGTGCGCTGGGGGAGGAGGAAGCAGGTCTGCCCAGTTCATGCCGCCCTGTTTCGGGACTTTGGGCGTTCGTGCTCCTTTCTTGTGCCCTTGACTCCCTTGAAAAGAATTAAAATTCAAGTCTTTCATTTCTGGCCTCTAAAATTTGTCTATTACCCATGGGTTAATTATTTTCTGTAAATATGATCTTATAATTCATACATATAGGGAGAAAAACACATTTTTCTTCATTAATTTTAAGCTGAATTTTGTACAATAGAAGATGTACAATTTAACTGCAAAATAAATAGCAAAAAAGCAATAAAACCATAAATGAATTTTACAAGTTATATCATTAATGGTGCTCTTCTTACAGCAATTAATTGCACTATGGATTATCATCTAAAACAAATGAGCTGTGGACATATTTTCTGAAGTCCTTTTCCATTATTTAATTACTGGAACTTAAAAATACAGTATGATACAGATACGATCTATTAGAGTTCCACCGTTGCATTAAATCACTGAATATATATAATTTGTACTTGTCTATAGAAATATTTTAGGCACAATGAAATTACTAGTTTTTGTCACAATGGCAGGTGCAGATGAAAATAATTGCTAAAAGAACTAATATAACTAACAATAAAAGAAGCATAAAGTGATGCTTAAAAGGGGATAGAAGTGTATTTAGCCACTGTTTCTATAAAATTATTGCTTAGAGTAAAACGATGTTTCTCACATATTCTTAGAAATTGGAAATACCCCAATTATTCAAGTGCCCCAGTGTTCATACTGTAGATTTGGAATATTCTTTAAATATAGGGAGTCGTACATTTTAGAGTATTCATTTTAAAATAACCTGGGTCAAAAGCTATTTTGAGATAAAATGGTCTTTATACTCCTCCTCCAATATGATACATTTTAGATTCTTATGAATTATAGGTAATAATCCTGTAACTATTTTTCTCATCTGATCCTTTAAATCCAGTGAATTGCCTTGGTCTTCTTCATTTTGCTTAACCTCTCTAACACGGCACCAGGTAACACGGGGAGCACGAAATAGGTCATATGAGCCATATGGTTTTAAGTCACTTGAGAAGTTCCAGTCAAATGGCAGTGTTTATGAAGCCAGCCGTTCCTGCACTGGTACGCTGCTGTGCTGAGTATGGGCTGAGGGACAGACAGGCTGTCATTAACAAATGATGACTGTCAGGCCTCTGCTTGTGTCTCCATGCTCCCTTCCTGTACTCAGTTGTCCTATACTGGAATGGCTGAGCACATACTGTGGAGTGGACCATACCTAGAGCCTTCCTCTTGATTTCCTGGCACACACCTACTCTAACGACTCCATCCATCCTCAGACCAAACATCACAAATCTCTCCTACACTTCATTTGCTTGCTTCCTTCTCTCCCCTAATTACTACCATACTTCACATTTTTGTATTTGTTCATCAAATATTCACAGAATACATAATAAAAAATAGCAGCAGAACATCAGGATCTAGTTATCAAAGCTGAGGGGTGGAGAAAGTTATTTGAATATTAATAACCTGGAATCACATTTTCCCCATTACTGGTAAGTTATGATTGTATTTTTTCAAGTATTCTATTTATTTAGTTTTAGACAGAGGGGAAAGGAGAAAGAAAGGGGAGAGAAACATCAGTGTGTGGTTGCCTCTTGCGTGCCCCCTAGTGGGGCTTGGCCCTCAACCCAGGCATGTGCCCTGACTGGGAATTGAACTTTTGGTTCGTATAGGCTGGCACTCTATCCACTGAACCACACCAGCCAGGGCTAAGTTATCATTTTCTAAGTGGATAAAAATTCAAAAATGAAATGGCATGAGACACCGATATTAAAATATTTTCTATAGCTCTCACAGGACTAGATTTTTGAAAAAAAAATTTAATTCGGGATTTACGTGGAAAAAAAGTCATTTGATACGACTTTAACTGTTAAAAAATCAAACAACATATGGCAGAATATGAGTAGATCTAAAAAATAAAGAGCTATTTCTAAGCTTCTTTAATTCAAACATGAAAGAATACAGGGCAGAAAATACGATATTGCCATGCCTCAGTCAGGGAAAAATGGGAAAATGCAAATGCCATATTTATTACAGAAGAAGGGTAGAGACACTTGGCCAAAAGCACCTAGCAACAGTTTTAGTCCAGATGCTCAGAAGTGATAGTTCTACCCTGTCCTGGGGAAACATGATAGAGTCAAGATCAATTGGTTTTGTTCTCACTGCGGTGTGACTTGCCACACGTTAGTTCTAATAATGAACTGCCTTTAATTAGAAAAACAGGCCTTAAGTACCAGCAAGCTCCCATCTGCAGCCCCTACCAGGAAAACAGCTGGCAAACAGCTGTGACAGCATGAAGACCACAGGGAAGAGGCTTCAATGAGGTTTCTGAGGTACTTTCAGACTTAACTTGGAGGTTGCTTTACAATGCTTTAGACAAAGAATGGAGGGAGTAGGGAGGCTATAAACTGAGAACAGTTCTTATTGTGCCTAGATCTTACCTAGGCCTCTCTATACTGTATCCGAGGCTTTTGATTCTGCTCCTGTAAAAATTTTCTGTGCTTTTGTAGTCTTGTTTCAAGTGGTAAAATTTAGCAGATTAACTGCATATGGAACATGTTTTTAGTTATACTTTGGCTGGGGGTGGGGGGATGGTGAAGAAGTTTTAGCAGCCTTTAAAGACTACATGTTTCTGGCTTTGCTACAGCTCCTCAACAAGGAGGAATATAAGATCCTCAATCTTTGTTACCAGACAGAACATAAAACAGTTTAGTGAATGAACAGTCCTCCAAGTTGCAGAGACAAGACCTATGCCTGGTTGACTAAAATCATATAAAGTGACATACATGTCATATCCACACATCAGTTCATTAGCATTAAATTCGTAATCTTGGAACGTACCACCTTTCGCAAGGAGATGTTGATTCCCTTACTCACCAGATGTGCTACTGCCCCGGTCGGAACTGTTGTAGGATCCTCCTGTATTCTGGTCATATGATTGGTTGTATGGGATAGTTGGAGGAATTGTGTCATTTGCTCGATAATCTAGACATTTTGGATAAAAAGTTAAACATTTATTTTCTCTTTGGTGTCCCAAACATTTACCAACAGTTAACCTTTAAATCATCATGTTGATCACTTGCTAAGATGTACCTAAGTATTCCAGAGGAAAAATCAAGAAAAAATAAAGATATTCAAACATGTCTCCTCTAAAATTTATAGAATACAAATTCTTTGCACCCTCTTCCTTACATGAATTAGACTAACATAGATGTGAGCAGATCCTATGAGAGACTATTTCTTTTCTTTAAATTACTTACAAATCAGCTATGACAGAAATCAGAGTTGCTTAACTTCTTATCTTTATAAATATAGTAACAAAATCATCTTAACAATAAAAAATCAGGAAAATACCATGTATTTGTCATAAAATAATAAGTAAAAGGAAAAACTAAAACTTGTTGGCAAGATTATATCTAATAAAAATATATCCATGATAAGAAAACAAAGTATTTCCATCTGCCACAGAGGCAGAAGGGAAAACCCAAATGATAAACTTGCCACTGGAATGTAATGAGTAATAATCTGTCAGTCTAGTTGCATGCCAGGTCTTTATTATATTTTGACATACCAAGTCTGTTTACAAGCAGTATAAACAATAAATCAAAGCTCTGAAATATTTGTACAGAGGACTGCCAGACCTTTCCCAAGTCCACAGTGAAGCCATATAATATGGAGGAATAACGTAACAACATTTAGAATTTCCACCGAGAACACTACAATTGCAGAACAGCCCTATTCATCTTTGTCAGACTTTGTCATGAACTTGTCCAAGAATCTTAATAAATATTTATTGAATTGGATTATGCCAATCAAGTGTTTTCTTACACTGGGAAAAAAGCAAGATGAATGGGTTATGAAATTAAAACATACAACACTAACTTAAACAAAATATTGGGCTTAAGCTATCTTTTGTGATCTCTAACTGTAATCTATTTTTTTTTTTTAAAAGAGGTCCTAACTCAAGACTAACTAAAATAAATCTATGTCTCTAATTATCTACAATAATATGTATCTTCTACCTGGACACTTGTACAAAATTACTCAGTCTCTTCAATTTAGAGCAATCTCTTTTTTCTTTATGGTATATCTTTGCAAATCATGTTATTAAAGCACTAGCCTGAAGGACTACAAAGAAATCAAATCCAAGTTTCTTCAAACTCACACACATTACAATAGAGAAACATTCCCCTCTGGCCATAAAAATACCATTCTGCTGTGACAAGTTAACACTAAACTCAATTTATTTCAGGTTCTATCCTGACAGACTTCAATCAGGTCACCCAAAGAAACTTAGGTTCTAAAATCATACAGCGCAGCAGTCTTCATAACCGCATGAGGCGAGAGAGATACGACAAATTGAACCACTTCTCTGGTTCAATGTAATTATTTTTCTTCAGTCTGATATAAAAAATGCCATTCATTTATATGACCATATAGAAGCAATTATCTTCCATCCTTGAGTGGAAAAATGGGATAGTCTATTTATTTAAATTGTGAGGTATTGTGATGGTTGTACATCCACCTTATGAATAAAAGATTGTCTGTCCTAAGCAATCCCTCACCTACGATTAAATTTAAATTAATCTCAAAACCATTTGAAAATAGTTATATTTATTTTAAAATCAATTTCCAAGGTTATTGTTGTGCTAATTAACTCTTGACACTGGAAACTTTGAGACCAAAGAAATAAGAAAACCTTGGTAACAAAAGGCAGGCTTCACTTACTAGTGCCCGACAAGTTTCGGCACACAGGGCGGGAGGGTTACGGGACGACACAGAACAGGATGGGAAGGAAGGCAAAGCTCTTCACCTTTGTTCAGTTTGTTTTGCTCCATGATGTTGTACTGAATGGGTGCCACTTCTTGTTTCTGCTGCCCTGGCGGCTTCCAGTGCTTCTCGCTGGAGTCCCCACTGCCGTTGTTCATGTTGTTGCTGAGGTTTGACTGGATGAGCTGGGTGGTGGCGTACGGAGTGGGCTGCCCTGATGGATTGACAAAACGCCCATCCTTCAAATTTGGGCTATTGAAGGTTTTCATCTCATTGATTTTGTTACTAAGGTCCACATCACCATAAACAGTTGACTCAGGGAGCATCAGATTGGTTTGTTTGTTATCCAGTTGGTTGTTATAATTTGCTATACAATCAGCTATGTGTAATGGAGAGGAAAAGGAAAAAGTCATTCTCCATGGTTATTCGTTTTAAATTTCCTTGTAAGTAGCTTTGTGAGTCACAGTAAAATTGTTATGTAAAGAACAAATAGGCTTAAATAAGATCGATGAAAAGGGTCAAGTATTTACATGTACTTTCTAAAGAAAACAATTAAAAATGGAGGCTATAAGAGAGGACACCCAGAATTTATATAGACACTGACTAATCTGAACTTTTGCTAGTGCTATGCAGCAAATAACTTGCCAAATTTAAGATAATGTTTAACAACCCCACTAATAGAAATTCTGCCGAAATAAAATATATGAGTACCTTTATATGCCAAATTTAAATTTTCTAGTCTGGAGTTATTAAATTATTTGAAGCTACTGGTTAGCTATTGAAGCAACAGAACAAAGCATATAAGTTCAGAATCCAAGCTAAGAAAATAATTTTAAAAAACCTTCTGCCCTCCTATCAAAGAACATGAGATTTAAATATTTTATAAAGTACATCTACTCAAAAGATATGAGGACAGAGGAGTGACAGTAGTGTTCAGGAAATTTTTATTAGTTCTTCTCTTGGTCACAACGGTAGTCATAATAAGGGGAAGGTGTTAATCATTTTTTCATGGTTTTATAAAAACACCCCAAGAATGACAATATTGATGGCAAAATGAATCATAAGTACCCAGGGTCATTTAATCAAATAAAGCCTGAAATAATATCTATTATGTCCACTAACTCAATTTCCTACTAATTTTCCCTTCATTGAAATATTTGAGAGTGGAATAACTGGTATATATAAATATTTAAATCCTGCAGTTAAAGATATTAAAAGAGCAGGAAAAGTAAAATCATAATTTAAATTTAAAACATTTTACATAAAACATTAGTGAAGTTACAATGGTAAAAATACCATCATGTTATTCGTGTAGTAGTTCACAATGGCACCAACATTAATAGGTCACCTTAAAGGTGGGTTTTCAACTGCACAGCTTAAAAAATGTTGACATGGTTGCTATTACGGATGTTAACATGAATATGATCTTAAGGAAATTTGCAACTTCTCTATAATACTGAATTTAAACACTTAGTATTTCAATAATACGTGACCAGGGAGCAGAAATACTTGATTCATCTGGGCTTTAGTAATTCTGATTTCTAATTTCTAGGTATTAAGTTTTGTGTAATAGTGGTTAAGAAATATTATGAAAGGTCATATAGATCTGGCAATCTCATTTTTCTTCCGCAGTCTTTCTGAGTGCTATTCATTAGCACTTTCCGAGATGACAGACATGTTCGATTCTGCACTGTTCACTACAGTAGCCACCAGCCGCAGGAGGCCACTGCACACTTGACTGTGGCTAGTAAGAATGAAGGACTGAATTTCAAATTATACTTCATTTAATTTAAATTCAAATAGCCACCTACAGCCAGAGGCTACGTATTGGACACAAAGCTCTACATATACATTTAAATGCGCATTGTCTTTTCTTCCCTCTCCAATAAAGCTCTGCATAAACTTTTTTTTTTTAAATTTATAATTATATGAGCATCTCTCTGTCTGGATAACTGGAATATGGATCTCTGGAGGACATGAGGACATGGGCGTGGTCCCATGGATATGTTCTATTCATATCCATATCCAGTGGGACTCCTTTCAAGGTTAGAATTACTGATCACGCTACGATTGTTCTTTACAGTATATAACATCTTAAATGCCATCTTTTATTTCCCTGTTCCTTAATTCTGTGGGATACTTTACTTCTGTAGTCATATAGTCTGATGCCTTAGGATTTTTTTTAATATTTCCTGAATGTTGAGGGTTTTTAAAAAATAAAAATCATTTGTAACTTTTTGTTAATTCCTTCCAAAACTGCATACTATACATCCATGTTTTAGCATGAAATGCTAGAAATTAATTTACTTACACATATTTCTGAACCAAAAACACAAAGTACAAAATAAATGTATGCATACACACCTGCAAAATATATATATGTGTGTGTATATTTAATGCCCTCAGGATTTATATCTATACTATAAAAATGTGATTTTTAATTAGTCAATTTAAAATTTTTATTATCGTTGCACAACTGTCATTATTACTGCTATTAAAGAATTTGGTTCACCCAAATTATAGATTTATTGATATTTTGATGTTTTATTCTCCAAATCTTGAAAAGAATTAAATAATAACAATTAAAAATTTTAACTACAAACATTCTTATAAAGATGAAAACTCTTACATAATTTCATTTTCCCTAATTTGCTTCACATTCTGGAGTTTATATTTTCCATTCTCCTGTCACATAGTGGGAAACACTTCTGTGAGACAGTGAGGTACGCAGATAAGGGGACGGAAAAAGTAAATAGGCCAGACTGCTAAACAATAGTCAACATTTCATGAAAATGTTGATCAAACTTTCCTTTCCAACATAGAGAGAGAGGAAAAGAAACTCATCTCCTAACATCTAGTTCCTTACACTGCATATACTTATCAATGTCTTGGCCTCTAACCTGGGCGACTGTAGGTGGCCAGGTTGCTGTCGCTGTTCCCACTGCCCGCCGTGCAGCAGTTGATGGAGCAGTCGTTGTGGCTGTTGCCGGTGTTGGGCCACGTGTCTGCCAGCCAGGGCTGTGCAGCAGGTTCACTGATGTTGAGAAGTCCTGGCCTGAAGAGAAACAAATACACAGTGAGCAAATAACGCTTCCTATTCAGAATACCAGTGAATTCTTAAGTCCATTATTCTCACCCATACTATGGTCAACTATATTGAATGACATTACTATTCCTTTTACTTCATACATAAGACAACTGTCACATACTATTCTGGGCTGTGCCTCAGTTTATATAACCGCAACTTTATAACTGGCAAAGATGTGCTTCAGACTTAAAGTGCTGTGTCATTTGCAATGCTCTACTTCAGCGTTAGTCACAGCGACTAAACTTCAAACATGGAATCAAAAAATGTGGATATAAAAAAAAATGTGGATATATATTTTTTAGTGTTTCAGTAACTTAAAGAATACCATTGTTAAGACAGTGTACATTTCTTCATTTTTGACCCTCAAAAAATCATGATTCTTCTCACAACTTAAACAAATGGAACAAGTTCTTCACTTAGACAATGGATCACAGTAAGAACATTTTCATATTTTTCTTCAAAATGATATTTCAGAAATAGTGAGCTTGGAGCTCTGTGACATTTTGCAGAGAGCCTCATCAATGTTTCAGTGCACAGTTCTTTAAGCTTGTCATTATATTCTGATGGGGACAATGTAAAATGCATAAATCCCTATATATACAAAGGAAAGCTACCGAATTAAACCTGGTAAAACAAAGATGTTCACTGTAAGAAATATTAGTGCTTGTGGTTTTTTGTTTGTTTGCTCATTTGTTTGTTTTAGCACAACAGATGTTAATCCTCTTTCATTGTGTGTTGAGAGTGCAAAGCACATCAGCAATTATTAATGGGAGCCTTGGGCCACCAGTGCCCGAGATGCTAAATGAAGTCCAAGGAAGATGTTCCTGATGTCCTTTTCCAACACTGACTGTTCGGGCCTCAGCAGGAGGTGATGATGCATCGTGCCAGCAACCCACAACACACAGATCAGGACTCCAGGCTCCGCAAAGACTTTCTGCATGGTTTCTTTTCCTTTCTCTCTTCCTTTTTTTTCTTTTTTGCTTAAGTGTAATAGCCATGCTTCAGATTTACCTGGGAAGCAAGAACCTGACATTACGCTATCAGGATTCCTATTCTGACACAGTTAACTGAGAAAATTTACTATGCAAATGATGGTTGTTTGAGGAATAATTCATTTCAAGTGAAGAATATAGACTTACACTTATATATCTATCTACTTGTAAATATATATGTAATGAAATGAATATTTACTCTTTGCTAACAATGTGTGAGGCATTGTTCTGAGGTCTTAAGTATCAACTTATTTAACCTCACAAAATTTCTACAAGGTAGTTACTATTATTATCTAAATTTTACAGATGAGGAAACCAAGACACTCAGAGAGGTTAAGAAACACATACACTGTTATACAAAGTGACAGAGCTGGGATTCAAACTCAGGGAGTGGGGTTCTAGAATCTGTACTCTAATCTGGGATGCTAGAAACATACATTGGAGTATGCCCAAATTTGCTCAAGCCCTCAAACATTCTTCATAAAAGAAAGAGTGAGGAAAATGCCTAGAGTCTTGAAATTTGCCATAAAGCTGTTAAAATGGAGCACACTTCCTATTAAAATTATTGGTAAAAACATTCTTTGAAGAGCAATGCTGCTGAACTGTTGAAATTTAAAACATTAAATGCAAGCTACATCACAGATATCTGGGACCTTGGAAATAAATGTTAGTTATGGAAAGTCTGCTCCCATTCATCTTTTGCTCTACTTATTTTATTTTCTCTTGAACTTAAACCATCTGTGTTATCACTATAGAAGTTATTAAAAATAAATCTCCATATTTGACACTGCAGAGATATTACGGTATGTTTGAAGATGGGTCAAGTGGAAATTTTCCACAGCCTGTCTTACATGTTTCAAAAGGAAAAGATGAAATTTTTATGCTACTATGATTCCCTAATAAAGACACTTTGAAAGCTAATGTTTTGATATCATCACAGGCTGAAAGCACTTTTCATATCTATGGGTGATTTCCAACAGGAAGTAGGATTAACAACTCACATCCTGGTTCTCAGTTTAGACTTGCATTTGGAATGCTAATTATTTAGGGAAGAGAGTTAACCATGATTACCAGCTCATATAAATCTTAAAATGTCATGTGGGTATTTCAGAGGTCTTTGGGGAAGTCAAGATCATATGTAGCTACTCTGATAAAGGTGTTATAAGGTCTCTTTAAACTAACAATCTAACAGACTATGTTTATGCATTGAAGATGGTCTAGTGTACATAAAACAGATTCAGCTACCCAATAATACGGAACGAAGGAGAAGCAAGACACAGTGTTAGTTACAGTGATTGAGATGTGTCTAAAGTATTACATAATGTTACCATACAATATACTGTCACAATATGTTAGTTATGTTTTCATACTAACATTCTTGAGTTTTGCTTATTTCTTCCCTGTCTTCAAAAGGGCAAGATTGTCAGGGGAAGGAAGACACGAGGGCTTGCAAAAAACAAAAAAACAAAAACAATCATCCCATTTATGTTAAGGGTATAGATTTGTGTCGCAAAGGGAAAGAGGGCAAAGGCACTTAAATAATTGGGTGGCAGTTACCTTCAATTTCTCTGCTCCTTTTTTTCCTTTGTGTACTGTGGTCACTTACTCAAAATCAAAACAAAGAAACAAATAAACCCCACACCTATTTGAACACCTACACCACAAAATAAAATACTACAGGCCCCAGGGGCTGGAGAAAACGGTGAGGGGGCCTGGCAGTAACCCCTGTAGGCTATCTCCTCTTTCCATTGGTTCTGAAGTCAGGAAGGAGGGAAGGACAGATCTCAGAGGGGCCAATATTTAAAGAGAAGCGAGTCATGAGCTCAGTTACTTTCTCACCTCCCATTGCCAGGAAATGTGGCGTTGGCATTTTCCAACCCATCACCCTGATTTCTCTTTCTTTGCTTATTCCTGGTTTATGCTCTGGTTTTGGTTTTAAGTGGTTTTTTTCTGAAGAGGTGACTGGGATGACTGAGGTAAGGAAAACAAATGAATTGGAACAGCTACTTAATATTTCCAATATTCTCCTCTGGATTATGTAAGTCCTTCCCCTTTTCAAGTTGAAAAGAAGTCTTTTTGCTGACCACAATCCTCATCTGCACTACTGTGGGAACAGCTAATTTACAATGAAAACTGGAGGGGATTTCCAGCTAAGCCTTCTCCTTCACTGCAGGAAAATATACAGCACCTCAAGTTTTCTCTGAAGCCACCAAGGACTGAACTTAGGTCCTCTAACATCCTTTTTTTTCTTTTCAATAACTCACTCCTTCCTTCTTTAGATACTTTTTGATGATTATCTCTCAAAGATCAATAATACATGTATTGAATTTATTGAAGTAATTTAATATATTAAATATTGTATTACAAAATGTCATGCATTTAATCACTAATACATTATTTATCCATTACCCTCCTGCATCTGACAACTGACTGTGAGAAGCAATCACACAGATCAAGAGCTGGCAAACAATTCCTGCAAAGGGTCAGATAGGAACCAGTTTAGGCTTCACAGGCCATATATTTTCTGTTGCAGTTGCTCAACTCGGCCACTGTAGTGGAAAAGCAGTCACAGACAACCTGTAAACAATGAGTTTGGCTGTATTCTTGCGAAGTTTTACATACAAAACTGGATTTGGTTCAAGAGCCATAATTTGCTGATCCCTGATATAAACAAAATTGCATGACCTCATATTAGGTATTTAACTGTAGTATTTACATAGCACAAAAAATGTTCATGGGCGATGCAGCAGATGAACCTCAGTAAACTGGTAAGTGCAGGGGAGACACAGGCCAGGCTGATGTAATGAGAGCATATACAGGAGAATGTAACATTGGCAGATTTTTGGCAGGTGGGTTGTAGGGTGTGGTACACAGAGGGGTGAAGAGGACCTGCAAAGCCCCAGAGGTTGTGGGCTTCCTGTGCTATGCTGAATTTGGATTTCATATTTTAAATATGGCAGGTTCTACTGAAAATGGGATTTTCAGCCACTCAGACACATGATCATATGCATTTCAAAAATCATTCTGGCTCCAATAGGCAAAGGGAATTCACAGGAAATAGTGTAAATGAAGATAGATGAAGGCAGGACTGCTGAGAGCTTTTGTAACAGATTAGGAACGAGAGAACCAGTGCCTGCAGCAGAACACAGTAGTGATAGTGCAGGGGTAATACTTGGCAACAACAAAAAGCGGTAATGGAAGAGGGAGGGGCATGCTGGGAACATTCTGACTTAGATGCCACTAACCAAATGAGGCCAGGGGTTCAGTGAGGGCTCACAGAGGCTGAGATGCCTGGGGGAAGCCAGCATCCGCAGGATGGACATGAGAGAAATGCGTGTGGGAGTCTGGTTCACTGCTAGTTCTCACCACACCAGCTCACAGAGCATACACACATGTGTGCACGCTCACCACGGCTAGAAACAAGACCTCTTCCTAATACCCTCCCGATCCTCACACCCTGTTCTACTCTTCCGTATCACTCAACTGCTAGTGCAAGCGCTTGTTTTTAATGTTTATTATTTATGTCTTATCTTCTCCACTAAGTGTAAGGTTCATGTGGACAGGAATCTTACTGACTTTGTTCACTGATGCATCTCGAACAACTAGAACAGTGCCTGTCACATGTAGGTATTCAATAAAAATATTTGGTTAATGAATTTAAAATTGTCTCTATAACTCATTTTGAGCACTGAATCAAACATTGTAACTGCTGTTTCTGTGACATTGCAGCATCTTTTCCCATTTCATTTCGTTAAAAAAAGAGATGATTTCCATTTGGTATTTGACATAAACCAGTTTCATTGCTACTCTATTTTTAGGTTAAAAGGTTAATTTTGTATGGTGATATAGTGAGCTTTCCAAATGGATAGATATTTCAGGAACTTCATAATTTCCCAGCCCGGCCATAGAAACTACATTTGGTACCTATGAGCTCCTGCCATTATTCTGATTCGATAATTTGGTCTATCGAGGTCGCAAACTCCGTCAAAGCTGAAACCAGACGGGCACTGTTTGTGTGTGTGGGCGTGTGGGCACTCACCTGTGCCTGTGCCCGTGCAAGAGAGGCGAGTGCTAAAAATACAGAAGCAGCTCAATAAGCACTTTTGCGTGCCTTGATTAATGAGAAAACTGAGGTCTGCAGTCATGAATGTGCACAGGTACGGAGGTGGTTATATAATCAGGCATTCCAGATTTATTCATGGGAGAATGTTCTCATGCCAGAAGCCGTTTCATGGATGTCTGGACTATGATTTAGATGGAAATCCCCTGGATGCAAAAACACGCCCTGGTTTAATTCCTGATTCAAGTGGATTTATTCCTTCGTATGAAGACCTCCCTAGCTTTTGGATCTTTCTGAGTCTGGCTTTGTTTCACAAGTAGGAAAACAGGAAGCTAGCCATAGGGAAGAAAAGATTAGTGCTTGCTGCCATTTATGTACAGCACTGGGCAAAGGTAGTCGACGTTTCCTTTTAAATCACTTTGTCATATGCAAAATTCAGTAATTTTGTATCAGACCATATGGTCCTTGGGTGCAGGAACAATATCTTACTCATTTTTGTCTTTTCTGGTAGCAACCACATTATCCATCTCTACAGGGCAAGACAACCAATAAGTTAATTGAACTTGAATTATAAAATGGTTTTGGTTGGAAGATTTTTTTCTTATACTATGACCAATATGTTACTTTTTTAAAAAAAAATCAAGTTATTGTAGAAAATCCCAAAGGTTGGCTCATATAACTTATAGCTTATTTCAGCCCCTGTAAGCCTCCTGTCACAGCAATTTGTGATTCCCTGTGAATATATTAAAGTTCACTGAATAATAATTAACAAAAAACATAAATATAGGACTGAGGTTCATTTTAGTGAGAGAAACAAAAGCTCTGTGTTAATAAACTACCTAGATTTCTTCTTTTATTTCAATATATTTCCCTGCAAATAGAGAGCTGAACTATGCTGAATTCGTAACAAGAGCAAACAAACATAACCTACAATTTACGAGCAAATGCTGTGTTCAGCAGGTTTTCAAATGAATACTTTTTCTTTGATAGTATCTGTTAACTAGCTATATTTCTTAATCTTCATAAATGCCATCACTTAATTACTTTAAGTCCTTTTAATCATCTGCTAAATCAGCAAGTCTGTCTTTCCTGGTTAAAGTTCGCCCTCTGGTGGTCATTGGCTGAAATGCAACAGCTCTGCTCAACTATGTGTGTGAAAAAGCTTAGTGTCCCAGCACATCGGAATGGAGTTATTTCTGAAAGATTTGAACCAATTCCACCTTTAAATTAAACCTTTTAAGCAAAAGTAGTGATGTCATCGAGGAAGACAAAAAGAAACATCTGGAATTTCCCTTGGGATCTACAAAACAAGCAAGATAATTACCTCCCTCCACTGCTCACAGCTTCGCCTCCTCTCTGATAAGTTACTAGAACGTCACAAAAAAAGAGAAAATTAATAGACATGTTTATATTTGTACATCAAAAGCTAATACATTTATGAGCATCTTTCTAAATAAGAATGCATTCTCCCTTTCTACTTAGAAGCAATACAAAAATCACAGGAAGTAGCAGATGTCTGATTCAACTAGTATTTTTATCATTTTATAGAATTATATGTTACTTTATTTATAAATGTGCCGACAAGGTCGAGAACTAAGCAAAGGTGAACTTCAGTACACTTTTATTAAATATACCTGTCACACATTCATACATAGATTTATATTTTGAGTTCATTATTAGATCACATCACTTCATGAATTTATCTAAGTGGAATCTTAAATTTGGAGGAAAATCCCTATTAGACTATTTTCCCATGAGTACCAGTAAGACAAAGATAAATGTTAAAATAAACCTTCTCTCTCTCCACACACAAAGATGTGTATGCATGCCAAGTTGTGACTATCAATTAATGCAGCCTGTTTTCATTGTGCCTTAGAGAAACTCTTCTCATTATATTTTCATCAGACATGTATATGGAGTAAAATACATATTTTAATGCTCTTGAAAGCATTCTTCAGCTTAGTAAGTTATGGGTACAAAAATTTAGCCATAACAAAACAAGATTTGCACATAGGCAAAAGGTTAAGAAGATTAGCTTTCCTGTAAATACAGACACATTTTCTAAGAAGAAATGTGTTTCTAAAAGCTGCCAAATTCTGCGACTTAGACGAACTCCAAACTGGGAGTCTGTTAAGGAGAGATAACTGCTTGCAGTGATTACAATAACTGGATTAGAAACGAGGAGGCAACGCCATAGGTGTATCTTTTGCTAGAGCGATGTGAAAGAAGAGGGCCCACTTTGAAAGAAACCGAATAGAACAGAACATTAGGTTTCTGACTTGGGAAAATGAAAAGTTTTATCTTCACATGTGCTCGATTATTTTGGCTACCTTCAAGAATGTTGATTCTATGAACAGAGAATTGAAAGGGAGAGAAATTTTTGTTGGAAAACCTGAAAGCATAAGTTAAGGGAAAAATGCACTGCCAAGTATGAAATAATCAATAAGATCATTAACGTGTTAAATCATGCCGTGGGTAGACACAGTGTGTCTATCTAATGAAACACATGCATACAAGGCTAATGTGCAATGTGGAGTGTGAATAAATAACTGCGTTAAATGGGTGAAAAGCAACACCAACCATTTCTGCTTCAAATGCATGCCTCACATGAGTAAATGAAGTATTGTATTCTATTTAAGTCCTTTCCCCCAACTTACTGCAGAAAATAAAATAAAAACAGAAACACAATAGTACAACACATGCCAAATTAACAAAGGAAAGGAGGAGGGTAAGTGCAAATATATACCTGTTGGTGTGAAGGTAAAAGACGGGACTGAAAAATCAAAACAAAATATAAACCAGTTATTAAGCTGAAGAGAGAAAGGGAACATATCACATTAGTATAAATCAAGCAGACAGCTGAACATAAAACAAATGTAAATAACTAAGCCAGTAGTTCTGACATTCTGATATATGAACAAAAGTAAATCTGAGGTTAAAAAGAGAAGCTTGTCTCTACAAGTACCATTCTGAAGTGTCTGACATTCTCTAGCATGGAGGGAAACTGCTGGGTTAGCCCGTGAATGACCCTGCATTCGGTAATGCAGTCAGCTCAGGGCTTCAGTACAAACAGGGCTCCTCTACTATAAATCATTTCCAAACACGGGATGATGGATTCTTAAACAAGTATTATCAGGGTCTTGCTTGAACCTTATCTAGAAATCTGAAAGTAAATGCTTATTAAAGTGGACTAATAGATACTTAAATATTCGTCATTAAGAGACAGAGACAGATTGAGGGGAGAAGAGAGAAAGGGGAAGAAAGCATGAAAGGAAGGAAGACAGGCAGATTGGAAGAAAGAAAGGTAGAGAGAAAAAAAAGGAAGGAAGGAAGGCAAGAAGGAAGAACTGGAACAAAGGGAACTATAAAACTGAATTCTTTCAATACCTGAAACCTTATTTTATAAATAGTGCAATGCTGCATTTTTATCATCAGAGACATTTGCGAATAGATGGAAGAAATGGGGAGTTTTAATCTTTAATTTCTCTATTTTAGTTCATGTTTAGAAGCTTTGTAGGAGTAGGTTGAGCATTTTTTTTTAATGCCACAATCTGGAAGCTAAACAATAGAACAATAACACCCCTCCGCAAGCCTTCTCTCTGTAGTAATAAATCTTAATCTAATCAATAATGCCTGAAATTGAACTGCAGACCTCAAAAGTAGCAGTCTTGCCTCCCCCATTTTTCCTATCTTCTCCCATTCCTGGGTGTTGGATAACACCAGAGCCTTTCCCATGTAATTCATAGAGGATGGAGGCTGACTTATTTTCCAAGCTCTTCACAATGCCTGGTGAGGAAGGCAAGGAAACCTACATTACCTCCTGAAGACTAAAGTTTGCTTTTAAAAAATCCTTAAAATATACAAACTATAATACTGATTAGCTAATGTGGATGAAAAAGCTGCTAAAAATGTATTTTCCACTTCACGTGTGAAACTGACTGTAGGATTCGGCCTTTAGGGGATGCACTGCGGAAAGCTACAGCAGCCTGCACCATGGTCACAGCTTAGCAAACCATTTTATCTCTGGGCATACCAGACAACAAAAAAAGAAACCTCAGTGTGTGCACCTGATTTATGCACTGGCCTTCGCTTGCAGCATGGCAGTCCCTGTCTGAAGAACGTATTGTTTTCCTTCAGTAAGGTCTTTTCACAGAGTCCACGTAATGTAGCTACATTCAAAGATTCAGAGCCATAGTAACAAGTCTCCATAAATAAATAAATAAATAAAGGAATTAATATGGTACATTGGAAAGTAAAGCTATTCAGGCAAGAACAGAGTGCTTGAACATTAATTTGCAGTCACAAGGACACAGGGAAAATAGGAAAGGTCCTTGTCAGTACTCCTAGCTCACTGCCACCCAGTATAAGGAACTGAAGAGATGAAAAGAGGTCAGTCTAAGCTAGATTTTTACAGCATAGACACCAAAGAACAAATTAATTCCAAAGCTTCCAATAATATGGCACAGTCTGTCTGCCCAGCAATGCGGGGCACCATGTGAGTGTATGTGGATGGGGCACCTGGAGTTCTCGCGGAGGAAACGCCTGCAGATGAATGTGTGCCGGGGGGGGGGGGGGGGGGGGGGGGGGGGGATGCTCATTCCTACCCAGTCACACTCTGACTTGATGGTTTCTAGGCCAACTGGCTCTTTTATATTAACTTTTTAAAATACTTCACTTCCTTTTTCCTATAATTACCCTCATTGTTTCTGACATAGACAATTTAAGATTTCAGGATGCACTTTTTTTTTTTAATTTCATAGAAACAGAATTATGAAAAAGTGCCGACAAGGCAAAATGAAGAAAGCAGAATCCAAAGCTCACCAATTACATTTGTAATTATGTTCTATGAGTTCTGCTTAAACAAAAGCTAGTTAAAAGGACAATGATATTAGTTTAATAGGTTTTGCAGAAAGGGCACTAGGCATTTGCCAGCATGCTTAAAGAACATTAGTAAGGGGAAAGAAACATTTCAAAAAGAAGAGGTTTTCACGTCACATATTTAGATTTCAAGACAACTGAGCATTACATTGTTGTAACTACACAGCTACAGCCCTTTATGACAATGAGAAATACAGGATTCCTGCAGAATTCAAGAGAGCCTACATCTTTATGCTAATTAGTAACTTTTTCTTTATTTGAATCAGACTTTAAAACACAACACCCAACACTCTCCTCTGTTCCTTCCCGGCTCCACAACGCAGGCACCCACACACCCCTTCTCTGCACTGTTTGTGAGACAGAGGTTATTTTACGGTAACACGCTGCCTGACATTGTTCTGCTTTGTGTGCATAATGAGCTCCAGTGCTCTTTGTGGTAACATCTAAGCCCTCATTTTTCATTTCACTGACATTATACTTCATCTCCAGAGTGGGCACATACCTGAAAAAGAAAACTTTGGGGATCATAATGCTAAGGGCAAGGTGTGTGCGCTGCTGTGCAGCCACAGGCCTGGAGCACACTGACTCACTTCTTCAGCAGGGGTGAGAAGGTGCACTGGCTCTTTCTTGCCAAGACCCTGTGTGACCGAGACTCACAGATTTCAGACTGCCACTGCAGGCGGCGTTATAAGTACATAGGGATATTCCACCCAGTACTGCAAACTCTTGCTTTGCCATTTCATTGGTCAGGGAAATGACTTGGCCAAGACATATAGGAAATGTTCACTGAGGAAATAGGCAGACATTTCATTTTATTTTTTTAGGGTTGGTGATGATAAGGGTGGGGATGTGTTTTTGATAATTGAATTTAAATTTGCATTGTGACAACGCGGAAGTGTTGTCTTAAGTCAAGGCTCTCTAATGAGGGGGGATGTATAATTTGTCATACAAACCAGAGCAATTTTGAGAGCAAAAGGAGCACTCTGAAAATTTAGCTGGGCTAAGACATAAATGGGACTGTCCCCTGAAAACTGGGACTCAGAGTCGTCTCACTCACAGCCCAGGTCTGAGGCCCAGAACCAATGTATATACTTGAGGATAGGGGGAAGATTATCTGTCTGACAGTATTACCAAATCACCTGAGAGAATGAAAAATACAAATCATCAATCTGCAGACTTTCCAGATATGTGGCAAAGGTGTCTGAAGTACCTTGGCATATTTGGTTCATCCATAAAATTGTAAACAAAAGCAGGCAAGTAAACTTTATCTCCTAAAACTGTAAACATATTTATAACAAAATCACCATCACCAATTAACAGCATATATACAGTCAACTCTGCAACTTTAAATACAGCAATAAAAAACTACTAAATCTCTTCTTTTTTCTACCTGAAGGACCTCAATCGGTCCTGCAGTTCATATTTACTAAAGACTGATACACCCAGGGGGAGCGGGAAGGGAGACGATGGTGGGAGAAGGGCAAAGGACTAGACAAAGTGTGGGAACTGACTGTGGGAGCAAGGTTCGGGTGGGATGGATGGAGGAGAGCAAAGAAGGAAAAACTGGGACATCTATAACAGAATAACAATAAAAAATATTTAAAAAGAAATGACTAGTTTATAAATAATCATAAAAATAATGATTATACAAATAATATCTTTAGGTTCACAAAAGCAACAATGCCACCTCAAAGCTGCGTGGAAGAGTTTGAAGCTTGTTTTTGTCATTTTTGTGACAGGAGATCAGAAAGTTTGCTTGGGAATATAAAGCAAACAAAGCATTCCCTAGGAGAACAAGGGACCTGTGGACCCACCAAGGGTAGATCTAGCTGGGAGAAACACATCTTAAAGCAACCGAGCCTGAAACTGATGTGCCACGTTTGCAGCACTGCTGCTCAACACGAGTTCATATATAGATATCACAATAAAATAAAAGCACTTTTGAAAATCTTCATGTATTAAAAAAAAGATAATTTAATACAGGACATGTACAATCCTACATAAGTTGGGGTCACAGATGAACATCAGGAGTTATGTCAACATAGTAAAGTATGAAAAACTTAGGAAAGCTAATACCTTTCCTGATACCGGCGTAGGTGCTCGTCAGCCCGCTTCTCTTCTTCCGGTGTCGGTACAGCCAGATGCTGAAGACCATAAGGATGATCCAACAGGCCGCCCCGATGCCCGCGATGAACGCCGGCTGCTTCACCACATCGGAGATCTGCTGAGCAAGGCTGACTTGGTCCTCAGGGGACACGGGGTTTCCGTGGGAATCTGAAAGGCCATCATTTGATTAATTTGGTTTTAAAACTCAGTGAGATAATGAACTCATAGCTTACATCAAACTACCATCATTATTTTGTTCATTTTGGACAAGAGCTTCCGTTTCTCAATTTGCTACACCGGCATTTTTAGTTAAAACAATTAATGATATTTTCAGAAAACTTACGTGATATAATACAAATGTGATATAATTTTATGAAATATATTTTAAAACAGGCAAATGAACAGGGTTTCTATTTTTTTTCCAGAAAAAACTCTGCAGCTTACTGCTTAGATCACTGGTAAGTTTTAGGGGAAAGTGCTGTAAGTAAAAAGTACAATTCTAAGAAATGATATATTTCAATGCAAATATACAGATAAAGATACCAAATAAGTATAAAAATGATATATACTTTCTCAGACTTCTGTAGAAACCCTCAATTATACATCCTTAAAAAAGGTAAGTAGTGAAATTTTATGTCCTGTGTAAGGTAGTGATTGAAAAAAATGTGTCTCACGTCATCTGCCCCCTACACACACATGCAGACTATATATTCTAACTCTTAACTGCCTTAGAAACACATAATTTGAACCTATGTTCAGGAGGGCCAATAAAATTCAAGATAATTAAAAAACAACAAAAAGTTATGATAACGTTACCATTGAAAGAACTATACATAATCTTTCTTTTGAAATAATAACCATGGCCAACAATAAATACAAGAACATTAAAAGCGGACAAGAATGATCAGGTTTTATGAATATTATAAAAAGCTTATGTTTTCTGAAAGCTATTTTGATTCAAGAATTAAACATGGAGTTTATGGCTAATAAAATTTATTTATTTTACATTTATGTTCAAACATACTAAGATACTGGTTTTTCAAGCCCACCATTTCCTCAAGCCCCACAGAGCCTCCTGGTCCTCTGCAGCCCACTGGAAGCTGCCGCTCTGTTGTCAGAGCGGTGCCCTCCTTCGGCCGCACCTGATGACACCCGCCCGGGGCAGAGCTCCTGCTGGTGTCTGTGGTTGTGTGTTCCTCCCCACTCCCCACATCTGGTGAGACAGGAGGGTGACTGCCCACTTCTTTGGGACGGGGCTTTCTGACAATTGCTAAATCATCTGGCTCTGATAATGTTCTGCTCATGTAACCTGCTTTAAAATAGAAATATTTGTTCCACTCTAAAGATCCTTTTTTGTTCAGAAAAATAATGGGTGTAGCTCATCGTGTATGAATAACATTTCGCAAACAGAAAAAAAACCCCCACAAATTACTCTTTCTTATTAAATGCCACTGCGCCCCCATCAGGCACTGGCAGGAAACAGAAGCGGAACTCATGGGTATGGAGAAGCAGCCTCAGGAAAACAGCACCCGCTTCTCTGTAAAATGGCTAAATTGCTACTTGTGTTGTGTGTGGTTTTTATTTATTTACTCTCCTTTCTTGAACAGAATTTCAGATTTCATTCTACGGAGGGTCAAGGCTGAACAGCCTACTTTCACAAGCAGTCATTGGCCTTCAACTGTTTGTTGACTGAAAGTTTTATTTCCAGACCCTTTTATCTATGGTTCTCCTAAGAGCACTTCATCTTCTGAAAGTTGGCCAAGCAGACCTATTCTTTTTATTCTTAATACATTCTGTATGTCTGCTGGTTTTAAAGATTTCATGGTTATTTGTGCAAGGTTAAGTTGGGTAGCTTCCAATTCTATGGAGACAGACAAGAGAGGTTCCATGCACGTGACCAGATGAACTGAAACAGAATACAATGTGGTGTGACTGGTGAACTGAAACGCTCACTTTCTCTCTCAGTCCTTGTCTCACTGCAGCTGAGGCTATATTAAGGTATGGAAAAAACAGGAACACATATTTATAATTTCAAGAAAACTTATCTGACCCTTAAATCCCATGATTTAAATCTTGAATAAATAAAATTGACATGTCCTTTTTTTCAATTTATTTTTGAAAACCCAGGACTAGAAGCCACATGCTATATAAAAATAGGTAAATAACATCGATAATATCTAGGGTTACCACAATGTAACCTGTAATTTCACCATTAATTTAACAAGTTAATATTGATGTTTCACAAAACTGGGCAACTGAGTAAAAACGTCCATGCTAAACTGTTCTCCATCCCCCGTATCTTATACAACACTGTAACATTGTTGATTGCATGAAATTTTGCAACAAATGAACCAAAAATAAACCATGAAGCTATTTTCACTTAAAAGTTGTATATCTAAGCACTGCTTAAAAATGTGCTCAATGTAAAATGTAACCCAGAAAGCAAATTGTGGCCACGGCTATTTGCCCTAAAGGTCTGACAGGACTCTCGGAGCCCAGAGCTGTTGAGAGGTACTCCCTAGCCAGTGACAGCATTTTGTGATGTTCCTGTCCATCTGCTGGTAATCACGTGACTGAGTTCTGGGCAGGAGCCATGGGCACCATCACACCCTCCTGCAAACTATGTGCCTCAATACGTCCTTTCTGCTAAGCCAGTGCTCACCTTGGAAGCCATGTGTTAAAGAGGGTAAGCTTCATCAGAACGTGACCCTCCCTGCCTGCTGGGAACAGAGTTCCTCCTCCCAGCCTTCAGGGGGACTTCACTGTGTTATATGACAGGAGTTCTGCAAATGTGCCTATTATAGCAGCTGGCACTGTCTTAACAATGAAACATGAATAACAGTTTCCAAATCAATGTAAAGTTCCTCATGTGTAGCAATAAAGTTTATTCAAAGCCAAATGTTTCTTAATTTTGTTTTGAAATAATTTCTAGAATGTCATCAACATTATCAACATGCAAAAATACTACGTACTTATTTACCTATAAAGATTCATGTATCTGATGATTTTTCATAAATTAACAACTGACATAAAATATCACTAATGCTTAACTCCTGATCTGGAACAAATAAATACAAAGTTGACTATATACTTCTCAGCATGTCTCATAATTTAAATGTCTCCTCTTACTATCTGACCCTTTTCTCCGCCTTCCCATGTACAACAGTGTTTGCCCTGGCAGAGGCGCTCTGTTCGTTCGAGTTGTCCCGATATTTCTAGACTGCAGGCCCGATCTCTGCTCAGGGCATGTACAAGAAGCAACCAATGAATGAATGAGTGGAACAACAAGTCAATGTTTCTCTCTCTCTCTAAAAATATAAATAAACAGAATAGCATCTGTTTGCTGTTTTGTTATTGTATGGCTTAGATTTTACTGGTAAGCACTTCAAAAGTTGTATCTTATGTTCATGCCACATTGTCTATCGTGGATTTTTGTAATGAAGGATTCCTGTCAGTTTTTTGCCTACTCATCTAACTTTTGAAGCACACACTCCACTTAACTTTATAAATAATTACCATATAACCATATTCCAATGCACTTTGACATCTCAATCTATTTTTTGTTATGAAAAGCAATTACAATTTAAAATAGACACAAAAATGGTGAATATAAATTACAATATTATTTCTATAAACTTTAATACCTACTATAAGTTTTTACTGAAAGTTTGTTTTATTTTAATCCAAACGACTGTAATTTCTATGAAGCTGTAGATTGTGTCTTTCCTGTTTGCTGAAGTACCTTTGGTGCTCAATTAATTGTATTTATTGACAAGATGGAGATAATTTAATAGGACAGGATTAGGATGACACAGCATGGCAGAGTTTCAAAAATCATTTAGAACATGTACTTGGATACATTTAATTTAGTTGTTGTATATATTAAAGCCAACATCATCATATTGTAGCTACATTGCCACATTCCATATTTTACTCAACTTGCCATGGCAGCTCCACTACATTTAAAAAGAAGAGAAAGGGGAGAGGGGAGGGAGGGAGGGAGGGAGGGAGGGAGGGAGGGAGGGAGGGAGGGAGGGAGGGAGGGAGGGAGAGAGGGAGGGAGGAAGGAAAGAAGGGAGGGAAAGAAAAAAAAAAGAACAGGCCAAAGGGAAGAGGGACAGATACTCTCCAGCTGGACTTGCGCCAGCACTTACCTAACTGGATGAACTGTGGCTCGCTCTTCACCCCCGGCCCCGCCCCTGTGCTGGCTGCCACCTCCACACTGTATCGGATCCCAGGAACCAGAGAAGGAATGACCACAGAAAAGGTGGAACCATCTACTGTCTTGTTTATGTGGTAACGAGTTTCATTGCCCAAACACCAAACCTGTCAGAAGAACACAGTGAAAGTTAAGCTGGAAAATTATTTAAGTTAATGCAAAGATCAACATTGTATGGTGGTTTTAGACATAGTTCAGTTCTCTTACAAACCCCATATGGGGAGTTTCAAAGTCTGTTTTCCCTAGGATCTAGTTCTAAAAGGACGCTTCAGGCAGGCCTAGTGTTAGCAGGCTTGTAGGACCTCTTTCACTTTCCCATGTACTTTTAAAGTATTATAGATGGTGAGTCTAAATTTTTGCTTGAAGACACTAGTTGCACCCTGCTTGGTATGGCTCAGTGGATTGAGCACTGGCCTAAGAACCAAAGGGTTGCTGGTTCAATTCCCAGTCAGGGCACATGCCTGGGTTGTAGAGCAGATCCCCAGTTAGGGGTGCACGAGAGGCAACCACACATTGATGTTTCTCTCCTTCTCTTTCTCCTTCCTTTCCCCTCTTTCTAAAAAGAAATAAAATAAAATCTTAAAAAAAAAAAGACACTAGTTGCTATCAGCCCATATCACTGCCGTTAAAAAAAGAATGTAAGAAAAGGCTTTGTATATCTGGATAAAGGACAAGAGCTTACGTAGCAGCATTTGGCATTTGTATTACTACTGTGGGCCAGGTGTGATGCTAGATGGCCAGATAGCACAACACAAAGACAGGAGGAAATTCTGAGCCTAGGAATATACTTCCACAGTTCTCTGCGTACTTGAGCAACAATTAAAATAAAAAAAGTGTTTATAAAAAAAACAGTTCTCTGGGATAAAGTGACCTGGTGCCATCACAGTCACATTGCCTTTTCTATCAAAACCAAGAAGCAGTTGTCTTAAAAAGAGACAGAGCTTCTGAATAGAGTGCCTTGTGTAAGTATGGTTATTAAAACCGAGACAGACTCATAGGTGGAGAACAGATGACAGCTAGTGGGCGGGGCTTGGGGGCAGAGGGATTGAGCAAAAAGGAAAAAGGACTCATGGATACAGACAACAGAGTGGTGATTGCTGGGGGAAGGGAGGTATAAGGGGAATAAATGGTAATGGAAAAAATATAATAAAGGAATGGTTACTAATAAAAAATAAAAGAGCAATAATAAAAAATAAAAATGTAACTAAACAAAGGAATTATTATAGAATTTTACTCAATCTATGATATGGTGATCTATTAACAATGATAGAAACTTATTTTCAGGAAATGAATACTTCTGAACTGCACTATAATCCTTAATTTAAACTTCACTAAAGGATTATTTAATCACAGGGTGATCTTTGGCAATGTCCGAAGACATGGATATGGTGGACGACAGCACTTGGACTCAGTTTCCACATGAAAACGACCTGTGGAGTCAACACGCCCTGGACTCTGTATGGTGTCCTCCAGCAACACGCGGGACTAGTCTCAAGTAGCCTGTTGTCCAAACTGTGATAGGAAAGGGGATTTAAAATAAATCTAGGAATATCAGTGTCTTCTACCATGAGGATAATAACCTTGATTTTTTATCTTTGAAACTTAATATTATTTTAATATAGTTTCAATGCATAACACCAGCAAATGGTCAGATTCTATACCAGGATCTGACCATTTGGAAATAAAGAGTCCTTTGTGATTCCCCCCACCTCAATTACATTACGCAGCTGAACCAAAGCCACAAACTGATTTTGTACCAGTAAATCAGGTTCTGAAAGGCATTTTATTATTTTAAATTGACCATGAAGTTAAGTGAAATCCACTCTTTCACATTTCTTTAGGAGAGAAATGAGTTTTGACTCTTAGGGGAAAATGCCTACATTACACAATTTTGCTTGAGAGCTGAGACATCACCTCATTTTAAATCCTCAAAAACCTTTGTAACAGTTTATTTTTATGAACTGAACCATAGTATCCTGACACTCCCAGTACTGAAATAAACTTGAAACTCATGAGAAGGCACTTAAAACAATACAGACTCTTACCTTTCAATGATTCAATCACATTACAAGATCTAATTTAAATTGCCATAAAACAACCATAATTCATTTATGTATTTAAGTATTGTAAATACTTTTAAACAGTTGCCCTTTACAAGCATACACAAATTTTTAGTTTGTATTTTAATAAATTATTTAAAGTTAATAAAATTGTATCTAAAGCAGTATATCCGATTATTAGGCAAATTGTATGTTACTCAAAAGAACATTTATCGTCTTTTGGGGGGCTTTAACCAAGAATGCACATCAGGATCACCTAGAAAGGTCTACCAAAATATATACACAAGGGTCCTATTAGAGCGACTGAATCTGAACTTCTGTGAATGGAGGTCAGGCACCTCTATCTAAAAACAATGTCCACAAGTGATTCTGGTGCTAGCATGTAATTTCATGTACAAGGTAAGTGTGTTCACCTGCTGACATTATTTTCACATCAAAGACACAGTATAAAATATTCAGATATATGAGATAACCTACTAAGTATAATAATTTAGCTAATAATTAGAAAAATACTCAGGTGTCATGGAAATTTTAAGCAGTGTCTAGAGAAATACTTTTGCAATTAAATTTTTTTAGTATGTACTGTTTACATAAGTTTGAAAAAGTACACATAAATATTTTTTATTGAGATTGCCTGATTCAAAATCATTTATCATAACTCATTAAGACTATCCCATAACACAAATTCATTGACAGGATAAATGTCATATCCCTAACTTAGTTTGTATTATACCCTGGCATGCTCAAAAACATTTGCACAAAATAAATCAATGTGAGACTCTCTAAATTCAATGAACAGAGCCATTGTTTTCATAGGTAAAAATAATTATACAGAATCATTATATTAAATCACTTAACAATATATCATATATATTTTAAAAATTCACTTAAACATGCATAAGTTTACATTTGACCATACGATTTCACTCATATGTGGAATCTAATGAACAAACTGAACTAACAGGCAAGACAGAGGCATTCTCATAGGTGGGGAGCCGGATAACAGCTAAGGGGGGTGGAGTTAAGGGGTGCAAGGGCTGAGCAAAAAGGAAAAAGGACTATGGACCACAGTGTGGAGATTGCTGGGGGGATGAGTGTAAGGGGATTAAATGGTAATGGAAAGAATAAAATAAAACAGAAAAAATAAATTAAAAATCACTTAAAAATAAAATAAATTTACATTTGAACTTCCTCTGAAACACGTAATTTCATTTAGAGACTAAAACAAATTTTATGGGTAAAAGCTGATTTTCATACACATTAAAATGTATTTTTTAATCTAAGCTTCAAAGTTCTAAAATTTCAAGCATGCTAAAAAGAAAGAAAATAAGCCACACTTATGGGAATATAACTCATAGCCAATTTCATAGGGCAATCAAATTCTACAAAAAATATATTTAATTGACTTTTGAGGGCAAAAAAATTTTTATTAGCATTTACATCTGTTATTTATGTAAAATTACATTGACCTATATATTTTGTGATAAATTAGATGCTCTCTTTTAAATTATTTGTTTCAAACGGCTTAAGAATTAGTATTCCACAATTACTGAATAAACAGGAAAGTGTTTTAAAAATAATTTTACATAATGCAATGCAGACCAGCAGATGGCGCCCAATATCCACACACGATTTTACAAAGTTTTCTTTTTCCTTTGTAGGGGAAGACAGATGTCCATCAGTAGATTATTATATATGTATTACCTTATACTCTTGGACCATTCCATTTTGAGTGTCTTCTGGAGGTGGCTGCCAACTAACCAGAATTGCAGTTCCGTTTCCATCATTCTTTGATACAGTTACACTTTGAGGTGGGGCACTGGGTGCTATTAAATTGTTTTAAAAAGTAGATATGAGTACATCAGAGAACACTAAAAGCAAGCACTTAACATTTAACGTCAAACAATAACTACATAAAATTTATATCAATATATGCATATGTTTTAAAGATTCATCTCATGCAAGTCGGTATAGTCCCGAACCAAATTTTTTCTCAATGTGAATTTTTCAAAACCAACATTATATAGATTATCTCCACAAAAATGCCAAAGAAAATTCTTATTTCTTTTACCCTGTTACCTTAGTACCACACTCTCTCTGAAGATGTTCAAAAATCAACCATGATATTAAGTATATTCTATCATATATATACTTGAAGTAATAAAGACATTTTAGGGAGCATTCTAGCTACTTTTAAGAGTACAGTGGTAGTATGTAACATTTTACCTTTATTTAAATACTAATTTTTACTTTCCAGCTACTGGGTGGCCAAGCATACTGGTCTGTCTAGAACTGAAGGGTTCCCAGGGACATGAGTCATAAGTATAAAATGCTTATGACCACCAGAAAGTCAGGGGCAAACCAAGACATTACTCACCTTCTTTACAAGTCATTACTCAAGATAACATTGAACAAATGAATGGAAAATAATGCAAAGGCAAGCAAATTGAAAACATTTCCTTCTGTAAATGTGAATTTTATTTCTGATAATTAGATATATCCTATATACCCCATCAAGCTGTACATTTTTGTATAGGTCTCTATTAAAGCAAGTATTACAGAATTTCGTTTTAAAATTCTATTAGCAAAATATACTGTTCAATATAAAAAGACAGTAATGTCACTATCAACATTAAAAATTTTCAATCAAGTTAATAAAGCCTAACAAATGCACTGCAATGCACGGAAATCACACACTTCACTGTACTTGCCTTCTTCCAGGGTTTTGGCAAATTTAATTTCACTGTCTGCTCCTTGAAATTCATTAAAAAAAGGACGAGCCTTAATTTCATAGTTGACTCCCTTTTTGAGATCAGGGATAACTACACTATTTCTGGTTGGTGTCCTCACTTCAAAAACTAACCACTCTGATTCACCACGGTTCGCTCCAGACGGCCGATAAAGAACTTTATATCCTTGAATATACTGAGACTGTTGGTCCACCTATTAAAATGACAAGTACAAATGTAATCATTATTATTTTTATTGGTTTATTAGAAGTTATGAAAATTAAATATGAACACATACAAAAAAGTATATTTGGTTTCATTCTGTGGTTTTCCAGTTTACATAAAGTAGAATACTAAAAACAAATCACTATCTGCCTGTGATGTGTTCCCTTTTTAAGCTTAATATATAATATTAGTTATTAATTTCCATGCTCCACGCAGAAACGTAAGTCATCCAAGCACTTCTGTGACCGACATCCAGAGAGATGCTCAAGGGGATATGAAAATAAGAAGTGTTTTATCATTTTCTAATTTTAAAAGCCTAAAGACTATGCAGACGTACTTATACATTAGAAAACATCATGTGATAAAGATCCCACTCCAACTTGTATCTTCATAATTAATACTCTGTGTCTTCCCTCTGAGACTGATAAAGTCCATTATTGCAAGCTAGTAGAAAATACACATAAAAATAAAAATTTCCTCTGCTCATGGAGAGTCCACAGGTAGCATCATAAAAAAATGACCACATTATGAAGTTACAGGTGGAGAGTGACTAACAGATATATATATAAAAAACATTATGGGTCTGTCCAGAAAGTATCCAGCCACGTACTATGAAAAATAGAGACATTTACTGAAGAAGTTACAAGACACAAGAAACATTGTACATAAGACAGTGACGCCTCAGTTCCCTTCAAAGTAGGCACCTTGGGACTTCACATAGTTCTCCCAGCATCTTCCACTGTTCAAAACACCCTGCAAAATTATTTGTTGGAATCGCCATCAGTTGCCCTGTTATACTTTCCTGAATCTCATCAATGGTCTGAAATTTCTCCCCTTTCAAAGGTGATTTTAGTTTTGGGAAAAGCTAGAGGTCGCAGGGCACCAAATGTGGATTATGGGGGGCTGAGTCACCTGGGTGATCTGATGTTTCGCCAAAAACTTTGCATGAGACTGACACATGAGTGGGCATGTTTTTGTGATGAAGCTGCCAATCACTAGTTGCCCATAGCTGCAGCTGTTTTTGTGGTATGGCATCTCTCAACTGACAAAGAACATTGAGGTAGCACTCATTAATTGTTTGGCATGGAAGGCCATACTTGGACAACACCTTCCTGGTCAAAAAACATAGTTAATATGGTATTGAACTTGCTGTGACTTTGCTGCACCTTCTTAGGCCCTGGAGAACCAGGAAACTTCCATTGGGACGACTGGGCCTTCGTTTCTGGATCACAGCTGTAGATCCATGATACATCTACAGTTATAACCTTCTTGACAAAACCTGATTCACTGGTAGTGGTTTGGATCATTATTAGCAACTGCAGCACAATGTTCCTTCTGCTTTGGTAGCAGAAGCTGCAGAATGAATTTTACCACAGCACATTTCATGCCAAGATCCTGCGTCAAAATCTCAGACACAGAAGTTTTTGGAATCCCCAGATCAGCTTCTGTTTCTCACACTGCCAGTCACCCATCTTTGGTGACTGCACCTGTACACATTCAACATTCTCAGGTGTTAGCCAGTTGCAGGCCTTCCAGAATGTAGATCGCTTTCAATAGACACTCAAACATCTTTCAAATGTTTGTGCCACACTTTTGTCTGTGCTTCACTCATTGCATTGCCCCTGAAAGCCTTCTGAATCATCTGAAGAGTTTCCTCAGAGGAATGTTCAAGCTTAATGCAAAATTTGATACAGATTCATTGCTCATTCATTTTGAATGCAATGGCCACACAGCACACATGCTCATTCAACAGCATCTACTGCCCCCACTGACTAGTACAGTGAAGTTGTCATTGTTCACACATGTGCATTCCAGTCCACTCTCCTTGGCTTCCAGATTGCATCGGTATCACTCAAACCATTCTCATATTGATAATGGCAGGGCCTTTTCCAGGCAGACCTCATATAATTTAATTACCTGTTTCATGTGTGTGTGTGTGTGTGTGTGTGTGTGTGTATTCATGTACTACTCCACTAGGAGCCACTTGGCCATTAAAACTTATTAAAATTGTAATTAAATAGTTTAATCACAACAATGACTCACTGTCCAGTGCACTTCAATTGAAGAGGAAGAAAGGATGGTCGGGTTGTGGAGGTGCAGTACGACATTTCCCAATTCCCGCTGGACCTGCTTGTGATCCACCCCCTGGCTGGTTGGGGGAACATCTGCAACAATGCAAGAACACTGAGTCAGACTTACACTATGTTACTAACCAGAGTGATTGTGACCCTCGAAAAGAAGAATCATTGTGACTGTGAAGCCAACCTGTGATGCAGAATAAATTGGAACAAAGTAACCTTTTTATCAGGATCAGGATAGGAGGTGATACAGATACAGATCAGAAATACATGTAGAGGCGAAGATAACAATAGCAAACAGCAGTGTTTGAGAGCTCCTCCTACCAAGTGGTTTTTTTCCCCTCTGAGGATGACGAACATAGTGCAATCCCCTCTGAGTTTGTTATAAACTTCTGTAGTGGTCCTAATTATGCAAGAAAGAAAAGAGCCAGAAAGTGGAGCACGGTGTGTGGGTAATGAAAACAAAGGAGATATAAGCAAACAAAGCAAGCACGAAGTCAGACACTTTGCATATTAAAAGAAGGACCTGGGTGTCTTCCCAAATCAAGTTTGTAAGTTACAGGCTGTGGGGTGTACAGGAGCCATCAGTAACACAGGACAGGCTAGGACAGTCTGGGCCGGGTCAGGCTAGTGTAAAGTGGAGCAGAGCTGAGCAGATCTGACGAGAAAAGGGTACGTATTTAATTGATGATGTTCTGGCTTAATTTAGTTATAGTGTCAAGGCAAGAGTTTTTCATCTCAAGAACACCAAAACTTTAGAAATGAGACCAAGAACACAGTAAAAAAAATTTTCCCAACAAGAAAGGGTTTTGTTAAACCGACTAAAGTCATTGTTTAATAAAATTTGCAATTTCTACAAAGGTGTTCTAAATACAGATGTTCTGCTTAGTTTATAATAGTTTAAGTGAATATGGGGTGAAAAAGAAAATAAAATTTAGTTTTGCATCCAGAATTCTCCTCAGAGTATTGTATCTTGGCACATATATTGTAGATTATTTACCATCCATAAACAACAGACACAAGAATTTTAGTTTTCTGAGTGATTAAATACTTTCAAAGACTGACTCTGGTAGAGGGAAGAAACGTGAATGAAAAACCCGGTTGGTGAGTATCTTCAGAGTCCAGGGAAGGCAGGCAGATGGAAGAGGTGACTGATTGAGTGCTGTCCAACATTTTGAGAAAAAATACCCTTGAATATACATAGAGTATAAAATAAGCAAAATCAGAAAACAGCTAAGATAATTTTGGCTTTTCACACCTTATTATACCTTAGAATATTTTTGGCTAATATTGGCCCGAGGCTCCCTATGACCACAGCCTGTTGGTAGAAAGCACTGGAGTGTTCCTTTCCCATCTCAGGCATGTTTCCTCCCCGACTGTCTCATATGCTCCTATAACTTCAGTTCCCTTGTTCCTCAGGGTAAGAGTAAAGTCCTTGGAATAAGACAGACTTGGGCTTGCACCCCAGCTCAACAACTTCATGGCCATCTACCACTGGGACGGTTTCTAAACTTCACTGTTTTTGTTTCCTCAAGTGTCAAACAGTAACACTGATGGGGCAGCTTCCAAGGACTGTGTTTGGTAAGGCAGGTAAAGTCCTTTCTGTGAGGGCAGAGGTCTGGAGGACCCTCGTGGATCCATAATACCTAGCATAGTGCCATGCATACAGAATGTGCTTATTAAGCTTTGGCTGAGTGAAAATGAATTAGTGTACAGAAGAGACACATTATGTCGGCATCTGAACACACTGCCATCCTCAGGGAATCTTCTGCGTTTTAGAAAGTATCTTCAAACACATATATAAACCATTTAAAAAGACTTCACTACTATGATTTAATCAAAATCCTTAATTCCTCTGGTTTGAGATAAACTTGCCAATTAATGCTTTCATGAAAAAGACTAAACTTCCTAGCTAAATGTAACCATTTTGACAACAGGAATCTAGATTATTATTTTAGAAAATTTCCCATTAGAGAAAAAATGGAAAATATTGTCTAATAATGTAACATTGAGAAGTATATGAATTGGTCCTATATTGTTCTCATTCTTCTCCATCACCTGGAAGAAACACATTTCAGTACAGATGGTCCTTCCTCACATTCAGAATGACATTTGGAGGAAACCTCAGATACGATTCCATCCAAATGCTTCCCCAATATGGGAACCCCCTTCACATAATCACTCAGGGGGGATTACTCATGTCCCACTCTGCTCTGTGTAGTAATGTCTCTTGCCACCTATTCTGCACATGTGGTATCTGTGTGCACAGTCTTTAAAAAAATAGGCACCACAGACACTCTGTGGCCAGGACATGTGCCTGAAGAACAGAAGGGACAGTGGCAACAACCACCCTCATCCCAGCACTGAGCACCACCACCCATACTTGCCAGCCAGTTATCTTGTCTTCCTTGCATTATCGAATGTTACTTAGGGGAAACATTTTGATTACTCTGTGACAAAGCTCTGACTCCAACACTAGGTAGGTCTACTTGACTCCTGAACTGGAAACCACGCCCTCTATTATTGCAACTCTTCCTTTTGCCACAGCTCATTCGTAGGAATCTCCACTTGGGGATGACATTTCTGCAGCCATGTTGCAGAAAGTGATAGAAATTATACTTGCCTCTATGAATCTATTTTCTACAAGTCTTTTCTGAATTACCTCTACCTCTGACTCTTTCCCTTCTTGCTTACACGTTCTGTACCTTCCAACTGTATTTTTTCCAGGTTCTTCCCCAGGGTCTTGCTACAGAAAATATTAGCTTGACCCTCAGCTGGGCTTCATAGTATCTCCAAAGCAGCGTGAGAATTAGACAATGAAATCTTCCTCAATTTCACTTCTGCTTATTGGTCCTTTTTTGTTGCCTGAAGTTAGAATAAGCATATCTTTTTTACATGGTTATCTCTCCAAAAGTAAGGGGGAAAAATACTGTCATGCCAACTCGAATTTGATTATTTTGAGGGTTAAATCCAAGATCTTTGCATTTATTTTCCAAAGAATTGATTTTTTTTAGCCTGCATGCAGCCACAGCAAAGACCCTCACTGTATTCCTCTTCAAAGTCTACCTGAAAGTGTGGTGCTCAAAAAAGAACAGGACCCGTTTAGACTGCAAGGGGGGGATTACCTGATCCAAATATAATTCTTCCAATGCCAGTTAGGACTACATTTATTCACTGGGTGACTGCAGCACTCAGGTGGCCCACACAGGTGTTCCAACTGACTTCAGACACCGATGTTGGCCTGTGCCCTGCGGCCCCGACACACACTCACCTGTCCCATATCCTCACCCTCTCCTTCCACAACGAAGTCTGAAAGCCTATATTCAAGCACCAGACTTTTAAATCTGCTCCACCAACGTCCATCTTTGTTAGTGCTGACCAGTCCTTTTGGCCTATCTGGCTGAATTTGACTCCAACTCTCTCATTCCTAATGCTAGCTGTCTTTATCATGTTTATGATATCTGTAAATTTTATTAACCTATTTTATTTTTAGTCCAGACAGGGAAAGGAATACAAGTCTAATAACAAATTTTGGTGGCATAAAATTACTTAAAAAGTCTTACATAATCATAAATTGATTGGTTATTTAAATCCTTGTCCAATCCTATGCAGTAGGCATTTTTAGCCCCATTATGTAGGAGAGGGAACTGAAACTCAGGACTAACTTGCTCAGGGCCTTACAGCTGGTAGGCTAAGAAGCTAAAATGAAAAATTCTTTGATTTCAAAATTGTATGCCTGTTTCACTGTACTTTTAGCCCTCCCCTTGATATACCTATTTGTGTACAAAGGTAAGTTATTAGAATTTTAAAAAACATATTCAGATGAAATGTTAATTATATACTCTCACAAATAAAGATATATATTACGAAATCATAGCAGTATACAACAGAATAACAGTCAATCAAGACTTCCACTTAGAGTCTGCTAGGTAGAGACCAGTGTACTGGGGACAGAGGCTGAAATTCACTTTACAGCTGTCACAGTTTCAGCATTCTTTACAAATGTGTATCTAATATTGAAAACCTCAAACTGCCTTAAGGCAGGCTCCAAGAATATTAACGCTTCTGGTGCGGTGACTCATAACAGCAAATAGAGGCATTTGGGTGTGTTGAATTCACACAGCAAGAGACAGACATGGGCATGTCTGACTCAGCTTGCTTTCTCTGTGAATTCTGAAACAAAAAGTCCTTCCAAAAGGATTGTTTATGCACTCGCTGGAAAAGACAAAACATGCATCATGGCTCGCAGACCCTTCTCCAAAACAGGAAAAGTGTAGTTAAGTCTCAGTAATTTTATGTACCACATGTTTCTGTCACTGGATATAAGTTACATTTTTTTCCTTTGGAAATGTAAAACTCAAGATAGAGATGAGAATTTCACACTTCCTGTCACTACCATCTAGAATTATCCTTCTTTATTAATATGAGAACAAGCATATTTTAATTGCAATGACGGTATGTTCCAAAAAAGGTAAAGGATGATTCAAATGCATACATTTTTATATAAAAGTACTCCTATTAAATAATTAAAATAATAAGGTGAGAAAGTGGGTGAATGGGAGATAATTTGTCCATTGAAAACTAAAACTAATTTCTATTCACAAAAGACAATAAATAGCAGTGTATCCAAAATGTGGTCCAAGTGAAAAAAAAAGTTCCAACTTCAAATGTTTTAGAAGCAGTTTTAACATGTTCATTTCTTCTGTATACATAACCCATATTTGACCAAAATACATATGATTTATGTTTAAAAGTTTAACATATCATGTTTACATAATCGACAATGAGAGACAGGTCAAACAACGTACAGACCTAAAGAATTCTTTTCCCTGTCGTTTAGTAGGAGGTTGGCTAGACAGAGGGATTAAAAACTAGTCAAGCTTATCTTTCAGATATCTTACATTTGCATGATGTCCAGAAAGTATTATTGTAAACTTTACTCAATTTTAAATATAATTTTGATGATTAATATTTACACCCATATTTAAAATTACAAAACTGAATATATAATACAAAAATAATCCCATGATGTGTCTCATTAGATTTGTGATTTTATAAAATCAGAACTATTTCTCTGTTATTATCTTGGGAGTACTTAATACACAATATAGCACTTGGCAGACATTGTGCTTGTTTATTAAAAGTTAACTGAGCAACATGGATGATAGAACCATGTTAAGTATACAATCCTAGTGTGCAGTACAAATGATTTATCTGTAAAATAATAACATCTAGAGATAACCAGGTGTGGGAAGTTTGAGTAAATCGACACTTACCTTGTGTTTTCACCGGGTCTGATATCTGGCTTGGGTCACTAATTCCGTATGCATTCGCTGCCCTCACAAGGAAAAGGTAAATGGCGTTAGGTTTGAGTCCTTTAATGGCAAATGTTTCTGTTTTCACATTTTCTGCCACTGTCTGCCAACTGCTGCCAGATGCATGGCTACGGAAAGAGACACAAGTTAGAATGTCCACATTTAATGGTAACAAAACAAAAAAAACACAAAACACTAACAACTAAGAAACATCATTTTCACTCTACCTGAAGGCTTCTATAATATAGGATGTTGGAGTTGCACCTGAATTCAAGTTCGGTTGCCATGACAATGTCACTGTATTTCTACTGACATCGGTAACTTCAGGTTTTGAGGGGGCACTGGGGATTAAATTTGGGTCAGTGGGTCTTGGAGGCTGAACTGGAACTCCAAATTCTAACGAAGGGGAAAAAGACAAAAAATGTTTGTACATATACAGGTAAGTACATAAACAAATGTGGAAAATAACATATCCACACACCTACTCAGGCATCAGGGCATCTACTTTATCTATTTACCAATAAGTAAACAAAATGGATTTGAAGCTTTAAGTTAAGGTAAAAATACTATCTAATTTACCTTGGACTTCAATGTAAGCACTCCATGTTGCTTCGCCACTGGGGGTTGATGCGATGCAGGTGTACCGGCCGGTGTCACCCAGCTGAAAAGACAGATGGAAAATAAATATTTGGAACAATCAAGTGCTCACTGAGCTGGAAAAGCAATTATAGGTTTGTATATAGCCCATGCATATGGATATGCATTAAAATTCACTAACAAAAAACTACCTCTTAATTTATTCTATTTTTATTGAATGTGAAGGAAAATACTACAGAGACATAAATTTATTTTATATAGTTATTCTATTAATATAATAAAAATAATTGGATTAACCTTATTTTCAGTATCATTGACAATACACAATTCAAAGGGTTAACCTTGACTGCTAAATTATATCTTCATTATTTAGCAAGTTACATAATAAGGCTGATAAAGTTTAGCCAATGCCCATTCCTACTATTTCATATTTTATCAGAGTTACAACTATATTGGTATGAAGTAAACAGCTATTTATTAAGGACAGACATAAACGAGTTTCTCTCATTTACTCCTTTCCCACTTTTTAAAAACCTGTAACTTAAGGCAGTTAATAGGTGTAAAGCCAAACCCCAGCTGCAGTGAGTGCTCTCTCCGTTCTAAAGACTGAATGCCCAAATACAAACATAGGTCACGTGTTCGGCTTTAAAATCATCAGCAGCATGACGAACCATATACCCCTGCTTAACCTAATGACTCTATTTTCGGGCAATGTCTGATAAAGAAAGAATGTTGTCACCTTGTTCAGGCAATTACAATAACAAAGTCACAATAAATGTCACAAAAAAGTACAACATATTAACTTTTGTAGCACACAAAATGAATTGTTAAGGCTGATCCAAAACTCCAAAGAAGCCACCCACAATAGGCAATAAAGCAATTGAAATTTATGTTTATTGCTGACAAGGCTATTATTTCATATGACTCCTGTACTTGTATGAACCTGATCTAAAAAGAAAAAGAAAAATCAAAACAAAACAACATAGCCCTGAAAGAACAGGTATGGATGTGATGCCCTAAGAAGGTAAATCCCTAAATTGTTGCCACAAATCTGTGAACTTTTCACATCTAGTGTTGATTTTAAACGTACACCCGGTGTGTAACTGCTGTACAGTTCTTGTTTGCATACACAGTGTCCTGTAATGGCAAAATGCTGGCCCAAACATTCACAAAAGAAGAACTGATTGAGTGCATTGTACATAAAACATCTTTCTGAAAAAAATGCTTATGAAATGAATGACTGCCTCACGCCACTACTTTAGAAGGTATTTTTTTTCTCCCACAAATTCCTATTTACTTTCCCCAATACATCTTAAAACACTTTTTTCCTCCTTCATATAAAACCTTAAATTTCTTGCCATGGGCTAAATTATAAGTAATCTTAAATATAGACAGTGGCATGTCTGAAAGAATAAAGCACAAAATTAAAAGTATATTAATACTATTATTTGGCATTCCATTAATTGTAAAATTTGAGACTTCAGCACTAGTTGCTGGAGGCAAAAACAAAATGAAACAAAATGGGAAATCTAGGGTGTCATTTCGAGTTACCTTGGCATATCGGATCTGCAGAACTCCAGTCTCTAGCTGTTTAATTCGAGAATCTTGAGTTGAAACAAGGACTCCATCCTTTCTCCACAGAATCGTGGGCACTGGACTGCCTGTGGCCACACAGCTGAGCACTACAGTACCATCCACTGCTACAGTCTGATTCACAGGACCTTGTCGAATGATGGGGGGAGGCCGGTCTGCAATCACTACCCAGAGAACAACAGGAAATAGATTTCTGCAACTGGAAGCAATTTTCTAATCATCTAAGCAATAGCAGTTGCTCTAGGCTTTGAAACAAACTAATTAAACAAGCAATTAAAGTAGGAGGCATGCATTATTCAGATGCATTTATATGATGCACTGATTCAGAATATCAAAATGCGATAAAATGTACTCCCCTTCAAATGACCCACACTGACCAAGCTTGCTGTATTGTGAAGGGACCTACTTAACTTAAGAGTTCAGCGACTAAATAAGAGCTGTGAATAGAGAAGTAGACACATAGTGGTGAGAAGTGCAATGCTGTGCTTTTTAAGCTTTAAAATATGTAAACAACCATCTACCCCCAATAAATCTATGAAAGAAATTTTCATAAATGAACCAAAGCCAACTTGATACTTTATCATTATTTTTTTGTCACACAGAAACAATGAGGGGATCGCACCAGCATGTTTGACAGTTTGGGATTAAGAGGTGTTTTGACTTTCATAATTTACAAATCAGTGTGGCTGAGCTTCTTTCACCTTGCAATTCTTTCTGTTAAAACAGGTAAACATTTTCCAATCCTAATTAATTCAGAGAAAATGGAAAAACACCCAAACTGTAATTCAAGCTGATGTCCTCTCCCAGGCAATTATCAAACTTCCATACTGACATTATAGAAATGGAGAAACACTTTTGCTAATTCTATTATCTCAATAGTTTTAATGTAATATGAAAAGAAACAAGTGGAAGGCATTTTTATTATATATATGTGTGTATATATTTATTAATGTGTAATTTTTTATATAAAAAATCTAAAACCTAAAAATATTATCTGAGACCACGAAGAAATTATTTTAGGGAAAGACCTAAAATACTGTAGTGGAACTAGAATAAATCTTGCAACAGAAAGGTGTTCTCATCCCCTAAACTAGACAAGTTAGGTGAAATGCCGTAAACATTTTTTTAAATAAGTAAAAAATTAAAAATTAAGCTTAACATTTTTTCCTTAATAAGCTTTAAAAATTATGAATATTAGTTAAAAATTACAAAAGTCACAAATATGCACGAGAGAATTCTGTGGAGCCGCCTGAGCAGAGGAGAGGGGTTGCCAGAGTAACTAAATTTTGGAAGCAACAATCTGGGAGCTGGATGTGTCATGTGCCTGGTTTTATGCACCAAAGACTTTCACAAGCTGGAGTCACACTTCAATTTGTTCCTCATTTATCATGCCATAATTATTAGTTTTGTGCGTTCAATTTGAGAAACATAAGAAAGCAAGGGAGTGAAGTCAGCAACTGTGAATTTTTACTCTACCCTTCTAATTCTTTTCCACCCTTGGCTACTGGTGTGAAATTTGCTAACACCAGGGGCGGTGTGTTAGAATGCTGGAGTTGAAACTTGGCAGAAGTGTTTCAGATATTCCATGGATGAAAATTATAAACCAGTAATTCATTTGCTTAAAATTATTTATTCATTTTTCTATTTTATCTGCTGGGATTGGCTAAAATAAAATCAGAGGCCCCTCTGATAAGTATGAAAAAAATGGAAATATTTCAGTGAATTTGGACCTTTATAAGACTCTGCTACTTGTGTTCTATTGATTATAAAAATAAATGAATATTTATTTTCAGGCATTTATTAAATTAGTAACAGAGTGCTACTTTATAACTAATTAAAATCAAGTCCAGTGACAGAGTGGTTTATATTTGCTAGTTATATTTAGAAACAATCCAATGTCTGGGATTTATTCAACTTTCTATATTCACACACTTCTTTGGTATCTGCATCATATTCAGCATCATCTACACCTCCCTACTCCATTCCAACCCAGTCTAATGATGCCATTTCTCCGTCATATATTTCTTCCCGGCTTACACTGGACAGTTTACGAAACAAAGCAAGAAAAGAGGAATAAGGTCAATTATCAGTTCCACCATCTCTATGTGCCTTTGGGCAAGTTCCTTAAATTCTCAAAGCATTGTTTTTTTTTTAAATCTGTACATATAATAATTTTTAAGGATAATAAAAATTGTTCTAAGCAGCTCAGGGGACTGCTCTAAAGATTTAAATGGACTGGCAGACATGAAAGTGGGTTGCTAATTGCAAAAAGCTAGACATATATGAATTGGCCCATTAATACTAAACTTTTCTGTGAAAAATGCAAATCAGACCCAAAAGCATTCATTGAAGCAATTTCTCATTTTTTATAGAGAAAATGAAACATCTTGGTGTTGTCACAGATAAGGATAAAATACTGATGAAATATATAAATTTACTCAAAGTAAAGAGTGTAGGACATTTATGAATCAAAGCTCCCATTAAGAATTACGAGATAAATCTCAAACTAAGGTTCTAATATTTTACACTAAGATTAATAGAAAGTTACAAAAACAGAAATACACTTTAACACATTGAATAAGTACACAGACTTTGGAGTAAGAGAGATGAAGCTCTGTAAAATGAAAATATTCCATATCTGTGCTATCCAATCAGAAGCCAATAGCTCAAGTGGCTGCTGAGCACCTGGGTGTGGCCAGTGTGTCTCAGGAACTAGGTGTGCAATTTTATTGCATTTTAAGCCATATAAATTCTAATATAAATAGTTTCATGTGGCAAGTGGCTGCCAGATCGACAGTTCAAAATTTTGTTTTAAATCTCACTTTGGTTACCTAGCATCTCTAAGAAGTGGGCATTATAGGCCTTCATTTCCTCATCTGTAAAATGAGATGTTGTCACATTTGAAATTGTTGCCACATTTGAACTTCTGTGAGAAGTTCTTAGCGCAACGCCCAGCATGAAGGAAGCAGTGCATGGCCGTAACTTTTTATGAGCGGGACAGCGGCAACAGCAATGGTTAAGCAGTGTCACGGATGGTGTAACACTGTTACAGCAGAGTTTATAAAATTTCACCTAGCTTTCATCCACACTGCATGAAAGATTTAGAGACCCTTAAAAATGAGGGCATATCACTGAAATTAATATTTTGTAATCTTAAAATAATGATCAGGAAAACTATGTTAACAGATATAAATATATTTATAAAATAATTTTAACTGGAAAAATACAAAATAACACAAACACTGATTTAAGTATGAATAATTTACATTTATACATCAACAAACATGTTATAGTGTGCTGTAACTGCTATCAATTCACAAATATATCTCACAAATTTATGAGCTAGGATGTGAAAAAATCATCATGCCACTTTAAGAATTGGGGACCTGAAATTTCGAAAGTTCAAGCAATTTGCCCAAATGAAGTAGTAATCAGAAAATCTTACTTTTTTAAAATAAAAGTTCACACTCTTTCTATTGTATATAAATAACTTTTGAGAGTGACATATAAGATATTTAAACTTATTTACATTATTTATTAACTACTATTTTTCTTACATCGTAGTAATAAAGAGAAGAAACATTTACAATTAAATAGGCGATACGAATGCCTATGTTCTGAGGCAATAGCTCACTATGTGGGGGAGGCCACGAACACGGAGAAGCAGCACTTCAAAGGCGGCTGCTACTCCTCCGTTCCCTGTGCCTGGTGTTATAGTCTGCCTTTGTCTCTGCTGTCTGCAAACAGTGAAGAAAGAAGGTAAAAAGCTGAAGTCAAATAGTATCCAGAAAGTTCTCTGTCTACTCCTTACCCTCTTCACTCGACTTGGTGAAGAGTGAAGAGGGTAAGGTATAAAGAGTGACACTGCCACCACTCAAGATAATTACAGTTTACCTATGAAGAATGAGTCCACAGCTGTAAGTTGTTTGTACAATTTCAATGAACTCCAAAATAAAGAAAACTAAACATACAATATCACCACAGCAAATACAACCACCTTAAATCTCCCCAGAGATTGTAAGATGAAACACGAATGTTAGGAGTGAATTCTTACTGGAGATAATTCCAAAATCCACAAATCTAGACATTCTATTTTTGTTTTAGTTTCCAAAAATTGCTATCCCTGATCTAGTCTCACCAATATGACAAGTCATGATAATGCCATATTTCATGGCATATAGAAAGCTTTGCTTTCAATTACTAATTATGATGCTAATGAGAGATACTTAAAACTATTTTATCATAGTTTTCTTTGGACTTTTTTCATGTATACTGATATATGCAAGTTACTTTATAAAGCTGGAATTATAAATGTATGTGCAATTCTATGTTCAATTTTTTTTCAGCATACTTATTATATTGATTATTGTCAAATTCATTACGTGGTCTTCACAACCAGCACTTAATAGCTGTAATTAATGTAAGAAACTGTAAAAACTTTTTAGGTTATTCTAACTTATTTAGCCAGTACATACATTATACATATCTTAGACAGGGTAGGAGTTCAGACTTTGAATAAGACAATCCTAATTTTGAATTCTGACTTAACCAATAACTTGCTGTTTCTATCTTTCTTCTTTGTTTCTCCCAATCATACAAAAAATATCTGGTCTGCCTCTATTGTGTGTCAGATTTTGGAGATTACTAGGTATATATTTAACTTACTTACAGAAACATGGGTTCTGCTCTCAAGGAACTTTGTGTCTAATGGAGATTACAGGTAAATAAACAGACAAGACAGGAAAGAGTAAATGCAGTCTGCAAATAGATGATAGGTAAGTAGGAAGAAAGGGAAAGAAAGATAAAGAAGGAAGGAAGGAAGGAAGGAAGGAAGGAAGGAAGGAAGGAAGGAAGGAAGGAAGGGAGGGAGGGAGGGAGGGAGGGAGGGAGGGAGGAAGGAAAGAGAGAAAGA